>CM065371.1:24460889-24842331 GCA_033032245.1 Poecilia picta
AAGTATTGCTAATAAATGCACCTTGTTTTATGTTAGAATTTTATCCTTATTATGCAATATTTTGTTTTGTCTATTTTTTAGATACTTTTTGATCTGTGTGAATTTACATCTCATGTTGCCCCTTTACGTGGCATTGCGGAGTGTGTCTATCATAAAATCCCATTAAAATCCATTAGAGGCCTAAAAATGTTTAAAAAAAAAACTGGAGGAAGTGTGAATACTTGAACTCGAATATTAATAGAACAAAGTGAAAAGAAGAAATCCGCCCTCACTCCAGCTTTATCTTCGGCTTTTTATAGCCGTAGATAACGGGCTGGGCGATTAGCCGCCCCCTCTCCGGTTTCTCTCCATTTGCCGTCTTTCTAAATTGAACATTTGTTAATACCTGACACCAGATCAGCTTCTTCACGGACCGAAGAAAGAGATGTTTGAATGATATGAAGTCAATAACACACAATCTAAAGTCAAAATTATCATAATAAGTTCACAGTTTTACAGTAAAAAGTGAGAAACTTTAAACTATCCGTCCTCTAGAAAGCATTGGAGCAGTTTAGGCGGCATTCTTGTTGCCATGCCAACAAGCTGGTCGTTGTTGCTAGGCAGACCAGGAGCCACAAACCAAATTCAGCTGGTGAACTGAGTCTAGTCAGCCTGGAAACATTAGGGCCAATGTTGCAAGGAAATTTCAGAGTTTGAAAAGCCAAAAATTTGCCAGAAACCCCCCCAGAAATGATAGATTAATCAGAAATTGTCTAGAAGAAAAAAACTAAGAAATTTATGAGCTTCAAAAGTCGAAAATTAGCTTGAAAATACTAAAATTTTGAGGTGAGTTTCAGAATTTTTCAAGAAAAAGCTTGTAAATGGTTTCAAAGGTCAGAAAGTTTAAGTTTTGAAACTCAGAAATGTCCATGTTTTGAAAATTCTGAGATTAATCTCAGAAATCATTTTTTTCTGCAAATCTCAGAAATTTCCTTTTTTTTTTCTAGAAAAATTTTGAGTTATCTCAAAATTTCTGAGTTTTTTTCCTCACCAATTGTCATCTTCTACAGCTCACAAATATTCTTGTTTTTTCAATTTGTGAGAATAAAATAAGATTTAAAATTTCATTCTTTTCCAACAAATGATCAATTTTTGGACCTCATAAATTTCCTTGTTTGTTTTTTTCTGGAAAATTTCTGAGATTAATCTCCAAATGACTGAGTTCTTTGGTAAAAATCTACCATGGCTCTAATATGGTGACATGAATATAAATGATGGATTACTAATGAAAGCTTCCTGCTCTTTCTGTTTAACTTAGAAAGTATATCCTAAAGAAACGATTCAGTTACATTTATTTAACAGGAGTAGGTTTGAGGTTCAAACCCCAAACAGTTGAAGTTTAATTGTTTCTAGAAATATATATATTTATCTCTTAATGTTGGCTATTTTAGGGACTAAGAAGTAAATCAAATATACATAGTTAAGCCTTATTTCTTATTTTAATTTCTCCCTTTTTTACATGCTCACCAGAGACTCCACTCTGTGGATGATATCTGGATTTAGCTGCATTAAATTTAAAACTCTGGATTGGATGAGTCATAAAATAAGGTTTAAAAACCTTTTTCTGTCGGTTAGTTTAGTTAAATAAATACTTTTCCATTTGGATTTTCTCCTAACCACTGAAAAAAGAGAACAGGCTCAGAGTTTGGATTGTAACGAAACATTTTCTTCTGCTTACTTCTGCTCTGCAGACCTTTTGCTCTCGTAACCTGGCTGAACGCGACGCCGCGGCCCGAATTCACTAGCAGAGTTGAGAAGGGCGGCGCGCGTCCTTCAGTTGATGGGATTTATCAGAGTAAAAACAAAGCTTTGAGGTCATTAAAGTTCCTCTGATCCCAGAGTTAGAGATCTGATGAAGCTCAGAGGAAAGACACAGAAACCTTTATTATTATTCTCAAATAAAAGAGGATTAGACCAGTTTAAATACCCAAAATCCATTTAGGATGAACTCTTGGGTTTAAAGGCAGATGTCTGGTAGTTTTCTGTCCAATTAAATGTTTGTTTTTTTAACTACTAGATAAATTGAATTCATTAGTCTTAAGTAAATAATAAACATTAAAAAAACGTCTGATTTAACTAAACAGAAAAACCATCAAATGGATCCGACCAAAAAAAACTTACCAGCATGGAGACGTTTTCATGTCTTTACAGAAAATATTTGGTCATCAAAAAGATGTTCCCAAAATAAAATGAACTCAAATACAATTTAATTTGGACTTTAAAGTGAGACGTTTTTCTTTTTGTTTTATTCTGACACATTTCTGATGATCTCTGATCAAATCTGATCGAATGTTTAGTGCAAATGTTTGGGTAAATGTAACCAATGGAATAAAAAATCCTGCAAGACGAGTTATATGCAGATACCACTGCAAAAATAACAATTCAACTTTTTAGTTTTTATTTACTTTATATCCTTTAGGGTTTCATATCCTTTACAAAGGATATGAAAAAGTGCAGATTTCCCACTATGATACTTCAGATCATCAAAAACATTTTAACACGAAAGATAACCTGAATAAGTTTATAAAAAGACAGTTTTCAATCAACAATAACATTTATTATTGGTATAAACTACAAATCAACCTGGTCTTATGTAAAAATAAATAAACTACAGCAGCAGTCAAACACGCTGGTGGTGGTGTGATGATCGGGGTCAGTGTTTGTTAGTAAAGTCTCATTTGAAGAGTAGAGGAGACAGAAAAATGTGGCACAAGGGATGAAATGTGACAGTTTTTATATGAATCAGCCTAGTCACTGATGCGTCCGTTTCTTCCGCCCCGCAGTGCTGCACGCCCTAGACGGCTGCCAGCCGGGTCTTCCGGCAGGAAAACAGCCAATCCAGTGCTTCAGATGTGGAGCGCTGTGCAAAGGAGAGGCGCTGCGAGTGCAGAGCAGCTACTTCCACCTGAAGTGTTTCACATGCAAGGGTGAGTCAGAAAATGTCTGCAAAGACACCAACATTTCCTCACCTTTGCACCAAATACCTGCGTCTATTTCAGTCCTGGATGCTGCTGTTGTGTTAGGTAACCCTCCAATGCTCCAGTTCAGCTCAACAATGTGTTACGCCCTCATGAAGTTGAAAAATATTGTCAACAAATCAGTCAGAGTGAAGTATAAACGGTTCAATTCACATTTTGAATATTTTTGTACTCAAATGCTTAAAATAAACATTTAGTCGGTTTTTTTGACAATAAGATCATGTTATTGGTGTCTGGAAAACAAGCCGTTTCAAAAACCTTCCAAATGTAACGATACAAATCAGCAGGCGCTGCTGTTACCTAGCAACCCCAGCAGAGTTCTTCCCGTTACCTAGCAAGCGCAGCAGAATTCCGCCAGTTACCTAGCAACGTCTGCAGAATTCTGCCCATTACCTAGCAACCTCAGCGGAATTTCGCCCGTTACCTAGCAACCACAGCAGAATTCTGCCCGTTACCTAGCAACCCCAGAGAAGCCCAGCCCGTTACCTAGCAACCCCAGCAGAATTCCGCCCGTTACCTAGCAACCCTAGCAGAATTCTGCCCGTTACCTAGCAACCCCAGCAGAATTCCGCCCGTTACCTAGCAACCCCACCAGAATTCCGCCCGTTACCTAGCAACCCCAGCACGTCTTCAACATATTTGGACAGCTGGTTTTAATAAACCTTTTATTAATATAGCGTGTGCGTTGTACAATGGCTGCTGGAAAAGACAAGTGTTATAAGTTGCTAATTTACTATCCAGAAACCACTTGCTGTGTTCTTATTGGTTGTGCAGGAGGCCTTACTTCTGCTTTTCAAAGGTGTACAGTTGTATTATTGCACATCTGTTTGTAGCCATTTTCATGTGTGAGTGTAAACGTGGAGTTTGGGGGCGCGGCTAGCAGCAGCTCCACTACTAAAACACAACAGGATGTTGATGAAAACGTTGTAGTTCCACTGGCAGATTATTTAAATTACGTATTGGGAAAGTTATAAGTTAACTTATAACCAGTTTCACTTGACAAATGATCTGCCAGTAAAAATAAAACATATTAAGGAATTATTGACTCAAAATAAATTCCTATATTTGCTGAAAAGTTCCTTATAGATTAGTTTTATGAAGAAATGTACTGAGCTGTTTGCACTATAAGGAGCTTAAAATTACTGAACTGATCAGATTGAAATCTCATAATATCTGAGTGACAAAGGCTACGTTCACACTGCAGCCTGAAGTGACCCAATTCCGATGTTTTTGGCGTAATATGACCTGTATCCGATCTTTTCATGGCAGTGTGAACAGCTCAGGTCGGATTCTTTTAGAATGTGACCCATATCCGATACGTATCGATTCAAATGCGACCATAACGTCCAGGTCTCATTCATCCGAACTGAACGTCACTGATCCTCAACAAATCTCACTATTCTGTGTCCTGAAACGAGCAAGTGGAAAGAAAAATAACAACCATGACGACTGTATGAGGATTAAGTTGTTAATATGTTGCTCCGGTTAGACAACAACTTCAAATATGTAGCTAAGCTCCACCGTTAGCCTCCATGTTTACTTCCTCAAACTCTGAGCTCTTCTTCTTCTATGGCGGTTGGCAAAACACTGAGAACGCTGACGCTATTGCGCCCTCTACTGCACATGCGGGACACTTTCAGGTCGTTTTCCCGTTCACACTGCAGAACACATACAGGTCACATTTACTGGCAGTGTGAACGGACCGGCAAAAAAATCAGAATTGCCAAAAAATCGGAATTGGGTCACTTCGGGCTGCAGTGTGAACGCAGCCTAAAGGTGGTGAACATGTTGTGTGTAGATCATAGATCCATCCTGACCCTTCCATGGAATCACCTTTAACATATATTTTACACTTAACCAAAGATCTAATGTAACCCAACCTTTATTGTATTTTTTAACAAACCAACGGCTCTTTAAGCCTCGTGAATCTGAGTGTATTCCAGTGATCTGGAATGGGTTGCTGTGAGATCCTCCTGGGTTTGCAGTCAGCAGAGTTACCCGGCTTCATAGCCGACATATTTCCCGCAGCGAGCCTTTGTCCTGACTAATCAGTCCTGACAAGCTGCTCATGTTGTTGCCGACTCTCTGCTGTTTACGGCCTGGAGAAAACAAAGACACTTTCAGCAGGACAAAAACTCTAAATCTGTGGAAATGTGGATTTAAATGTTTAGAATCAGATGAGTTTCACATATCAGGTTAATCGGGAGTTTCAGTTCCTGTTGTATGTCTTAGTAAATTAAAATGGTGTTAATATTTACAAGGTATTTTTGGTGTAGTTTCTAATGTAAATATCTCAATACAGTTGAAATAAGACAAAATTAACTTTTTTATATGAGCCTGTTTTAAATTAATTAAGCGTCAATGTTGATGTCATAGTTTTAGTTTCACTTTCATATTTTTCACTGATAACACTGGAAAAATGTCTTATAAATTAAACAATCTGCCAGTGGAGCTAGAATTTGGTTGCTAGGTAACAGGCTGGGCTTGGCTGGGGTTGCTAGGTAACAGGCTGGGCCTGGCTGGGGTTGCTAGGTAACAGGCTGGGCCTGGCTGGGGTTGCTAGGTAACGGCGCCAGTGGAACTAGAACTTTCTCATCAGTACTGAGGAATTATTGACTTATAACCAGCTCCTATGTCTTGGCCAAACGTTCTTGTCAGTTGGTTTTGTCTTATGTCAAGTGTACTAAGATATTTGCACTGGAAACTGGATCAAAATCACTTGATCAGATTTTGTGTTTTTTGCTGTGAATCTGCAGAATAAATCCAAGGATAGCCAGATAGTTCTAGAATAAATATTTTAATACATTTGAAATAAGACAAACTGACTTATAAGTCAAAGATCTTGCTTTAAATAAATCAGTGATTCTTGAAAATAGGGACAAAATGGGTTTTAATTTTCCCATTTTTTTTTTTTGTTATTTCTCTAATTTATGTATACAAATATGTCAAATAATGTTTTGGAAATGTAAAGATGCTGAGGTTCAGGCTCCCAGTTGCAACATTTTTTTTAAAAAATTACATTTTTAATCGACCTGACCCAGAACGTTGTCATCACCATCTGACAAAAATACATCAAAAATAATTTTTAATGACCCTATTAGGGATATTTTTACTCATTTTGCAGACAAAAGCTTCTCAAGAAACAAAATAATTATTATTTAAAACAAAAAACCATAAACATTCATCTGACGGAGTTGACACTGCATGACGGAGTTGACACAAAACTGAAGGTGGTTACAAACTAGTGAGTAAAATGAAAAACTTGGTACATGTGAAGTAATGCAATTTATGTAAAAATACATTAAAATGAATTAACTCCACATTTAAGTGATATTTGACAACAATTTCACTGAAAGAGTCACAAAAGCTGATGGAGTTGACATCTGACGGAGGTGACAAAAAGCCAAACTACCTCAATTTATATGATGTTAATCTGAAGGCGGCCATATTGTAGCTCATCAGGTCCATAAAATCTTTACATTTTACCAAAATTTAGCTTTTATTTCACAAAATCTTATCAAAGTTTCGTAAAATGTCAGTTACGGTGTTGACACATCATGGTTGTGACAAAAAACTTAGGAATAAAAAGAAGAAAAAACTAAAGAATAACATAAGCTAACCAGAGCTAACTAGCCTTAAGCTAACCGGAGCTAACTAGCCTTAAGCTAACCAGAGCTAACTAGTCTTAAGCTAACCAGAGCTAACTAGCCTAAGCAACAGAGTAACTAGCATAACAAGGAAACAGGTGGTCATGGGGTCCTCAGAAGTTCTGCTGCCCCCAATAATGCCTGATTTGTTTTACATTCTTTTCATTTCTGTTGACAAAAACTAAGGACAAATTTCAATGGAGTTGGAAAATATATAAAAATGATTTTTAATTCAATTTATTGATACTTTTATAATTATTTATATGACTACTTATACTTAATTGTCATAATATATAATTTTAGTATTTCTTTAATTGTTTTAAACTATTATAATGTACTGAGTTCTGCTCCTGGACAAAGGCTTTTACAGGCATCATCCACCGACTACAATGTTTAAAATAAAAAAATATTCAGCAAATACCTGAAAAATATACATTGTTATGTCACATGACCAGGTTAGTTTAGTCAGATATTTGAAAAAATTATATTATTTGTATATTTTATTCAAATTTTGTGCTTTATCCATAGGACCTGTTTTGTCCCTATTCTCAAGAATCACTGTGGATATTGCTTCAAATATCCTTGTTCCACTGGCAGGTTGTTTTATTTATTCATTTTTCTCATATTATTAGTGAAATAATTTGGAAGTGGAACTTTTTAATCACTTATAAGAAATTACAGACTTAAAACAACCTCCTATGTCTGGCTGAAGGTAGCTTTGTCTTATTTCAAGTGAACTAGAATATTTACAATAAAAAATAGACCAAATTCGTCTGTAAGGTTTTGTGATTTCGAAGTGTAAGAAATAAACAGTCATAGTGAAGAAAGGGGTTTAAATCCTACAGTTTTTCTGTGTGTGAGTCTCAGCGGACCAGAATAGAGCGGCGTAAATCTGTTTCTGGCATCCCGGTGCGTTCTGAAGGACAGAGTGTCAAATGTCTCCAAACAAGTGGAGAGGAAAGGACGTCAGTGGCAGCTGCCACTTAGCTGACAGAGACAAAGATTTACATGCAACGTTTCAGAAAGTCTGAATCTTTTTCATTAGACTGACAATAACTTACAGCCCATCTTTAGACTGTTTCAGGTGTGATTACATAAGCTCTGGTTACATTCAGCTGTTTGTATGGAGTCCTCAATGTGACAACAGTCTAATGAAAGATGATACGTCAAACTGTGAAACCTTAGCTTCCATCTGAGGATTTCTCTGAGAAATTAGACAGTGTTTCCTTTACTTAACAGTTGAGTCATCCATCACTTTCAAGGACTATAACCTGGCTTTAACTATGACGTTTGTAAAGTTACACAATAAAAAATTAACAGCAATATTTTGGTTTGTTTAGTGTGTCGTAGAAGGATAACAAAAAATAGTGTTCATTTTTCAATGACATTTTCACCATGTCATTCACCTTGTAGTTCCAAATTAAATATTTAGTTATGAAGCTAAATATTTAGCTTGCAAACTAAGCATTTAATTTCAAATTAAATATTTACTTTCCAAGCTAAATAGCTAACTTGGACTTAAATATTTAGCTTGCTTTCAAAATATTTAGCTAGTAGGATAAATATTTAGCTTGTTAGCTACTAGCTAAATACTTACTTGACCTTCTAAATACTTAGTTTGCAAGCTAACTAAATATGTTATCTAAATATTTTTCAACCAAGCTGAATGCATAGCTTACTAGCTAAGCTAAGTATTCGAACAAGATGAATCCAAACACATTGACCAGTATAGACTTACTAACTAGCTAAATATTTAGCTGGATGGCTAAATATTTAGCTTCATAGCTTACTAGCCAGCTAAATATTATTTAACTTGCTAACTAGCTAGTTAAAAAAATGGATAAATATTAGTATTTATCGATTTTTTTAATGACAAATACTAATATTTATCTTTGCCAGCAAGATAAATATTTAGCTTGCTAGATGTTATTTAACTTGCTAATTAGCTAGCTATGTATTTAGGTAGCTAAATATTTAGGTTGCCAGTTAAATATTTAGTTAGCAATAATTTAGTTGGTCCCAACTAACCCTTAAAAAAGTCTAGTTGAGACCAACAGACTAATTTTTTGTAAAAAGAGAGAGAGAACAATAAATTGTGCAAATGGAAATTATTATTTATTATTATTATTGTTTTAATGTATGCAATTAATTGATTTTGTTAACGATAAATACTAAACGATACGATGTCCAGCAGCTGAAGCAGATTTTTTAGAATGCCTGCCTTTCCCCCAGTGTGCGGCTGTGATCTGGCGCTGAGCGGCTTCTTCATGAGGAACGGCGACTGCCTCTGCCCGGTGGACTTCCAGCGCCTCCACGGCACGCCGTGCACCAACTGCGGCGAGTTCGTGGAGGGGGAGGTGGTCACCGTCCTGGGGAAGTCCTACCACCCGGCCTGCTTCGTGTGCACCATGTGCAAGTAATTAAACACAATAATCTGCCAGGTTTAGGTTGAGGGAGGGACGTTTTGGTCTTAAATCGGTTTGTCTTCTCCGCGTCTCAGGCAGCCCTTCCCTGCAGGCGACTTCGTCACCTTCAGGGGAAAAGAATGTCTCTGTCAGCGCTGCACTGAACCCGCGTCACCGTCTAATCACATCCGACGTCCCAACAGTGAGTAGTTATAACGTCACTCTCATATAAAATATAATAAATCATGAGCTTTGATCCTCTAAACCTCTTGGGGTGTCCAAAGATTGCGGCCCTGTAAAGGATTTCAGGCTGCCATTAAGACCACATCAATAACAGTCAAACGTAACTGAATGAATCTTTAAAGGTTCTGTAATTTGTGTTTTCTTAAGTTAATATTGAAGTGTATCAATAAGCTACTTTCCATTAAGTGAATTTATACAGAAGCGAAACAATTAGAGCCACTAGAATAGAGTTATATAATTATATCAGAACACTTTCATATAGAAATACAACATTGTGGAACTTATGTATGGAGGACCAAAACTGACATAAATAAAAATAATTATTTATATTATATTTTATATATATGCATATTTATTTTTGATTATTTTATATATATATATATAATAAAAAAATAATTATTTATTTATATATATATATATATATATTATATACATGTATATATATAATAATTATTGTTTATATAAAACTGACATAATAAATAAGTATATATATATGTATATTTATTATTATTTAATTTATTTATATATATATTTTTTATTATTTATATATAATATAAATAATTATTTTAAATTATTATTTATATATATATATATATATATATATATATATATATATATATATATATATATATATATATATATATATATAAAATTATCATTTTTAATTGTCAGTTTTGGTCCTCCATATATACATAAACATTTATTTAAATATATACAGCGCCATTTATTCAATATATATATATATATATATATATATATATATATATATATATATATATATATATATATATATATATATATATATATATTCTTTTGCGTTTGATTTATGTAAGGGTTTTTTGTCTAGAAATGTAGCTATATATCGTTTTTCCTTTTCCTAATATAAACATTCAAAATTGCATAAGTACAGTTTGTAGTACAAATTCACAGTGTTGTCACTACATTATGCTAGTTATTTGTAAAATTTCTGCTCTTTAGCTCTCAGTATAAACCATGTAGTTCGTTCCCAGACGTTGTTTAATTTCCCTTTGGGATTAATAGAGTATTTTGTGAGTATGTTTGTGTTTTTGTCCGTCAGACTGTTCTGGTTGCGGCAGAGACATTAAGAACGGCCAGGCTTTGTTGGCGCTGGGAACCCAGTGGCACCTCGGCTGCTTCAAATGTAAAACCTGCAGGAGGATCCTGAGTGCGGAGTATATCAATAAGTAAGTACACCCCCTTCCCTTCATGCTTTCCTCTAGGTTTGCCTTATTTAGCTAGCTTTAATAAGGCAAAGGCAAATAATAAGAAATGTTCTAAAATCTGAACCAACCAGAAAGTGTGTGCTCTCATGTGTCAGGGATGGCTTCCCGTACTGCGAGAGGGACTACCAGGCTCAGTTTGGGGTCAAATGTGAAGCGTGTCAGAGGTTCATAACAGGAAAACTCCTTGAGGTGAGACAGGTCATGTTTGTTTTAGCAACATATGTTTTTTTTGTCCGTTTTTTAACCCTGTTTGGGTCTCAGCTGCTTCTGAAAACCAGATCCGATGCTTTAAAACCTCCCATTTGTTTATTTTCTGGGAATAAATTTAGGTTTATTGGGTGTTTGGAACATGAGCCTTTTCAGAAAAACCTCCCGAACGTTAAGTCACATTAGACTGGCAATGCGCCGTTACCTAGCATCCCCAGTTAAGCTCTGCCCGTTACCTAGCAACCCCAGCCAAGCCCAGCCCGTTACCTAGCAACCCCAGTTAAGCTCAGCCCGTTACCTAGCAACCTTGTAATTCTGAAAGGAACTCAAAATAGGCAGAACGGACCCTAAAATCTCGTTTTTCAAGAATGATTCATGAAATGAATATGTTTTGTATAGACAATAGGTCCTGACCTGCTCAAAGAAGCATAATAGGTCAGAGTTTTTTTTAACACTGATGATGACAAATGGAACATTGAACAATATGATTGAAACAGTCTGATCCGCCTGTTTCCTGTCTGTAGGCTGGAGAACGACATTATCACCCCGGCTGTGCAAAATGCAGCCGATGTGGCAAAATGTTCACAGAAGGAGAGGAAATGTACGTTCAGGGTGAGTTCGGCTGATTCAGGCTGATGAGGCTGGAAAAAATTAAATCTAACACAGCAGATCTGATTTCAATCAATTTCCCCCCTTAATTTATTTTCTGAAGAATAAATTGTAAATGACAGAAAATATTTTTAAACATATGTTTAAATATTTTTGTACAGTATTATACTACAATTTTTCAATATTGTCTCATTACCAGGATATAGTCAGACGCTCCTGAGTTTGAAAAGTTTAAAATTAGCTTGAAAAACTCTTAATTTTTAGAATAATCTCAGAAAATTTCTAGAAAAAACTAAAACATTTCTGACTCTAAAAAGTAAAAATATTTACTAAAAAAACAGAAATTTTGAGATTTAAAAAAAAAATCTAAAAATAAAAACTTGGAAATTTCTGAATTTTAAAACTCAGAAAATTCCTTGTTTTGAGAGACAGAAATTACTGTTTTTTTCTGTCTAAAATGTCTCTGACACACCATCATTTCGCCAAGATGCTCAACATTCCTCTTTTTTAAAGGTTTATTGGCTCTCACAGCCTTTATTTGATAGCTAATTGACAGGAAAGTCGGTAATGAGAGAAGGAGAAAGACATGCAGCAAAGGTCGCCAGGCCGGGAATCGAACCTGCGACAGATGCGTCGAGGAGTAAGGCCTCCATACATGGGTTGTGCTGAACCCCTGCGCCACCACAGCATTTTCTCGTGAAATTACGACTTCGTTCTCCTAATGTTACGACTTATTCTGGTAATATTAAAACTTAATTCTGTCATTATTTCCAGTGTATTAATGTACAGCTGTATTCTTGTAATATTCTGACTTTATTCAAATAATTAAAAACATAAACCATAGCCTAACCATAAAATGTTGCAAACAAGATGGCCGCCACGCACTATGAAAAACCAAGGAGTTTAAAAAATCCAAATTTTCCAAAATTGAAATCCTCATAAATTTCACTGAATCAATAAACCTGATTTATTGGACAGCCCTGGCTCTTGGTTTTAGATTGTTTCTGGGGTTTTTTTAAGCTAACTGTCGGCATTTTCACAGGTTCAACAATCTGGCATCCAAACTGCAGAGTCAGCAGCAGCAGAGCAGAGGACAGCTGCAGGGTGAGATCCTTCACAAAGACTCAAATCCACAATCTGGCTTTAGTTTTACCAGCTGTGTCGTTTCTCTCAAGCTTCTCGCTCTTTAACGTAGCGTTAGCTTCACAACATCACATTTTCACATTTCCTTTCCAGGCCAGCGGGCCAAAGACTCCATGTCTTGATTTCTTTTTCCCTCCTCGTGAGCTGAAGGTCATTGTTGTTTGTAGTTTGTTTTTCTGGAGGTCAGCCCCAAAACAAGCATGAATAACATCCAGCAACTCCAAACATTTTGTCATGCAACAATCAGTAATATAAAAGTTTAGAAACTTTTTTGTAGCAAATGCTGAAATATTCTCTTCCTTTTTTTTTCCAATGCGCCGTCGTACTGTTCTGTTGGTTTGACAGATTAAAAACAATAAATATTTTTGCTCATTCAGCAGCACAAAAAGGTTTTTGAATTGAAAATATTGCTTGTTTTGTCACTATTTGGTTTTCAAATAAAATGTCATTAATTAATTCCAGACTAATTAACTGGATGAACTGATGGCCACATCAAATCCAAATCAAGTTTATAATTGCAGCATGACAAAATGTTGGATAAAACTTTGAAACTTAACTGAAGTACGGTAGCTTTTTTTTAACTTAAAATTGAATAAAAATACTAATTTTGGAATCTTAGTGATGGGAATTTTTCACTCCTTTACTGATTTTGATGCATGATTTGTTGTTTTTTTTTTCCAGATGTTTGTGTTTTGTGCAGATTTTCCTAAATTCACAGCAGCATCCCAGTTTGCTCTCACTTCCACAGGAAAAATAAGTTTGTAATAAAAGTAGAGCTCAAACATTTAGAATATCATGAAATGTTTTAATATTTTCTGTTTCATTTCATAAAGTTTAACTCATGTCAGTCGTCAGACATGTGCGCTCTGTTTACCCAGCTGTTTTTGCCATTAAATTAAAGAGTTTTGTTGTCTGGATATTGAGCCGTTTAAATGTAACCTCACAAATCAGCAGGCACTTCAGCGTTGCCTAGCAACCCCAGCGGAGCTCCATGGCATTTGTTCAGCTGGTTTTCCTGCTGTATGCGCTGTACAATGGCTGCTGGAAAAAGAAAAAACGTTTAGCTGTTGGCTTACTTTCCAGAAACCACTTACTGCATTCTTGTTGGTTGTGCAGCAGGCTCCACTTCTGCCTTTCAAGGCTGTACACAGTAAAAATGCCGGTGTTGAATTAACACCCAAAAGTGTCCATTTGTGTCCAAGTCAGCTGGTGTTAAAGTAACACTTTTGAAAGTGTTAAAAGATTTACACCAGTTCGTTTGTTAAATTAACTTTGGTCTATATACTGAAATGGGTTTAAGAAAAGTTAAACTTTCCATTTCTGTGTCTTGTTTTGAATATTTTCCACTGGATTTGATTGATATTGGCACCTTGTGGGTCAATTATTTACTTTTTTAACACCACATTGTGTTTTGTGATCAACACTACACTGGTGTTACTTTTAACATATTTTAAAACTAACACCGTTGTAAATGTTAATGTGACTCTGTAGTGTTGAATTTAACACCAGCTGACTTGGACACATATAGACACTTTTGGGTGTTAATTCAACACCGGCGTTTTTACGGTGTAAGGTTGTGCTGACATCCCTCCCTCACTGCACCGAGTCGTTGAATCGTTGCTGCTTGCCTCCCTAACCTGAGGGACATTCAGACTGTTGGTTGTTCTCCAGCCCAACAGATCGTCGTCTGAAAGCTCCTGCTCCCGACCCGGATCCTGCACGCCCAGCAGCCCCGGCAGAACCATCTGTGTAAGTTCTGACGCTGCCCCGATTCCAGAATCTGCTCTTACACTGCAAAAACGCAAAATCCCACCAAGTACTGTGGGTCTAGGTTCTAGTGTGAATATATTGGTCCACTTGAAATAAGACAAAAAGCAACTTGTAAGTAACTTCTTAGTGCGATATAGGAGCTTGTTTTCAGGAAATCATTCCTTGATATTTTTCTAAATAAAGCACTGGTATCAATAAGACATTTTTCTCATATTGTAAGTGAATAGTCTGCCAGTGGAACTAGAAATGGGTTGCTAGGCGACGGCCTGGGCTCAGCCGGTGTTGCTAGGTAACGGCACCAGTGGAACTAAAACCTTTTCACCAATATCAAGAAAGTATTGACTCTAAACACAAACAAGCTCCTATATCGTCTTGAAAAGTTGCTTATATGTCGGTTTTATCTTATTTTAAGTGAAATAAGATATTTGCGGTAGAAACTAGACCTGAATCTATGGTATATTTATTTTTTTGCAGTGTTTTGCACCTTGTTTCAGTTAAACACTTTCATTCACACAGGGCGGTCACCTGGACGGGGCGATCATGAAAGATGTTTCATTTTAGGACATTTTAGAGTCAGTTTCTTCATACTTAGATTTTCTACAGACCTCTGAACCTTGACTTATCGGAAGTAGCTTTCGTTGTTTTGAGAAAATGTGATTCTAGTTTACATTTTCTCCACTGATGAAATGGTGCTTTGGTTGTGTTTTCCTGCACTTCGCCCTTTAGTGTGGCTTTTTAAAAGAAGAAAACTTTAATCCCCATCAAAGCACCGTGCGAACCAAAGGCCTTGATCTGAGCAGAAACGGCTGGCAGAGCCGTTAGACTGTGAAGTGCCACCTGCAGGGGAGTCGTGGTGCTGCGGGATTAAAGCTTGATTCCTCCCTGCTGAGACGTAAACCTGTCAGTTTCCCCTCAGCCTAACCTCCGCTGTCTCTGTGTGTGTCTGTGAACGTCTCCGCTCCTTCTTCCAGGCAAAAGTAGATAATGAGATTATTGATTACCGAGACTTAGCAGCAATTCCCAGAGTCAAGGCTATATATGATATAGAGCATCCAGACATGATTTCCTACAAACCTGTGAACTCCTGCGCTCTGGAGGACGGGGGAAACGCTGCGACCGGACGAAGCCCGACCCAGGTAACGCCTGCAGACACACAGCTGTGTTTTAACTCATCCGCACTTCACAGCTTAAAACTGAGAAGTGTGGATCTTTTGCCTGTGTGACTAATCTTCAGAAAAGCAGGGAAAACACTGATATTCAGAGTTTTTTTTTACAGTAACAAATTGAACTGCAGGTATTTTTTTCCTAGTTTTTATTCTACGTATCTGAGTAGAGTTGAAATAAGACAAAACTAACTTACACAGTAAAAATGTCGGTGTTGAATTAACACCCAAAAGTGTCTTTATGTGCCCAAGTCAGCTGGTGTTAAATTCAACACTACAGAGTGTCATATTAACATTTACACTGGTGTTAGTGTTAAAATACATTAAAAGTAACACCATTGTAGTGTTGATCACAAAACATAATGTGGTGTTAAAAAAGTAAATAATTGACCCACAAGGTGTCAATATCAATCAAATCCAGTGGAAAATATTCAAAACAATACAGAGAAATGGAAAGTTTAACTTTTCTTAAACCCATTTCAGTATATAGACCAACGTTAATTTAACAAAAATATGGGCGTCAATCTTTTAACACTTTCAAAAGTGTTACTTTAACACCAGCTGACTTGGACACATATAGATACTTTTTGGTGTTCATTCAACACTGGCATTTTCACTGTGTACAAGTATTGAAGATTTAAATGGTGGCTTTACTCTTAAATATATAGTTAATAGGAAATAACACACTGAGACGTAGTTCTCGCTGCTTAGGCCAAGACGAGCCGGAGATTTATTACACTCCACGGAATTACAGTTTCTTCAGTTCAATACTCAAAAATCTTACATAGTCTTGACAAAAGATCTGCTCCTGAAGTCTCAAATTCACCTGTCTTTATACTCTCAAGTCTCCATTCTTGTGTATTGGAAAGTTCCAACCAATGGCGAAAAGGCGCCGTTTTTGCCAGCAAATCCTTGGCGTTGCGTTTTCACCGGTGCGTGTTGGACGACCTTTAATATATTTTTGGACTTCACAAATTCAACATCAGCTCCATTTCAGAACTGCCAAATAGACTAATTTGTCTGAAATTGTTGATGCTATTTGTCGAGTCCATTTGTGCGCTTTGCACGCAAATGGAAGGAAAGGAGTCAGGTCAGTTTGAACTAGTGAAATGCCGAAAATCCTTTCGCAAAAACAACAACTCTTTAGATGGTTTTTCGGCAACACATAAGAGCTTATTTAGGGTCAATAATTCATTGTTATTGATGAAAATGTTCTTGTTCCACTAGATACCCAGCAACCGCGGCCAAGGCCAGCCCGTTACCTAGCAACCGTGGCCAAGGCCAGCCCGTTACCTAGCAACCGTGGCCAAGGCCAGCCCGTTACCTAGCAACCGCGGCCAAGGCCAGCCCGTTACCTAGCAACCGCGGCCAAGGCCAGCCCGTTACCTAGCAACCGCGGCCAAGGCCAGCCCGTTACCTAGCAACCGCGGCCAAGTCCAGCCCGTTACCTAGCAACCGCGGCCAAGTCCAGCCCGTTACCTAGCAACCGCGGCCAAGTCCAGCCCGTTACCTAGCAACCTGGTTCTAGCTCCACTGGCAGATTATTTCACTAATAACGTCATAAGTAATAATCTGCCAGTGGAACTAGAACTTTTACATAATATTAATAAATTAATTTAATAAATAAAAGTAAAACATTTGTGACTTTAGAAACTGAAAAGTTTTTTTCTAGAAAATTTCTGAGATTGATCTCAAAATCAAATTTCTTTTTAGCAAAGTTTAAGCTTTCCAAGTATTTTCTAGAAAATGTTTCAAGATTAATCTCACAACTTCCGAGTTTTTTGGTGGAAATTGACTCCTTTTATTCCCGTCTGCAGTGGCTTTAGGCTATCATATTGGTGATGAAACAAAAAAATAAAAAGTTAAATCCTATGTTTTAGCATAGCACTTTTGCATTAGCATTACCGCTGCTAACGTTTTGGCTAGCAGTGCCTGCTGCTCCTCCTACTGCTGCTTTAACATTTGTAATAAAGACGTATCCTAAACTTTTAGCTTTAGATCTAATCCTAAACTATCTGAGTGACAGTTTTCTGGCTCCTTCTTGTACAGGAAGTTGAGTTTCTGCAACGGCATTTATTTATTTTATTATTTATTTATTTTTCCTCTTTTTTTTCTGCTTCAGTCACCAGGAAACGTGTCTGAAACCACAGAGGTAAAAACCACCTTCTCTCCTCATGCAGGTTAAAACCCAACCAGTCGCTCATCTGCATCTTTTCCATCCATTTTTTTTAAAGGAGAACTTGGAAACGAGACCCTGTGTGCCAAAATCTTCAAGTGACGGTCCGTTTGGAGGTCAACCCATGTGGTGTGGACACAGCTGCAGTCCGGCTCCGTCCAGATCACCGCAGCATTTCCACCGGCCAGGTGAAAAACAGAAAATTACAACGTTCATTCTTTACTCTCCTTCTCTGTGTTTTTCCACAAAGTAGAGCACGATGTGAAGCGTAAGGAAAATAATACATCTCTGCTTTTCACAGAGTTACAGTTAAAAGAAAACCAAGACAGAGGTGTCCAAAATGTGGTCCGGGGGCAACATTGTGGCCCTCTGAGTGGTTTCTCATGGCCCCCAACTGTAGTTTAAGAATGTATGGTGACATATTGGGGCAGCTGTGGAGAGAGAAAAATGGAGGAGTAAATTTACACCAAAAAACAAAATAGATAAAGAAAGAAAGAAAATTTCTGCATTTCAAAAATTTTAAATTTTATGGAAACAAATCAGACATTATTTGGGATTAATCTCAGAAATTTTATGAAAAAAAATAAATGTTTGATTTTCTAGAGTCAAAGATTTTCAACATTTCAGACTCAGAAATTTCTTTGTTTTTCTGCTTTTCTTTACTTAAATTAGCTTTAAATTTTTAAACTTAACTAAATAAATATCAAGCATTTTGAAAGATAGTGACCCAAATTCTGCTCTTCTAAGGAGAATAAATTTGACGAAGTATAAAAGAATTTTAAAAGTAAATAAGTTACATAAATGTTGGTCTGTCAAATAAAATCCCAATAATTTTTATCAAAGTTTCAACATTTCAAAATGAGGGGAACTTCTGGAGGTATGAATATTTTTTTAATGCGCTTCATTCTCTGATATTATTATTAAAATATCCTCATCTGAATGAATAACACCTGAACAGAAAGTCCTTCTAATTAAATAAGAACATGAGTTCTAATGAGGTGATTATGTCAGATTAAAGGAATCTTTAACAACATTATAAACTAGGAACTTTAAAAATACTTTTTATTAAATGTATGTTAATAGTGTGTTGTGGTATTCTAATCTTAAATGATGTGTTTTCATTGGTTGTAATCAGAAGATTGAAGACATTAATCTGTTGGTAATTTATTTATATAACAAATGAACTCATCAATAAAATTCTAATTTATTGAATATGACTGCAACAAAGAAGAAAAATATCATTTTTCCAGTGAAACAGAGCCACCTAGTGTTCAGAGTCCAAACATGATGTAGATTACTTAATACAAAACTAGTTTAATTTCAGATTTTGATGAGTTTTATCTGTTTCTGAGGATTTTATTTAACATTTTCTATTACAATAAATATCCCAAGGTTTCTCCAATCATTCCTAAGGTTGTGCTTGTTTACAGCAGCCCTGTTTTTATCCTGTTTGGTATCAATAAGAACAATCACTGACTGAAGTATTTTCTATTTTAGCTATTTGTCAAACACTAAGCAGCAGAAACTCAAACAGAAAACCAGGAACATTGAAGCAGCAATTCTGATTGAAACATCCAGAGAAACAAACGTCCTGCTAACAGTTAGCAGCTAACAGTTAGCAGCTAACAGTTAGCAGCTAACAGTTAGCAGCTAACAGTTAGCAGCTAACAGTTAGCAGCTAACTGTCTGTCCTCCTTCCAGCAGATGAAAGCATCCAGTTCACAAACAGCCAGGTAGAGCTTTCAGTGACCATTTCTAACCTTCAGTCAAGTGACTTTTGACACACTAACATTTTTATAAATCTATGTTGTATGAAATATGTTTTGTCTTACATGTGATTAGCTTTAAGGTTGACCTTAAACTTTAGGAAAAGCTCTGAATTTTAAAGACATTTCATGCTGAACTGCATGAAGTTTGTAAAGTTACAGTCAAAAATCAAGAGCAATAAAGAAAAAATCAGGGCTAGTTTTTCAAAGTCATATTTTTTACTATTTTATTCAATCATTTATAAAGGTCACAGTTTCAAATTAAACTTTAGCTTGAAGGTAGATATATAGCTCCTCTTTAAATATGTAGCTAGGAATATTTAGCTAGCAAGCTAAATATTTAGCCTACTAGCAAAAATATGCTAGTATAACTAAATATTTTTGTTGGAAGTTAAATATTTAGCTCCAAAGTAAAGATTTAGCTAACAAGCAAAATATTAGCTTGCTAGCTAAATATTTAGTTAGCTAGTTAGGAACTAGTTGGTTAACTGGCTAAATATTTAGTTTGAAGCTAAATATTTGGCTCCAAAGTAAATAGATAGATAAATAGAAACATTATTAATCCGTGGAAGATGTAGTTCCCGTCTCCCACACGGCAGCCATACATCAAATACTTAAATTAATGTTGTTTTTTTTAGCTAGCAAGTAAAATATTTAGTTTGCTAACTAAATATTAGCAAGCTATTTAGTTTGAATATGACATTTGTAAATGAATTAATAATGTGGTGAAACTCCAGTTTCTTTCTTTAAACATTCTGCATAATCCAGATTATTGCCTATTTTTTTCATGACTCAGGCTGCCAGATTTTTTATTCAGTTGTCAGTGGCAGATGAATAGAAACTAGAAACTAGTCTAAAGATAGTTGGTATGATTTGGTATACATGAAATAAATAGGGCTGTAGTGATACAATAATCTCACGATACAATGTGATACACAATATTCTGCCCACGATACGATATATATTGTGATATTCAGCAAACGCTACGATTCAATACACTTTTGCGATTTTCTGGAAGATTTCAGAGGGACAGAGTGATTTTGGTGACATTTTGTGACTGTTATAAAGTTGGATTGAATTAATTTAACTGAAAACTGATTAAAAGCACCAACTACACAATACCTGGATCTGGTTGGACACAGACTTAAAGTGGACAGCTGGACAAAATGAACCAAAGAAGTGGTGAGAAAACATGTTTCTTTTAGTTGAAACAGTCCAAACTGTAGCTGACATGCATTAGTAAAGTAAATAAAGTGAACCAAGTTCCTGCTCTGAATAGTTTGATACCTTTTTAACCTGAACATCTGAAGGAATCACTCTGAGCCTGATGACCTGGTGAAGCAAGCAGTGAGTGAACAAGGTGACAGTTGGATGTTACCATACTTGAGGATGAATATCGATTTTTTTTCTAGGAAAAAAAATAGATATATTGCGATATCAATATTATTAAACAGCCCTAGAAATAAACAGGTTTTAATGGAGAGGACAGTCCAGTCCAGCTCTGATTTCCTCAGTAATCTGCTCCGTTTCGGGGAATTGAGCCGTAAGTCGTGTCATGAGGAGCTTATCTGTCTGCTGTCTCACTTTCACACAGATCCAGATTCCTGCTCAACCCAAACTGCGTCTCTGCCCGGATTCAGCCACAACTTCCTGAGTTTGGTGAGCAAAACTCTTCCCTGTTCCATCAACAGAAAGAAAAAATGGCTTTAATTCATCAATCTACTGAGATCACAGTGAAACCTTAGAGTTAAATTGACCAGACTGAAAATAATTTACATGTTTATAACCACAGAAGGACTATAGTAATATGATATTTTCATGTCCTGTAAAGCATAAACTGTCAACTGGTTTTCGTTGTAAAGATTATGAATCTTCTGAGATGGATGGTTAACAAATATTTAATCAAATATTAAATGGCTGTCTCTACATTTGATGAGTACTTATTAAAATTGAATAATATTTAATGTCTCTTCACATCAGTATGATGGAGTATTAGTATTACTAGAGAATGTTTTAATAGAATTTAAAAATTACAATTAATTTTGAGAATAGTCATAAAATTGTGAGAATAAACTTACATGAAAATAAAGTGATAACATTACGAGAATAAAATTGTAATATGACAATAAACCCTCAGTATTTTGACTTTGTTCTTGCAATACTCTGACTTTATTGCCATTGTGTTTTCAACGTTATTCTTGTAATTTTAAAATGAGAAAACTGTTAAAATTAGAAATGTAATTTCTCGTGTTTTCTGCTGTTTAAGCCTCGTCTTCCGCCCGGTTACCGACTCACCAGCACCGACAGATTCAGTAAGTATGCAGGTTTTATCTCTTTCACATCATTGCTCATAATTTCACCAACTTTTTTAGATGCTAATTTTAAACCGGTGATTTCTTCTTCTTCTTCTTCTTGTTCTTCTTCTTCTTCTTCTGTCCTTTCAGGCTTGAAGGTGCGTGAGAGCGACTCGTCCTGGTCTTCCTTTTCATCTCTTCACTTTGTGCAACGGCTCTGTGGCGGAAAATTAGCTACACTGCAAAAAACACAACGCGATTTTTGGACTAACGCAAATAATTTTACTACACGTGAAATAAGACAAAACTAACTTAAAAGTAAGTTTCAAGTAAAATATCGGAGCTTGATTTAAGTTAATAAGGAACTAGAACTAGAACTGGGTTGCTAGGTAACGGGCCGGGCTTGGTTGTGGTTGCTAGGTAACGGCGCTAGAGGAACTAGAATGTTCCTTCAATATGAAGGAATTATTTACTCAAAACAAGCTCCTATTCGTAGCTGAGAAGTTTTTGTCTTATTTTAAGTGCAATAAGATATTTTCACCAGAAAAGACACAAAATGACTTTGTAAGATTTTGTGTTTTTCAGTGAATCTGAAGGAAAAAGCAGCTACACCAAATAAAAACTAAATCGTACCAAGTGTTTTTGTGCAGTTTCTAGTATAAGTATCTTAGTCAACTTGATATGAGACAAAACTAACTTACAAAGAACTTTTCAAAAAGAAACAGGAGCTTGTTTTAAGTAAATAATTATTCAATACTAGTTCCACTGGTCGATCACTTGTAACAAAACATTTTTCCCATATTATAAGTGAAATAATGAGTGGAACTAATAACTTGTCATTAGTATTAAAGAATCATTGCTCCTTTGTATTGTTGAAAAGTTACTCATAAGTTAGTAGGACTGTAGTGATACAACAATCTCATGATACGATACACGATATTCTGCCCACGATACGATATATATTGTGATATTCAGCAAACTATACAATTCAATACACTTTTGCGATTTTCTGAAAGATTTTAGAGGAACAGAGTGATTTTGGTGACATTTTGTGACTGTTATAAAGTTGGACTGAATGAATTTAACTGAAAACTGATTAAAAGCTCCAACTACACAATACCTGGTTCTGGTTGGACACAGACTTAAAGTGGACAGCTGGACAAAATGAACCAAAGAAGTGGAGAAAAACATGTTTCTTTTAGTTGAAACAGTCCAAACTGTAGCTGACATGCATTAGTAAAGTAAATAAAGTGAACCAAGTTCCTGCTCTGAATAGTTTGATACCTTTTTAACCTGAACATCTGAAGGAATCACTCTAAGCCTGATGACCTGGTGAAGCCAGCAGTGAGTGAACAAGGTGACAGTTGGACGTTACGATACTTGAGGATGAATATCGATTTCTTTCTAGGAAAGAAAATATTGATATATATATCGTGATATCAATATTACTGTATTATACAGCCCTATAAGTTAGTTAGTTTTAGACAGAAATACTTGGTAAGATTTTGTGCTTTTGCAGTGTAAACTTGGATTCTTATCGAGCACAATTCTCATTTTATCAATAGAACATCAATGAACTGATGTTCACAGAAAGAGAATAGATCATAATCCAAAGGGGAAGCCATAAACATCAGAAACGAATCAGTAATATATGCAGACGCAGCGGTTATTAACCTCACAGTAATCTATCCGCTCTGCTTACCTGCTGATTCATGGTGCCATGACTTCCTGCTCTCTGCCATGACTTCCTGCTCTCTGCCATGACTTCCTGCATGTCTCATCCTGTAGCTCGCCACCGATGATCAGGTCCCACTAACCCGAGTGGATAGAAGAGTGTCTATGCCTAATTTGTTGGAACCTAAAGCAAGTATTGTTTTATATTTATGCTATTACCTCACTCTAAAAACTGTTTTTTGGGCTTAAGTTCATTTTATGGACTTATTTACATTAATTTAACTTAATTCTTTTGCTTTTGCTTTGTCGACTTACTGTTTTGTGTTCATTTAACTCAAAACTTACACTAAATAGTTGAACCAACTTAATTGAATTGCTTTTATAGGTAACAAGCAATTCAATTAAGTTTATCCAACTTAATTTATTAAGTTTATCCAACTTAATTTAAGTTTATTCAACTTTATTTATGAAGTTTAACCAACTTTATTTATGAAGTTCATCCAACTTTATTAAGTTTATCCAACTTTATTAAGTTTATCCAACTTAATTTAAGTTTAACCAACTTAAATTGGTTAAGTTTAAGTTGGTTAAACTTAACCAATTTAAACTTAAATTAAGTTGGATAAACTTAATAAAATGACTTAATTTGTTGGTTAATTTAACCAACAAATTAAGTTGGTTAAATTAAGTTTAACCAACTTAATTTGTTAAGTTTATCCAACTTAATTTAAGTTTAACCAACTTAATTTATTAAGTTTATCCAACTTAATTTAAGTTTATTCAACTTTATTTATGAAGTTTAACCAAATTAATTTATTAAGTTTATCCAACTTAATTTGTTAAGTTTATCCAACTTTATTTATGAAGTTTAACCAACTTAATTTATTAAGTTTAACCAACTTAATTTATTAAGTTTAACCAACTTAATTTATTAAGTTTATCCAACTTTATTTAAGTTTAACCAACTTTATTTAAGTTTAACCAACTTACTTTTATTCAACTTTATTTATGAAGTTTATCCAATTTAATTTAAGTTTAACCAACTTAATTTGTTAAGCTTATCCAACTTAATTTATTAAGTTTAACCAATTCAATATATTCTAATCATCCAACTCAACTAGTTAATTTTATTTAACAAATTTATTAAGTATGTTTAAGATAACAGATTTAAGTCCCTCTTACTCAAATCACTTATTTTCTTCTAATAAACATTTTAAATCTCTGTCTTTATTCTACAGAAAGTCAACTCAAACTTTTAAGTAGTTCCAAACTAAATATTTTTGCAAACTCCTTTTACAGTGTCCTCTAAATATACTCAAATTTAAAACTTACAAATATTTCCCTTAAAGGACCTTTTTACTTTGACTTTACTTGAAAAAATTAAGACCATGACCTGAGCTGTGGCTCAGTGGGTAGAGTTGGTCATCTTGTGATCGGAAGGTTGTAGGTTCAATTTCAGCTTCCTCCTGCCACATGTAGATATTGGTGTGTGAATGTGACTCTAATGTGAAGTCACATTATAAATATTCAATTGGTTAAACTTAATTCAGTTGCATAAACTTAATTGAATTACTTGTTACCTACAGAAGCAATTAAATTGGTTCAACTTTTTCTTTTTAGAGTGCTGTTCAGATTCCTCAGTTCGTCGTCGCATTTCTTACATTCTTATCGTCATCCTGCTTGCGATTAACTTCATTGCTTAGATTATCTGCTTTGTCACATGAATCAGTGTTTAAATCTGGCCTTAAAAAGCATCTTCCACCTCTGTTTGTCCCATCAAGGTCTATCCATACGAGGTCCTCAAAGTCTCAAACGGAGGCCGAGTGAAACTCCCCAAAGACGTGGACAGAACGAGACTCGAGGTAAAACGACGAGATTATGATCAGATCTAAATGCACAACGGTTAGAGACTAGAAGGAGTTGAGGTTTTTCAGTGTAGCTGCTGTTTCTTTGGTAGATTCCGCAGATTCACTGCAAAAACACTAAATCTCACCAAGTATTTCTCGGCTAGTTTTTATTGTAAATACACAGTCCAGTCACATTAATGTGACCACCACGTACTTTCCACTTCAGAGTTAAATAACCAATCACAGAAGGCAGGTGGCAGCACAGTGCAGTTGAGCGTATATAAAGGGTGTGTGTGGGCTTCGGAAAACATTTCAATCGTTGGCGTAATGCAGAAACGAAGCGATTTATCCGACGTCCAAAAGGGCATGATCATTGGCTTTCGGGCCAAGGGTGGAAGCATTTCCGAAACGGCTGAGTTTGTGAACTGTTCGCGTGCCGCCGTGGTAAAAGTGTACCGTGCATGGCAAAATGGGACTGTCCAAAATCAACGACGTGGCAAATGTGGTGCACCACGGGCCATAGATGACAGAGGCGAACGACGGTTGCGGAGATGCGTTCGGGCAGATAGACGGGCTACCGTTGAGCAACTGACCACTAAAATGAACCAAGGGGCTACCACAAGTGTCTCCCAAACCACTATTCAGCGAACATTGCTGCGTCTGGGCCTCCGAAGCAGACGCCTGGTTCGTGCACCTATGCTGACTGGTGTTCATCGACGACGAAGGCTAGAATTTGCACGCCAGTACAGCAGCTGGACGTCCACTGAGTGGCGACAGGTAGCGTTTTCAGATGAATCGCGTTTTATGCTCCATCGGACAGATGGACGTTGGCGTATAAGGCGTGAAACCTCTGAAAGGAACCACCCTGCAACCATTGCAGGAACGGTCCAAGCTGGAGGCGGGAGCATTATGGTCTGGGGAATGTTTTCCTGGCATTCTCTGGGTTCACTGATTATTGTGGAAGGCACGATGGATCAATACAAGTACGCATCTGTCCTTGCGGACCATGTCCACCCCTACATGCGCATTGTTTTTCCTCAGGATGATGGCATCTTCCAGCAGGACAATGCGAGGTGCCATACAGCTGCCAGTGTACGTGCGTGGTTCGAAGAGCACCAGGATGAGTTTACCGTCCTCCCCTGGCCAGCAAACTCACCTGACTTAAACCCAATCGAGCATCTGTGGGACCATCTCGATCGAGTTGTTCGCGCCATGGATCCTCAACCGCGTAATCTAGCGCAGCTGGCCACGGCATTAGAGTCGGCATGGCTCAACATCCCAGAGAAGACCTTCAGGGACCTAAGTGACTCTCTTCCTGCACGTCTCGTAGCAGTTCGCTCTGCGAAAGGTGGTTATTCTGGCTTTTGACAGATGGTCACATTAATGTGACTGGACTGTGTATCATAGTACACTTGAAATGAGATAAAGCTAGCTTCCAAATAACTTTTCAGCAGGAAAATAGGAGCTTGTTGGGTAAAATGTCACATTTTGGGACTGAGTCCAACATCAGTGTCTGACCTCACCATTGCTCTCCTTGATTATCAGCATTTAGATCATTAAACAAAAGCATATATTCTTTCTATAGAAACATGAGACAGATACTCATCAGTGTGACATTTTGGGGCTGAGTCACACGTCCAACATCAGTGTCTGACCTCACCATTGCTCTCCTTGATTATCAGCATTTAGATCATTAAACAAAAGCATTGTGTCTTTCTATGAAAACATGAGACAGATACTCATCAGTGTGACGTTTAACAGGGGTGTAATTATATTTACAGTTTTTCTTTAGTTTCATTCTCTCCTGCTTCGTTTGTCACAGCGCCACCTATCTCCAGATTCATTCTTTGAAATCTTCGGGATGAAAATCCAGGAATTTGACAAACTTCCGCTTTGGAAGCGGAACGACATGAAGAAGGCGGCGAATCTTTTCTAAATGTTTGTTATTTTTAGACTTTACTTTCTTGTCTTGGTGTTTGATGTTGACCTTCACCTTAAGTTAGATTAAGCAATTAGTTAATAATTCAAAATTAAAGCCTTGCTGCAAGATAATTTTCATACTTTGATCTCAGAAACTGTTGACGTTCTGTTTATTACAACAGGTTTTTTTAAGAGTTGACAGTTATTTATAGTTTAATAAATAACTGATTTAGTGAGATTTAATTCAGTGTTTCTATTTCTGGGATTTCAAGTTATGACTGTTGAACTGATACATATTTTATAATTTTCCAAATAAACATTTCTGTCCGTGAGTGTTAGCTGTTAGCATGTTAGCTTAGCATGTTTAGATGATTACTGGATCGTTTGTGGAGATCAACCTTTTAGTTTAGGATAAAAATGGGTAAAAATTGATCCTTTCAGCCTTTGTGTTTTGTTTGTTGACAGTTTTTTCTCTTTTTGGCCTTTGGAAAATGTACATAAAATCTATTATTTTTAATTATTCTAAGTCTTTTTAGTTATTCAGTTTATTTAATTTTAGACTTTACTGAGAAAAAAAAAAAAATCACAAAATTTCATATGTTCAGCAGTGAAATTATGCCTGGATGACTAAGAAGTACTTTGTTTTGAGTGGCATTAAAACATGAAAACTCTTCTTTCTTGGACACACAGACATGCAAACACAGATTTGAGATTGTAGGGAGGAATTGTGTGAATAAATCATCACTGAAATGTTTTATTGTTTGGAGATATTTTTCTTTTCGTGTTTTACCACGTATGCATCGTAATATAGCGGCTTCATCACCACTTCAAGCACCAGAAATAAAATCTAGCTTCTTATAAACTGTGTGTTTATTGATTTTCAAATGTAAAGCACACATTTTCCAACTCTGGACTGGAGTTTTACTTTGAATATTTGCATAATTTTTAATTTCTTTATTCATTCACTACCTAACTTTTCATTAAAATGACCTAACACACCACTTTAGCTAAAAATAAATAATTTCCAGCGGATGCAGTTATTTGAAACATACAACCAACAGATGGCGCCTGCAGCCTAAAATAAAAACCCACAGTTACTGCGTTTCCTAAAGGTTTGCTTTGAAACACAAAAGTCCTCTTTATGTATGTAAAATAATAACCAGCAAATGCAAATTAAATTATACTGAATACATGTAAACTCCGAATATTTAAAAACGTCTTCAGATTCTTACAAATGATGAACAAATGAAACAATATGGTTTAATAAAAATCCTTGGCAGATTAAAGAGGTATAGATAAACACAAAAATGATACAAGCAATAAAAATAACCATTCATGTTTAATTTAAAATCAAATAGTCTAATTTTCTCCAGAAAAAAAACTGTGAAAATACTTTTGATAATTTGATATCAGTTTGTAAAAGTAATATATAAAATGATAATAATAATAATAATCATCATTATTAATTCAAAATCAAATAATTTTTTTCTGTTGAATAAAAGTCAAAATACTTTTAATTATGTCAATTTATAAAAAGAAATAACAATAATAATAGTAATTATTATTTAATAAATGTAAAAGGTAAATTCAGGTAATTTTGTTTAGCATATTTTCAGCAACAAGGAAATTCAAAATGCTTTACATGCGTTAGAGGAAATACAAAATAACCAAAGTTAAATAATGAAATAATAATTTATAATTAAAATAATTACCAAAGTTAAATAATTAAAAAATAATACAATTAAAAATTTATAACTAAATAATTTAAAATAATTAAAAATTTAAATAAAAAAAATGCGTTAAAATACCTTTGATCGCACCAGTTTTCCATCGTTGGCTCTTTAAAGCCCACCTATGAAGGAAACAAGACGAGCATGCAGTCGGACGCTTTCCATTGGACAGTTTAAGCGTGACCGGCACGTGATTGGTCGAGGCAAGTGCCACTCTGCTGTCCGCTCCTCGTAGCCCCGCCCTCTTCTCCGTTTGGCCAGGCCGAGGATTTTCACGAAAACGTCGAGCGCAGATTGCGCAGCCACGCCACGGGAAACGGGTCCGGCTGCGTGACAGCTCCGTGGGCGGCGCGCCTCGAGTTGCTTCAGCGATGTTTGGCCACGAAGACAAACGCCAGAGGCAGCGAGAAGCCCGTTTCACGACGACGTCGCTCATTTGAACGTCCAAACAGGGGCCGAAGAAGTGGACTTTTCTCCCCCCGCCCTCGCCGCTCCCTCGCCTCGGCCGATGGAGGCTGACGGGACGCTTGCAGCGAGCCGGAGGCCCGGAGCGTCACCCGTGGAGCGTCGTCACGTCGCTGCGGGACGCGCCTGAGAGACTAAAACCCCGCACCGACTGCGTGGTTCCGTCCAGCGGAACTTTTCCAGAGGGAAAAAGTTAGCAGCTCGACGTTAGCCGCACGATCCCGACCGATGACCGGTTTGACTTAACGGAGCGGTTAGTGACCGCGTCACGTCACGCAGGACAGGTGAACCCACGCGCGGGTACCACCCCCCCCCCCCGTGGATGGACTTCTTCTTCTTCTGTGGAGTCAGTTTTTACCCGGATTTAACCGTCTACCTTGGAGGACAGGATCCTCAAACTCGGACTTTATTTTTTAACTTTTCCTCTTAAAAACTTTCTTATTCTTTCACCGACCATCATGTCACTGAAGGAAAACGCCTGTCGGAAATTTCAAGCCAACATTTTCAACAAAAGTAAATGTCAAAACTGCTTCAAACCCCGAGAGTCGCATCTGCTGAACGATGAGGATTTAAATCAGGTATTATTTATGTGTCAGTTAATCTAAATGGTGTTTTATGATGGGCTGCTAAGTGCGAAGGTGAAGCTAATTGGAGATAATTAGTTTATAGCCAGAGGGAACGTGTTTAATTAGCTTCATTCATATATAATTTAATCAGAATACAACACAAAGCCGGCCTGAGGCATAAGCAAACAAGGCAAACCTTTCTGTAAAATTTCCTGGGTGACCCAAGATGGACTTTAATAGTAACTTCAGGTAAACTTTAGGATTTATGGAGGACCAAAACTGACATAATTATGAATAAATACAGAAATAAATAAATGTTTAACAAATAAGTGAGCATATGATGAATTGGCTTCTTTATTTACCACCTTTGCAATGATTACATTATTTAATCATTAAGTGAACTTTAATAGTAACTTCAGGTAAACTTTAGGATCTATGGAGGACCAAAACTGACATAATTATGAATAAATACAGAAATAAATAAATGTTTAACAAATAAGTGAGCATATGATGAATTGGCTTCTTTATTTACCACCTTTGCAACGATTACATTATTTATGTATTCTTTATTGTCAGTTTTGGTCCTCCATATAAATCAACCAATGTTTTTAAATATAAATATTCCCACAACGAAATGACCCCAAAGTGATTAAGGTTTTGTTTTAAAACAAAGAAAGGGAAATCTCTTGTTGTTTAAAATAAAAGACAAATTTCCAACAGCATTAATTGTTCAAAATTAAAAGCTTATCTCAATTTTTTTTAATGTTCATGAGACATTTTCAGCACTAAATGAGTTTTATTTAACTGGACTGATTACCTTCGTTTATATACAGTTGACTCAGAATACAACACAAAGCCGGCCTGAGGCATAAGCAAACAAGGCAAAACCTTTCTGTATAATTTCCTAACATTTTCTGAATAGCAAATGAAAGAATTTCTGGTTACGTAATGAAAGAATTGACATTTGTAGTAAAAGTGACTGGTGTCATTATATCTTAAAGTGGATTTATAGGACTGATAGTTGAGATGCTAGTTAGCAATTTATTTGTTGATTTGGTGAAATAAAATGAACCACTGGTACTTGCGAATACTTCAGACCCCTAAAAAAGAAAATTGGTCATAACTGATTATTTTTAGTAATTAAAACACCAAATTTTCCTTATTATGCACAGATAAAGTGAACCAGTGTTGGTTATGGAGTACCACAAGGTTCCCTGCTTTGACCATTTCTTTTTTCTATAAACTTTTAACTTGATTGGGGATAAATCCCCCCCCCCCAAAAAAAAAAAAAATCAAATTGATAGCTGGGACACTTAGCAATTAACACTAGAGATGTGGCGATCAGGATTTTTCCTGCAGATTCTGATCACCCATGAGGGCCGATCACCAATACGATCACATAATTATTATTATTTAATCATAAGCACTACCGGTTACATTATGTGGAAAAAGGAACCATGAATTCACCTTAATTTAGACAAAAATTTGTTTTTAATAACTTTTTCCAAGAAGAAAACTAAACAAAACAGCAGTTCAATTTGCACAATGCCTATTAATAATACTATATTTAACAGACTGATAACATATGAGGCTCTGAAGAGGCTAAATAATGCAAAGAGCCAAAATAAAACCTCTCAACATTGACAAAAAATTCAAGTATAAATTATACTTGAACATTCAAAGGCAAAAACAGGATCCATTACAATAAACAATCCAGAGTTACTGAATGAAAACTTCCTGTTAGCATAGCGGCTAGCTGGTTACTGCTAGTTCTGATTGGCTGTTTCTGACTGAGCGGCGTAACAGGGAGGAGATCGATTATTTTTTTAGAGATTATCTGTCTCATGTTAGGACAGCGAAAGTTTTAATACGTATGTAAAATGTATTTTTTAGGTTAGATGCTGCAGCTTTAAACAGGTTCGGTGTGAGAGTCACTGTAGAGACTCAGTAGACGAGGTTTCACTAAAAAAAGTAGAAATAAAATCTCTGAATGCAGGTCAGAATAGATGATTGTATTATGTTGGTGCATATTTATCTGACAGATTCCAGTTTATGTTGCTGCTAGTAATTTTCTGTGTTCACTACTGTTGGTTATGGAGTACCACAAGGTTCCCTGCTGAGACCACTTCCTTTTTCTATAAACTTTCACTTGATTGAAGTATTATTCAGTGGATGATTGGTGATAAATTGATCAAATTCTTCCCAAACCCCTGTACGTGATGTATAATTATCCTCCTTATTGTACAAATAACAAAAGCTCCAAACGCATTGGCACATGTTGAACATCTGATATGTTTAGACAAGATGTTTATAAAGTTGATAGATTGGTGACTAACCAAGATTCATCATCAGTTTCCAGGTGTTTGGCTCGGCTAACCTGGACGGAAAAGAGAAAGAAAAAATCTCCGTAAAATACAAAGTTTTTTATTCAACTCAAAAACCACAATATAGTTTCTTTTTATGAATAACATATTTAACCTCTGACTAACTAATGAATTTAACCGGATCAGCTGCAAACATGGCTAGTTGTAATTCAGTGTTTTGGCTGCCAAATATTTTGCATTATAAAGTATTTTGTTATTGTTATTCCTTTCACAATAAGCAATAAGTCAATTAATTGCATGATAGATTAAAAACAAGATCAGTAATTTTTATTTGCATGATTTATTGTCCTTCTCTTTGCACCAAAAACTGGATGATAAAAGTTTTCAGTCTGGTGATTTGGTCTTAGCTGGCCATTTTTAACAACTTCATAATTAATTCATTCAATTGTTTCTGTTGTTTTGTTTATTTTGGATATTCAAAATGTCTTCCACTTCCAGTGTCAAATGTTCTTTAGAATTGAAGGTTTATTGATCTTTGAGAATATTTTCTTGCATTATTATGCCATTATTACTGTTTTATTACTTGAAAATGGTCTGAAAACAACAATATTATTGCTTATTGCAATAATTTCTGGGACAAGTTATCATTTAGGCAAATTTATCTTGGCAGACCTTTTGATTGTTTCTTTTGTTTTTATTAGCTGTGAATGAGAAGATGAATTTTGTTTTACATACATCCAACAAACACCATCAATTCCTGTTCATTTAATTATGTTTATTTTCTTACTGATTCTGTTTCATAGCTAGTGACTAGCTTTGAAAAACAAGCTTTCTGCTCATATTTTTAGAATAATCTCCTATTTTAGTTTTATTTCTGATCTCGACCAGATCCGTTTAACTGCTGAAGGGGAACAAATGACCCACATTGATCTCAGTTTTGTCTCTGTGCTGTCAGGTCATGTGAGGAGAAATGTTTTCCTGCGCTCGTTTCAGATTTCTGCCATTTTGTTGACTTTATTTTTGAAACATGCGGTTTTTTTCTATCAATATGGGTCAAATTCCTGGCTGTCAAAAGTTAAGATTACGACGTATTTTGTTTGCAGTCGTTCGGAAGAGGAATGCGTTTGTAATCAAAGCGAAAGAGAATTTTGTTGCAGATTATACTCGGCTTTTTACAATCTAAGCTGTAATCACAACCTCAAACTGGAAGATGCCATGTAATAAACCTCAACCGGATTACGTAAGGGAGGATATTTAATCTCTGTAGGTATCTGGTTGATTTCAGCATAAACTTTAATTGCGCTGCTGTGCACAAAGCAATGAGGAAGTTGGTTCATGAGGGGTTTTTTTTGACTCCACAAAAAGCGCCAACTACTACTGCAGTTTCACTTAGGGCTGTAGTGATACAATAATCTCACGATACAATGCGATACACGATATTCTGCCCACGATATGATATATATTGTGATATTCAGCAAACAATACGATTCAATACAATTTTGCGATTTTCTGAAAGATTTCAGAGGGACAGAGTGATTTTGGTGACATTTAGTGACTGTTATAAAGTTGGACTGAATTAATTTAACTGAAAACTGATTAAAAGCTCCAACTACACAATACCTGGCTCTGGTTGGACACAGACTTAAAGTGGACAGCTGGACAAAATGAACCAAAGAAGTGGAGAGAAAACATGTTTCTTTTAGTTGAAACAGTCCAAACTGTAGCTGACATGCATTAGTAAAGTAAATAAAGTGAACCAAGTTCCTGCTCTGAATAGTTTGATACCTTTTAAACCTGAACATCTGAAGGAATCACTCTAAGCCTGATGACCTGGTGAAGCAAGCAGTGAGTGAACAAGGTGACAGTTGGACGTTACGATACTTGAGGATGGATATTGATTTTTTTCTAGGAAAGAAAATATCGATATATATCGCGATATCGATATTATACAGCCCTACTCCTGATTGTGTCTAGAAAGCTACTTGTAAGTTAGTTTTGTCTTATTTCAAATCTTCAAACACCAGAAACCAAAACAAAAATACTTTGTAAGATTTTGTGTATTTTTTGCAGTATAGGGACTGAAATTGTTTTTGTCACACCGCTACACGACAAACCCAAAAAAGTTCCTACACCAACTTTTTCTTCAGTATTAATGAATTATTCAATTAAAACAAGCTGCTATATCCTGCTGAAATGTTACTTATAAATTAGTTTTTAGTGAGTGAACAAGGTGACAGTTGGATGTTACGATACTTGAGGATGAATATCGATTTCTTTCTAAGAAAAAATATCGATATATATCGTATATATCGTGATATCGATATTATTATACAGCCCTAGTTTCACTACAAAAACACAAATATTTTGGTCTATTTTCTAGTGCAAATATTTTAGTACTGCTGAAGTATGATAGACTAACTGACAGATAACTTTTCATCTGAGCTTGTTTTAAGTAAATAATTCCATATTATTTCAGTTATAATATGGGGAAAAATGTCTGTCATAAGTGAAATAATCTGCCAGTGGAACTAGTTAGAACTGGGTTGCTAGGCGACGGGCTGGGCTTGGCTGGGGTTGCTAGGTAACGGTGCCAGTGGAACTAGAACTATTTCACCAATATAAAGGAATTATTGACTTGAAACATGTCCCTACATCTGGTGAAAAGTTACTTTTAAGTTAGTTTAGTCTTATTTTAAGCCAGTGGTTCTTAACCTGGGTTTGAGGAACCCCAGTGGTTCGGCGAGTCGGTCTCAGGGGTTCGGCGGAGCCTCTGCCGCCCAGGTAAAGAATCACTTGTGTAAAGTTGTGATGACGCCCCGCTTTGCCATCGCTTGCTGCAGAGGATCACGTTACATTGCTTAGCCAATCAGAGGATCACGTTACATTGCTTAGCCAATCAGAGGATCACGTTACATTGCTTAGCCAATCAGAGGATCACGTTACATTGCTTAGCCAATCAGAGCTGTGGAGGAGCCCTAATTGGAGGAGCTCCACTCTCAGCAGGGATTTGAACTTGTGTCTTTAATTACTTCAACAAAGCCCACAGTTTTTACCAAATTCTAGCCTAAATCTGCTCCTTAGTCGCATCTTTTCGGGGTTGGTGCTGCCTCCAGTGGCATGGGGTGGTAATGCAACTAATATAATTACATTACTAAATCAGAATACCACAAAGTATTTATTATTTACTATTAATTTTTCATTCTCTTAAGAATGTAGAGCTAATTACTTCAGAGTTCAGTAAAATGTCTTTAATTACTTCAGCAAAACTCAGTTTTTACCAAATTCTAGCCTAAATCTGCTCCTTAGTTGCATCTTTTCGGGGTTGGTACTGCCTCTAGTGGCGTGGAGGTGGTAACACAACTAATATACTGTAATTACACTACTAAATCAGAATACTGCAAAGTATTTATTATTAATTTTTAATTCTCTTAAGAATGTAGAGCTAATTACTTCAGAGTTCAGTAAAATATTTCTAATTACTTCAGTAAAGCTCACAGTTTTTACCAAATTCTATAGTCTAAATCTGCTTCTTAGTCGCATCTTTTTGGGGTTGGTGCTGCCTCTAGTGGCGTGGGGTGGTAACACAACTAATATAGTTACATTACTAAATCAGAATACTGCAAAGTATTTTGTGTCGGCAGGGGGAGGAGGAATAAGACGGGTTCGATGAATGCGTATATGAAACTGGGGGGTTCGGTACCTTAATACACTTAAATCTCTTGTTTAAGTGTATTAAAATATTTGCACTGGAACCTAGACCAAAAATACATACATGTGTGTTTGCAGTGAATCTACAATTACGGAAACTGTCCAAAGACCTGGAGCAAAGTATTTATGGTCTTGTTTCTAGTGCAATAGAAATAAGGCAAAACTAACTTAAAAGTAGCTTCTCAGCAAGATATCTGATCTTGTTTTAAGTCGTCAATTCCTCAATATTGATGAAAAAGTTGTATTTCCACTGTCAGATTATTTAGCTTAACAATACATTTTCCCATTTGCTAAGCAGAAAAATCTGCCAATGGAACAAGTATTTTTCTTCAATATTAAGATTATTCATTTAAAATGAGCTCCTATCTGTTACTTTTGTCTCATTTCAAGTGTACCAAATATTTGCACTGTAAACTAGGGCTGTATAATAATATCGATATCATGATATATATCGATATTTTCTTTCCTAGAAAAAAATCAATATTCATCCTTAAGTATCGTAATATCCAACTGTCACCTTGTTCACTCACTGCTTGCTTCACCAGGTCATCAGGCTTAGAGTGATTCCTTCAGATGTTCAGGTTAAAAAGGTATCAAACTATTCAGAGCAGGAACTTGGTTCACTTTATTTACTTTACTAATGCATGTCAGCTACAGTTTGGACTGTTTCAACTAAAAGAAACATGTTTTCTCTCCACTTCTTTGATTCATTTTGTCCAGCTGTCCACTTTATGTCTGTGTCCAACCAGAACCAGGTATTGTGTAGTTGGTGCTTTTAATCAGTTTTCAGTTAAATTAATTCAGTCCAACTTTATAACAGTCACAAAATGTCACCAAAATCACTCTGTCCCTCTAAAACCTTTCAGAAAATCACAAAATTGTATAGTTCGCTGAATATCGCAATATATATCGTATTATGGGCAGAATATCATGTATCGCATCATGTCGTGAGATTATTGTATCATACCGCCCTACTGTAAACCAGACCAAAAATACTTGGTAAGACGTTCTGTTTTTGCAGTGTTTGCTTCGCTTCTCCCATAGATTTCTGCTGCTTTTCTCCCCAGCTTGTGATCTGCAGTTTTTTTTTTTCGCCTCTCGTTTCCTCCAGCCGCCCACCGACATGATCACAGGGAGAAATCACGCGTTCGGCTCTTTTTATTTATTTATTTTTTCTGTGTGAGGCAGCATGGTGCTCTGGAGGGAAGCCAGCTCAACTCCAGGCATTTAGTGACTAATGCTAGAAAATGAAACGCGTGGTAAAATGTTCTGGAACAGGGTCAGAGTGCCTCCAAAGCTTTCCCATGCTTTCAGGCTTTCCACCGTTTCTCACATTTAGGCCTTTCACGATTCCAAACAGTATCGTTGTTGTTTTCAGATCGTTTCCAACTAACAATTATGTAAAGATCACTTAACACTGGATATTTTAGATATCTGGAATAAAACCTAATGGCCAAAAACGACAAGTAAAAATTAAGGCTGTAGTGATACAATAATCTCACGATACGTTACACGATATTCTGCCCACGATGCGATATATATTGCGATATTCAGCAAACGATACAATTTTGTGATTTTCTGAAAGATTTTAGAGGGACAGAGTGATTTTGGTGACATTTAGTGACTGTTATAAAGTTGGACTGAATTAATTTAACTGAAAACTGATTAAAAGCTCCAACTACACAATACCTGGTTCTGGTTGGACACAGACTTAAAGTGGACAGCTGGACAAAATGAACCAAAGAAGTGGAGAGAAAACATGTTTCTTTTAGTTGAAACAGTCCAAACTGTAGCTGACATGCATTAGTAAAGTAAATAAAGTGAACCAAGTTCCTGCTCTGAATAGTTTGATACCTTTTTAACCTGAACATCTGAAGGAATCACTCTAAGCCTGATGACCTGGTGAAGCAAGCAGTGAGTGAACAAGGTGACAGTTGGATGTTACGATACTTGAGGATGAAAATAGTTTTTTTCTAGGAAAGAAAATATCGATATATATCATGATATCGATATTATTACACAGCCCTAGTAAAAATCTAGCCATAAATAAAATGCATTATGAAATCTCTGTAAACAAAAATGTCCTTTAGAGAATATTAATCATCAGAATGGATTGAACTTATTTGAATTTATCACACGTTTACTCGCATTGCAAATACACTCTAAAATGTCTTTGGTTGGGGTTTTACGCAACAGATTTGCATAAATTAATATGTAATTCTGAAAGGTAGTAATTGACCAGAATAAAGTTGAAATGAAGAAGCAATTTTATGAGGGGGAAAAAAATGAAAATGAGGAATGTTGAGAATCTTGTGAAGTTAAACTTTGGTCCAAGTTTTACAGATTAGCAATAATTTAATCTTTTAACTCTTCAACATCAAATTACCATTAGCATGACGTTGAAAGGATCGTGCTAATAACTGATTCTATTTTGAAGAGAACTACACAAACTGAGCTGACCATGTTGGATCGTTATAAAAATATCTTTTAAACAACTTATTTCTTTTTAAAATTTTTTCTGGTAAAATCACATTTTTATTCTTCTGATATTGTGAGCAAATTCTTGGAGCTTGACCTTGATACTTCGTCATACAAAAACACGGGATGACTGAAATAAAAAACTCTTTTGGAAAATATCTGTTTGTAATTTTATTTTTAGAAAGGAAAGCGGGGAAAAAATTATTAAAATCTAATCTGGCATGAAAAATTAGATTTTATTTTCAAACCACATCACCCAGCCCTAACAGTAACTTAATCACATGATAAATTAGTTTTCTCTGTCTAACATGAATAATTAATGTGTTTTTTAAATGCAATTTTGTTTATAGAGACTTCATAATCCATTGTAATTGTTGTTTTGGATATTTAACACATTTTTCAGAGGAGTTGGTGTTAAATATCCGGGTTTTTTTTTTTATCTTTGAGTGCGTATTTTGCATCAATATGCCGTTATCATATTAGTTAAAAATTGTTTCAAAATGACAATATTATCATTAATTTCCACTATAATCACTGTCCACTAGAATTTGTTAATGTTACAGGCCTAAAAACTGCCAGTTTATCACTCAGAATCTCTATAAAAGTTGTTAATTGCTTGTGTTTTTGCGTCCATGTCCCACCAGGCCAAACCCATATATGGAGGATGGTTGCTACTGGCACCAGAGGGAACGAACTTCGACAACCCCTTACACCGATCTAGAGTAAGTTTTTCTGTTCCACTTCACACCAAATCACAGCGAAATGAGAAAAATGAAAAGCTGTTTTCTGTTCTTTGGTGCACCTGCAGTCAGTGCAACAGGTTCACTGCAAAAACAGAAAACCTTACCAGCTGGTTTTGGTCGAGTTTTTATTGTAAATATCTCAGTTCACTTGAAATAAAACAAAACTAGTTTACAAGAAACTTTCAATAAGATGTAGGAGTTTGTTTAAGTCAATAATTCCTTAAGTTTTAGTTCCACTGTCAGATTATTTTACGTAAAACATGGAAAAAATGTCTTATTATTGAAATAAAAATAAGTGGAACTATTTTAAAAATGTTTTCTTACTTAAAACATGGTCCTATGTTGTGGTGAAAGTTACTTCTAAGTTAGTTTTGTCTTATTTCATGTGTACTAAAGTATTCGCATTAGAAACTAGATCAAAAATACTTGGTAAGATTTTCTTTTTGCAGTGAATCTGCAGAATCTACCAAAGGAACATCAGCTACACTGCAAAAACACAAAATCCTACCAAGTATTTTTGGTTTAGTTTTGATTGTTAATATTTTAGCTCACTTGAAATGAGACAAAACTAAATTACAAGTAACTTTTATTTTAAGTAAATAGTTGATCTTAAAACATGTGAATAATGTCTGTTAAGTGAAATAATCTTCCAGTGGAACTGATACTTATGAATATTAAGGGATTATTGACTCAATATCTTGCTGAAAAGTTACTTGTAAGTTAGTTTTGTCTTTTTACAAGCAAATTCAAACAAAAATACTCTGTAATACTTTGTGTTTCTACAGTGTTCTTGTGGGAGTTTGGCACTCTATCACAGAAATCCTTGTTGTGAGGCAATAACGAGTCGAATATTTACATAATTTTGGGATTCCCACCTCCCTATCATCATGTTAATGGGAGCTTAACTTTATCAGCTCTCAGATTACGCTGCGGGTTCGTCCCAAAACGAGGCGAGGGGGGGGCAGCCGGTGGGGGAGCACCGAGTTCCCACAGCCGCGCTGATGGTTTCCATGTGTGTTTTGGGAACAGCACCCCTTGATCTCTTGTCATCAGTCGGCTGCTGCCACTTTGACATCATCCCTGATACGTTCTGCCTCTCCCTGCAGTCCTGTTCTTACTGCTGGGCTGTAATTGGCTGCTTCTACGTAGCGCTGATGTAAGCAGTCGGCTAATAACAGAGTAAAATGGCTGACGCGTTCAGTGACTAATATTTAGGAGCGTTTCAGCGTAGCAGCTTGTGGGCCTGTGGTCGTATCGGGATCCTGAGCTTGAATATTTTAGTTGGCTCTGATGTTGAAATGATAACATTTGGTGTTTAGCATCGTAGCTAGTAGCTAGTAGCGCTGCTGCCTTGCAGAAAGAAGGTCAGGAAGCTTCGGGTCTCCCTGCTTCCAAAGACACGACTGTTACGTTATTTGGTCAATCTAAACTGTTGCTATGTATGAGTTTGTGTTTCTGTGTTGGGTATGGAGGACCAAAACTGACAAAATTAAAAATAAAAGTGGAAATATATAAATGGCTCAACAAACAGCCTGCCGCCATAAGCAATAAATTAATGTTATGAAAAACTAAAACGAGCTCAATAATTTCCTTTTGATTTAACATTTTTCTCTTTTCTACTCTCTTTTTCGAGTCTAATCAGAGTTTATTGATTTAGCACATTTATAACAACCTCAGCTGACCAAAGTGTTTCACAACAATCACGACATCACAGGTAGATAAATACTAAGACAAAAAACAAAATTAAATAAAAAAAAATGAAAACGTGAATAAAAACCAAGACGTAATTTAAGCTGCAGCGATTCCACAAAAACTCAAATCAGTGAAGTACTAAGATCCCCACCAGTCTTCAGTCTGGTCTCAACCAGCCCTTATTTTGAAGGACAATTTTGTTTCCAGAACCTTCATAATTTTTTATTTATTGTTTCTGTTGATTGTTTGTTTTAGTGTTAAAAGTTAGTTGGAATTGAAAGTTTATTGACGTTTGAGAATGTGTTCTTGCATTATTGTGCCACTACTATAATTGTATTGATTGAAAATGGTCTCCAAATAACAATAATATTGTGTATTTCAATAACTTCTGGGGCAATCCACCAAAATGTATCGTGGCAGGTCTAGTCAATAAATAAGTAGACAACTTGAAATCCACAAATTAATTTAAAACTTAGTATTTTATCTTATGTTTTATTTTATGCACATTTTTGTGCAAGTTTTGCACAAGGTAGAAAAGCTTCATCATTCAGTGACGGAGGTCTACACCGAAGAGTGTTGTCATCGTTTTAAGTGTTTTTCACCAGCAGATTTCTCACTTCTTTTCTGATTTCTGCTAAACTCAACACAAAGAATATAAATAATTTCCTTATTGGTTCCTTTAGACTGAAAAAGTGGAAGTTTTTATTTACAGGAAATAAAGATCGGATTTGTCATTACTTTTTGCCCAATCAGAGTCGGCCGGTCGAGTAAAAACTGATCCTGGTCGGCCCACAGACATTACTGGAGATGTTCTTTGTTTGAGTGGAAGGAAATAAATGTTAAACTGGAGCAGATGATGCTTGTTGATGAAATGTTGTTCGGCTTGATTGGAGGCCTTGTTTCACTCCGTGTTTAGAAAGAATGCCAACAAACTCTCCAAAGATCATTAATTAATCATTATTTATAAGCTGAAGATCAAAAGATCAAATGGAAAACAATCCCAGGCTTAAGAACAACTTAAACTTGTTAAATGTAATTTTAAAAAATACTTTATTAACCCCAGAGGGAAGTTAAATCACATTACACAACTTTCTTCAAACGGTTGTATTTGTTTCCTGACAGAAATGGCAGAGAAGATTCTTCATCCTTTACGAGCACGGCTTACTTCGCTACGCTTTGGACGAAATGGTGAGTTGAACTTTTCTCAGTCTGGTTTTACTGGCTGGAGCTAATATTTAAAACATGACTGGCCTCGGCTGTCAGCAGGAGGAATGCTTTGGCGTCCCAACAACAAGCAAAGCAAACAAAGAGCAGCATCTTCCTGGCTTTAACAGGAAGCTAACTAGCAGAGCGTCGGGAGGAATGAAGCGACGCCACATGGTGTTCATACTAGAAGCAGTCATGTGCTGGCCAGATTGTTTGTTCTGTGGTTAACACACTCTGCACACACATTGTGCAAGAACCCTGCAGTGACTACCTATTTGGAGAGAAAACGTTCCTCTCTGTATATAGAAAAAGCTCCTTATCTTTGAACGTTTTGTGCTGTTTTGAAGCCTGTAAAATAAGCGTCTGTTGGGGGTTTTGTGTGTAACGTTTCCATTATAAAGGGAACTGTTGGTTCTGTGCTTTGCAGAGTATTGATTGACCTAAACTGGTGCTCAGCTTGTTTTCCCTCAGCGTGGAACTATCTTTAAAATCAGGTTAAAACAGTTTCCCGGTGAAATAAAAGCTCAGTTTCTATTTGTATTACTCGCTTGATTTTGTATTATCCTGAAAATTAATGAAGTGGCCTGTAAATTATGCTGTTAGTACTGCAGTGGTCTTGGTGTTTTCATCATCTTGGAGACATTGAGTTGTTTTTGTGAGATGAAGGTTGATGATGAGAGGAAAAAAGGAGAAGTCGGTCTTCATCCTTTCATCTGCTTTCTGAATAGAGCATGAAACAGAGAGGAGGAAATATCAAGAGGCACTAAAAATAGAGCCTCGGTTCCTGCATGAGCTGCTTTAGAATAATTGGTTTGTGTTAAAGAAACAGCTGCCAAAACCTGTATTGAACAATTAATCAATTATCGTTAAGATTTCAACTATCAATTATTTGAGTAATCAATTATTCTAAAGATTAATCGGTTAATCGGACGCACATTTTTTAATTTAATGTATGTTTGATTAACTGATTAATCAGTTGATATTGCATGAAATATTGTATAAGCCCTTTTATGCAATATTCAAAATACATTAAAATAAAAATTCACACAATAAAAACTTTATTGCCTAAAATGCAACAGGAAGCATTGCTTTAGTGAGTAATTGATCATTTGTTTGATGCTTCTAACACACGTAAAGAGCTTATTTCTTTCTGCTGAAGCAAACATTGACTAAGGATTTTTTTCACAGAGTTTGAGCCAAAATAAATAATTGATTAAATCTTAAATTAGTTAAGGACTGAAACGATTAATTGGATTAATCATGGATTATTGAAATAATCGTCAACTAATTTAGTGTGTTCTTTCAGCCATTGATCTTTTTTAGTCTCCAGTGGATGATGAATTGATTACTAAATCAGTTGATATTTTTCAATAATTGATTAATCACAATTAATATGTTTAATCTGATTAATCGTTTCAGTCCTAGGCTAATTTAGGAGTCATGAATTGGAGTCTAAAACTCTAAAAAAAAGATAATTTTCTGACAGAACAACATATTTAAATCAGTAATTGATCCAAATCTGTAGAAGTGTGTATATATATATATATATATATATATATATGTATATATATACATTTAAGATGAAAAATAAAAACCTTCATCTGTAAATCTGTTTCTCAAGTTGCAGTTTTAGCTTCATCTGGTTCAAATTCTGTAAAATAAAATCTCCTATGAAGGACCTTTTGGTATCCAATCTGTAATTGGATTCCCAGGTGATGTTAGAAGTTTTTTCTTAGCTGCTGATGCTTCACTAAAGGAAATTAATGCTATTGAAGTTTAGACGATAAAATGTTTATTTTCACATCTAAAAAAGGAATTAATTGTTGGCATTTTCTTGTTTAAAATAGAAAAATCTGCAGAATGTCCCAATTTTTTATCCGATTAATTGTTAGAATAATCGATTAATAAAATAATCGCTATTCAAACCTTTTGGCTGTTGCTTTTCCAGGTGATATTCCCAGATTGAGCTGAATTATGTAATACGTGGCTTGGTGGGGAATTCACTGGAACAAAATAATCTGGAGGTCAAAGTTGATGATTAACCTGCCTACATGCTTCATGCTAAAACCAGCTAGCAGGAAGCCCAAAAATGGAGAATCGATATATAAACGTTATGCAGTCACTTTGCATCCCTCGCCAGTTTAAGCCTGAGTTTCTCTGTGAAGCAGCCCGACTCAACCACGTCGGGTCCATGTTGCCAAGGCAGCAGGCTTTGTCTCTTTGTTCGGCAGCAGTTGACCATGGTATGTGTAACGCGGGGCGGATTGTGAAGAGCTCCAGCAGTCTCTGTCCTGACTGTAGCAATGCAAGACAAAACACAGAGAGAGAAACACAAATGTGTGGGTTTCCTGTGGACTCCATTTATTTGGTGAGAAGTTCTCTCCACCGTCATTGTTGAGACAAACATCAGACGCGGCATCAAAACAAACGTGCAACCCAGGATTATACAGCCGCAGTTTAGTCTAAATTGTGTATGTATGTTTCAGAGACGTCGTGTCAGAGGAGGCCATGTCAGCAACAGGTGTCAGAAAGGATTAAATATGTTTGTTTCACATCTTATTAACTAGGGCTGTATAATGATATCGATATTGCGATGCATATCGATATTTTCTTTCCTAGAAATAAATTTGATATTCATCCTTAAGTATCGTAACGTCCAACTGTCACCTTGTTCACTCACTGCTTGCTTCACCAGGTCATCAGGCTTAGAGTGATTCCTTCAGATGTTCAGGTTAAAAAGGTATCAAACTATTCAGAGCAGGAACTTGGTTCACTTTATTTACTTTACTACGGTGGCCGTGAGGTGCAAAGCAATTACAAATTACAAAAACACTACAACATTAACGAAAACACTACAACATTAACGCAAAGCAATTACAAATTACAAAATCACTACAACATTAACGAAAACACTACAACATTAACGAAAACACTACAACATTAACGCAAAGCAATTACAAATTACAAAATCACTACAACATTAACGAAAACACTACAACATTAACGAAAACACTACAACATTTACAAAACGGAAAAGGTAGGTCCCAGTGGGGACCTAAGAAATCGCTGATTGGACTACAGCTCGTTAGAAAACGGAAAAGGTAGGTCCCAGTGGGGACCTAAGAAATCGCTGATTGGACTACAGCTCGGTTTACTTTTGGTTTACCGGAAGTTATTCTGGCACGCTCCGTTTGAGTGAGCATAGACATAATATAAGAGTAGACCCCGCATTGGCTGCTCCGGCGCAGGAAATACGGCGGCCATCTTAGAGCGATAGTCCCTCCTACTTTGCCAATCAAAACAACAGGGATATTATTGTTCAGATCGATGGATTATTGATGTCAGGCTCCACAAACAACATTTCACAACAAAGATAGACATATATATACCTGTAGGAGCTATTCTTCCCATTGTTTTGTTAAATCTTAGAATTTAAATTGTTTAGTTTATTCTTAGCATTTGTTTGATTTTCTAATTGATTTATCATTAGAATTTTTATTTTAATTTTTGTTTAGAATAAGTTTTTTGTTTAGTAATTCACTTAATTAGTTAATTAATTTCAGATTGGAATGTGGGTATTTCACGGTATAAGTAGGTGGGTCTTAAGTAGCTTATTATGCACGTGGTGGTCACAAGGTTTTTTACCAGCTAATCAGTCACATCGATTTTCATTTTGTCAGTCAGTGAACAGGTACAGGAGTGGGAGCAGAAACCTGTAACCTTTGGCCTGATCTGCAAATAAAACCAAAGAACCATATTTAGACTTTTGATTTCTTTTTGCTGCATAAACAAGAATCCATGTGCATCAGGTGACTATTTGAGTTTGATTCACCTTTTGTTTTGATCACCTTTGAGTTTTGAGTTTTTTGATTTTTGAATTTAAGTTTTTTGGACATATGGTCACTACATAATACATATTTATGTAACTATACAAACACAAATAAATAATGATTAATTAATAATGGCACAAATAAATAATGATTAATACTGAATAATATATATTAAATGCATGTTTATATGTATGTATATATACATATATTTTTTAATGAAATTTGTGCAAATTAATTTGTATGTAAGTGTAATTCTATAAAACAAATTAGATGTTAACTGACAGTTGTGGAGTGAAATATTTGTCTTGATCTTTGTTTACAATCTAAGATTTTTTTTAATATAGGCAATATATATATATATATATATATATATATATATATATATATATATATATATATACATATTAACATGCATCCAATATATATTATTCAGTATTAATCATTATTTATTTGTGTTTGTATAGTTGTATAACTATGTATTATTATGATAAATTATACACACAGCCGTTCACCATAAATTATTCACGGCTGTGTGCTTTGTAATATGCTCATCATACATCGATATCAGAATATTTCTGATATCGATTCCTATTCTATTGTTATAGCTACTAATCATATTTAAAAATGCTGAACTATGTATTAAAAACATACATAAATAATACAATTATTTATAAATGTAGCTTTGATAGATGTCTGAATATAGTTTCCAGTGACAAAAAAGTGTGTTATGATCGATTAAATGCGCTGATATGTTATTTTGCCCGCTAAACACATAAGGCTAAGTGGAGTGGTCTACCGCTTCAAGATGGCCGCCCTAAATCTAGTCAGCGACAATAGGGGAGAGCGGTGCATGAGGCGTCTATCCTTATATTATGTCTATGTGTGGATCACCAAGTACATTCATGTTTTAAAAAAACACGTAAAGCCAGAATAACTTCCGGTTTAAAAGTAAACCGAGCTGTAGTCCAATCAGCGATTTCTTAGGTCTCCACTGGGACCTACCTTTTCCGTTTTCTAACGAGCTGTAGTCCAATCAGCGATTTCTTAGGTCTCCACTGGGACCTACCTTTTCCGTTTTCTAACGAGCTGTAGTCCAATCAGCGATTTCTTAGGTCTCCACTGGGACCTACCTTTTCCGTTTTCTAACGAGCTGTAGTCCAATCAGCGATTTCTTAGGTCTCCACTGAGACCTACCTTTTCCGTTTTGTAAATGTTGTAGTGTTTTCGTTAATGTTGTAGTGTTTTTGTTAATGTTGTAGTGTTTTCGTTAATGTTGTAGTGATTTTGTAATTTGTAATTGCTTTGCGTTAATGTTGTAGTGTTTTCGTTAATGTTGTAGTGTTTTCGTTAATGTTGTAGTGATTTTGTAATTTGTAATTGCTTTGCGTTAATGTTGTAGTGTTTTCGTTAATGTTGTAGTGTTTTTGTAATTTGTAATTGCTTTGCACCTCACGGCCACCGTACTTTACTAATGCATGTCAGCTACAGTTTGGACTGTTTCAACTAAAAGAAACATGTTTTCTCTCCACTTCTTTGATTCATTTTGTCCAGCTGTCCACTTTAAGTCTGTGTCCAACCAGAGCCAGGTATTGTGTAGTTGGTGCTTTTAATCAGTTTTCAGTTAAATTCATTCAGTCCAACTTTATAACAGTCACTAAATGTCACCAAAATCACTCTGTCCCTCTAAAATCTTTCAGAAAATCGCAAAAGTGTATTGAATTGCATCATTTTCTGAATATTGCAATACATATCGTATTGTGGACAGAATATCGTATCGTATCGTGAGATTATTGTATCACTACAGCCCTATAATTAACCGTCATGCAGAGAACAGAATGAGAAGAACTGTTCAAACTTCAGAGACTGTTCTAGAGACATTAACAGTTAACTTCAAAAACAAAATCTTACAAAACAAAAAAATGCCACTAGAACTTTTTCAAGAATAGTAAGGAAGTATTGACTCTAAATAACTCATAGTTCTTGATGAAAAGTTAGTTGTAAGTTCGTTTTGTCTTATTTCAAGTGAGCTGAGATATTTGCTCAAGAAACTGGGAGAAAAATACTTGGGAATACTTTGTGTTTTGCAGTGTATTGGATTTCAGTCATCATCGATGTGTCAATATCTGCAATTAGGCTGGTTCTAATTAGCAGTAAGTCAATTTATCCAGGCAATGCAGCAGCATCGATATTGAGCAATGTTATTCAGTCTTTAACGTATCGATATCGGCCAGATAATAAAGCACTTTGAAATGCCTTGCTGCTGAAATGTGCTATACAAATAAAATTTGATTGATTGATTGATAAATAAAACTTAGCCGACATTAACAGTCGCTATTTATTTCCATCTTAATGCCGTCTGTTTCCGTTTTTTTTATTATTTTATTTTATTTTGCCAAACATGTCAAAACAGCAATACTAATATTGGGTTAATATCGGATATCAGCCCAAATTTTCATATCAGGGCATCCCTTGATATATCACATGTTCTTGTGAGCCAAATTTGCAGTCGGGGGGCCACAACACAATCAGCCCAGGGGCCCCAGATACACTTTGGACACCCCTGCAGTAATTCTACATTTCCTTTCATTTGTAGAAAAACTTGTTTTGGGACTTTTTCTGCAAACAGACTCCATTTTGTTTACTCAATCTGCTCAGACCAAAGAAGAAGAAGCGGTATACCTCCCAAATAAAACCAGGCTACCTATTGAGTTGCTACACAAAAGGCTTATTGAGGCTCTGCTCCGTCAGTTTGCCTTCAGTCTGCATCGACTGCATCAGAGCCGCAGACCTTTCTGATTCACAGAGGACATGATGTTCTCATGACATTTCAGCTGCGGCCGACCCATTCTCATTTAATCTAAGGTCAATTAATTTCCTGTGTTTACTGGAATTTAAATATCGGACCTCTTTCCCCCCACAGCACTGTCCAAGAACAGACAAACTTCCTCCGGGTTCCCACATTCTTTTCACTTGAGACACCCAATCCTGCGTCTTCCCGCTGAAGCTCCCTGACAGGAGCGGATACAGCCTCAGCCTGTGTTTGCCCTGTGACTCCTGAGACCATGTGACATGTGTGTGTAAATACTCCCTGTCTACCCGAACATTATACGCAAGTAAGAGTAAAACTACTTCATGTTTTTACTCAAGTGACAGGAAAAAGTAGCCGTCCAAGAAATTACTTTGGAGTCAAAAAGTATTTGGTAAAAAGTCTGCTCGAGTACTGAGCAGCTGTCCAACTTTAAGCTATTTTTATTAATTATTATTTACATCAGCATAAAAAGATTTTGGACATATTAAAAGAAATTTCTCTAGATTTTCATTTCTTTTGGACTCGATTGAACATATTTATTCCTGGTTGTAAGAACAGGATTTGGGTCACTTTCTTTCAAAATGTTTGCTGTAGTTTAATAAATTAAATAAAAGCTGATTTGGGTGCAGCAGTGAAGTCTGCGGATAGAAGTGGGCCTTATTATTATCAAAACTTTGTCTTAACATTCTCCATTGAAACAAATTTTTATAATTTTTACCTGCATTTGGTGGCCATAAAACAACAGTCAAAGGGCCACACCTGGCCCCCGGGCCTCATGTTGGACACCCCTGGTTTAGAGCTGCAAGCTTTCCACCTGCTGACCCAGTGTGTTCACATTCCAGTTCAGACACCAGGTCGCCATTGCAGAGGGATCTCTGCGGTAAAAGCTCTCTTGGAAAAATGTCAGCCCGGTTCTGTTTTTGGAGCTTCGACCCGTTTCGACCCGTTTCTAATGCCATCTTATCTGCGCTCTTCAGTTTTTGCTTCTGTTTCAGTGGCCGCTGTATCCCGGATGTGGCAGAGATAAAGTTCCTTATCTCCCGCTCCCTGTTATGCTGGTCAGATACTGCAGCTCCGTGGCTCAGATTGGACCCGGTTCCTACCGGAGTCAGTGGACAGAGTTTTACTTTTTTTTTTTTTTATGCTCATATGGACGTCAAAAACATATGAACATGTAGAATTTACTTCTACAGTCTGGTTACACTCTGAGATAAAATGTGGACAGATACATAAACTTCTCTTCACTTCCTGTTTCCGGCTGGTTGGAAGTTTGTTCTGGAAAAACTTTTTAAAAATAATATTTTGTAAATATTTGTTAAACTGTCACCATGTACAGACAGGCGGCCTCTGAAAGTCAGTCTCCTCCACCTCCTCCCTGAGCTACACACCAAAAACAACCAATCAGAGCCAGGAGGAGGGTCACACCGCTGTCAATCATCCTCAAGAATGAGCTGCTAAATGTGCTAATTGCAGAGAAACAACATAGTTTCAGGAAATCTGTTTATCCACTGTCATGGGTGGCTATGCTAACTAGCCATAGCATTCACAACAGGCTCTGTCGCATGATTGACAGCAGTAAGACCCGCCTCTGAGCTCTGATTGGTTGTTTCTAGTTGGCACTGGGAGAAGGCAGAGGAGCCTTTTTATTTATTTCTTTGTTGTTGATTTTTCTTTTTGCAGATTGTCTCGTAGCATAAACACGACATGGTGACAGTTTCAACAAATATTTAAAAACTACGTATTTTTCACAAACATCACATCATTTAATGGAGGGGTGTCCAAACACTTCAGAATACGGGCCAAAATAGTGAAGCAAAAATAAAACAAAAAACTAAAATCAAGCAAATAAAGTTTCTTATATTTATTTATTTATTTTTGAAAGAAAAAGGGATGTTGCACATTTGCTGTATTAAAAGGCATCAAGTTTTCAAATTATTTTCAGCTTGGTAGAAAAAATTCATTATTGGTTATAAGAACATTTGTCATTTTCTTTTGTAAAACTACCTAACATTTAGCCAAGTTGACAGGCTATCCTTGAAAAATCTTAAATCCATGTTTCTAAAATTAAAGCCATAAAATGTCTTAAAGTTGTAAAATGTGATCAAAGGTCTTCATTTTTGTTGTGGTAAGACTAAATTTAAAATCGTATATTTACGTAGTTGGCTTTTCTATCAGACGCTCAGACATCATTCCAATCCATGACATTAGCTTGTTCAAGCTACCGCTAACTAGCTGTTAATATGCTAAAGGATAGCTAGCTTTTATCGCCAGTTTGCTGGACGGCGTTCATCTTTACCACTGACTGATTTCTGTTGCTTCATGGCTTGACACTAACTCTATTTTCTTTGAACATTTCTGAGGTGACACAGATCTTAAAGTTCATTACAGTGGTCTTAAAAAGTCTTAAAATTAAGATGCTTAAAGCTGATTTGAGTGCAGCAAAGTCAGTTTTTTTTGTAAAAGTCTCTGAATAAACATACAGTAGTTCTACTTGCTATTGAATCTTGGTTGTAAAAAGAGGAATACTTTTTGTAATACTCAACATTTTCCATTATGTCAATAAATTTACCTTAATTAAAAATATAAAGTTTAATAAGCAAATTTAATTTAACTGCAGTTTGGGACCAAACAAAAAAAATCAGTCTGAGCCATAAACAAGTCTTAAAATTTTATCTTTTGTTAAGTTCAAACGATGAACAGTAAACAATTAATTGCTGTGCATAAAAACAAAAGAAAGTGGTGGATGAGCAGAAAACTTCTCTGGAGATGCTTCCTAAGCACTGTATTTTCCGCAATATAAGGCGCACCGGATTATAAGGCGCACCTTCAACAAATGGCCTGTTTAAAGCTTTTTCACATATAAGCCGCACCACATTATAAGGCGCATAGAATAGACGCTTCAGTTTGGGTTGCCAATTTGTTCCATACTCTATTATTACACATCTACATTTGTAAAGAAGTGGTCCCCAAGTCCCTTATATAGTAGCTGCCCCGGTAATTGTTTCACTCACGGTGTTGCCATATTGTGCACAACTGCTTTCTGGGTAACACAGACCAACCGACACGCTGCCGCCGCTGTCTCTCGCTCTTTCCCCGGCCAGCCGGCTTTAAATGTATCAAACTTTATTAACAAACCAGCGTTCTGACAACTATCCCAGCATGCACCACACGCTTCTTCTTCTACGAGGGAAAATGAAGTCGACGGCTGCTTACCGTAGTTGCTAGACCTGTTGTGGCTCAATACTGGTCCGTATATAAGGCGCACCGGATTATAAGGCGCACTGTCGGCTTTTGAGGAAATCGAAGGTTTTTAGGTGAGCCTTATAGTGCGGAAAATACGGTAAACAATGGAAAATTTAGCCCGACTCATCACAAGTCCTGATCCCCAAACTATCTTATAACAAACGACAAGAACATAAACTGATCACCATCAGAGCTGTTCAGTCTGGAAACTCTTCCTCTCGTCTCCTGTAGTGAAACAGGGAGATGCTGCGTCTCTAGATGACGGAAAATTATCCTGAATTTTTCTGATGCTCTTCTGTTTCCGTCCCGGTTCTGTTCGGCCGATAAATCATTTGTGTTGGACGGAGCGGCCATCGCTGTTGTGTAATTTATGTTGCCTGAACCCTCCCTGGTCCATAAAGCCAAACGGGGCCTGACGGACCGGACCGGACCGCTCGTTCTGACACAAGGTTTCATTTAAAGCTGCAGGCAAACGGCTATAAAGCAGCAGGGAACCGATAAATGGCTGCAACCTTTACGGTTTCGCAGAGAAGGTTCTTCATTTGTGAACGTTGTAAACATTTTCGAAGCATCAAACTGCTGCAGGGATCTGAAACCTGGAGAAGTGAAAGAAACATTTTGACTCACAAAGCTTCTCTAGAGCTGCAAATGTTGCATAATCTTTTAAGACTGCTTATCACTTTGATCAGAATATGTTTAAAGAACCATCAGTTAGGTTTTATAAGAAAACTTTACAGTTTTGCAGGCAGATGGAGAGATTTTCCCCAATTTTCTATGGGTTATTTGTTGAAAAACGGTTTATTTTATTCCCTGTTAAGTTTATTTCCATGCGTAATGTCTGTGACCTCTTGAGACTGTAGTTTAGATTTTGGTTGGGGATTTTTATCTTAAGCTGATTCCTGATTTCCAACCCAATGACAAAAGGTAAATATTTATTTAAAAAAAATATTCTATAGGACAAATTTTGCAATCAAATAGATGAATACATTTTCTCCTATGGGATGTTATTTGTGCAAAATGTTTTTTTATTTTGTTTATTTAGTCTTAAAATCTGCAAACTGTAACATCTTCAAGTCAAAATCAGCATTTTTGGTTTTGGACAAAATTCTGCTTTATAATTCTGATTTTGGAACCAATCACTATATTTAAATGTTTCAGGTTCTTTAAAATAAAGGACGACATTTTTGCAGTCAAATGGATGGATACATTTCATTTCTTGGATGTTGACTTTTGTAAAAAATACTTTAAAAATGCTTCATTTTATTTCCTCTGAAGTTTATTTATATTTATCTGTTTACTGACATCTTTTTACCAGTCAACATTTTTTGCTTTACATACAATTTTGCCTTATTAAGCTGATTTCTGACAGTTTTCAACATAACTAAGAAAAATGTACTGCAATTATCCAATCAAAAAACTGATAAATTGTTCAGACTTGCATTTGTTATTATATCTGTATTTAAAAGGCTGACAAACTGACCACTTTTCCTCACTTTCGTCTTCTGCTGCTCTCCAATTTGCACCTTGTCTGTAATTTCAGCTGTTTACATTGTTTTCTGTGTTTTTCCTCTCAGTAGAAGGTATTTGGTGTTAGTAAACAGGTTCATCTCATCTGTCGTAAATCTTGCAAAGGGCATCAGTCCTGCTCAGTTCAGTGGAAAGACTGCATAACTGAAGAAAGACTTTAAGCCTCTGAGGACGAGGAGGACACGTCCCGTCTCGCTGCCAGGAGTTTTTATTCTAGGCGGGGTGATAATCCAGACTGATATGTCCAGGATTATCCTGATGAAATTCACTATTTGTGGACCTGGTTTCTGCCTGGAGGATTAAATACGAAGCCGAGAGAGAAAGGAAGCTCCAACATGAAGTCTGGATAATTTAGAATTACAGCTGAAACGATTAATCAACTTAATCGCAATTAATAGATTGTTGAAATAATCGGCAACTAATTTAATAATCGATTACCTACAACCAACACTTGGAGCAACGATTAACTCCAAAATGTTAAAAAAATTTAAATATTCTGCATTTAATTGCTGTTTTAGCTTCACTTGGTTCAAATTCTGCTGTAAAAAACTCCTGTGAAGCAGATTTTACTGTCCAGTTATGAGCCAACAGATTTTAAAAAACCATTTTAGCTGCAGATGGGTCCTTTGAGCGTTCACTAAAGGAATGCTCTTATTACATCTCACACAATTTTATGCTCTCAAGGAAAATAGATGTTTTTTTGTTGCTTATTTGCATCTTTTAATGTATTTCTAATATTGTATAAATAAGTCTTGATTAGTTAAATGAAAAATCTGCAGAACGTAAAATGTTTTTATCTGATTCATCTTTAGAACAATCCATTATTTTATGATTAATCATTAGTTGCGGTCCATTTACAGTTTTATGTCATGTTTGGAGATACAGGAAACGTTTTAAAGGCCATTTTTAAAGTCATGATGTAAATCTTCAACATTTTAGACACAAACTGAAGGAACTTTCAGTTTCTATGCACCACAAATTTGGAACAAACTTCCAGAAAACGTTAAAACAGCTGAAACACTGAGAACCTTTAAATCTCAAATTAAAACCCACCTGTTTAGAGTTGCTTATGGATAAATTGGGGTTTTAATGTCTGAGGTTTGAGGTCGCTCTGCTAAAACTCTGTTCGAGGAAACCCCATAAGGGCAAGTCCTCATGTGGATCCATGTTTTTAAATGTTTTTATTTTAATAATGTTTTTATCTTTTTTAATCTTTTTCAAAATCTCTGTCTCTGTTCTGTTTTTATTTTAGTTTTAATTGTGTAAAACACTTTGAAATGCCTTGCTGCTGAAATGTGCTATATAAATAAAATTTTATTGATTGATTAATTGATAAAAGTATTGAGCCTATTTGAACCTGGATCTTTGAAGAGAAAGCTGTTTGTTTAGCGTTTGAATTTTAAAATCAACACTCCTTCTTCAGCATGAGGCACTCCTTCTCCATACCACCCATTGCTAATATTTGTTCTGCAAATTAAAACCAGTTTTCTGCACATGCAGGGTCGGAAGAGGAGGCGACGTTCTTCGTCTAAAACCTCTAAACAATCCAGGCGTTTGTAGCTAAAAGCGACGCTGATATTCAGAAACCAGAGCAGATAACGAAACTCGTCTTGATGTGTAAAATTTAAGCACGAGTCAAGAAGGCTTTCAGTCAAACGTGCTGTAATCTTCTTACCGGTTCTCTGACCAAACGGCTGCCAGAGTTACCAAAAAGGACGTTGTTGTTGTTGTTGTTGTTGTTTATGGTGCATCTGAATCCTGACGCGTTGTTTACGCTGCAGCAGGTCAAACCTTTGGCATGGCAGCCAGAAATGTTGAGCTGAAAGAACAAGCTCTTTAGTATCAGGATTTCATTTTTACCTTTAGCTGTCACTTTTCTCTACGAACAATAAATTACTGTAGACGTAAAACATAAATGTTTTGCAGGTTTGCCAGATAAAAAAACAACAAACCGTATCGTTATTTTCTGAGGTTCATCGTATTTTTCTCCATTTGTTCTCTTTTTGACAACAAGAACGGCATATGGCTCACTCCTGAGTTATTTTGGATTGCTCAAGTCTGCGTTTTAGTAAAATGATTGTTTTTACTAATAAATTAAATTAAGAGGGCCGTATATTTTCCTTTTTAAGATCTTAAATAGTCTTTTTTGACAGGCTGCACCTTAATATTGTTTTTAAATCTTTAGCCACTGCCTGAACGTTACCAATTCTTGCATAAATGAAGAGCAAAGTTGTTTCAAAAGCTTCAGTCTTGCTGGTTTTCTTAATTTATTCACTTATTTATTTTTTATTAGTGTTACCTTTGTAAGAAAACATTTAAACCCTAACCCACCCTGAATAGGAATAACCTTTAATAAATAATGTTGCCGTTAAACAACAAAGTATTGGCTAATGTAGCTAGCTGGTGCAGGCAGCTCCTTCTTCCTTTGAAGATTAACTTCAACAAACTCTGACAATTTCCCTTTGTGCAAATATTTTCTGATGGCTTTAAGCTTGTGAACAAATCCTCTGTGCTGCTTTGCTGTAATCTGTTTGAACTTTAGTTATTCCAGGAGAAAGAAAGATGGTTTTAAACTTTAGGAATTTGAAATCTGCATGATGAACTGCACATTTCTGTGAACTCAACATCTCCAAAATCAAAAAATCAAATCAAATTTTATTTGTATAGCACGTTTCAGCAAGGCATTTCAAAGAGCTTTACATAATTAAAATATAAACAGTATGTGACATTAAAATAAAAAGTATGGAAGAGAAAGAGATTTTAAAAAAGAAACTGTGAGAAAGAGAATTAAAAAAAAATTAAAAATAAAGAAAAATATTAGAGATTTTTAAGAGTTTTAGTTAAAACGCCATTTAACAAGGATTCTCACACCTCAGTTTTAGTTAAAACACCATTTAACAAGGATTCTCACACCTCAGTTTTAGTTAAAACACATTACAAGATTCTCACATCAGAGTTAGTTAACGCCATTTACAAGTTCACACCTCAGAGTTTTAGTTAAAACGCCATTTAACAAGGATTCTCAAACCTCAGAGTTTTAGTTAAAACACTGTTTAACAAGGATTCTCAAACCCCAGAGTTTCAATTAAAATGCCATTTAACGAGGATTTTCAAACTCCACTGTGAAGCAGGGAGGAGGCTGTGTCATACTGTGGGGTGCTTTTGTTCAACCGGTATGGAGCTAAATATGGGGAAAAACATTCTCTTTATGTAAAGAAGCTTTCCTGCCATTTCCTATGCTGCCATTTATGTTGAAGTCTTGAAAAACACATTGAGTGGCTCCAAAGAGAAGTTGATTTTATAACTAATATTTTGCAGTCCCCTCCATGCCCCGTATATCTTTAAGTTTTTTTTTTTTTTGTCTTAAAATTACACCTTTGGAACAAATAGACAAAAATAAACTAAAAAGCTAGGAGGAAAACTAACTCATCCTGTTTAAAGGGACAGTGTCATCTAAAATCTAGTTGGTTTTTTTTTAGGTTCCCATCATGTTATAATGGTTGTCCCTGCGTTGTTGCTTTGATTCTTTCATTCACGTTTGAAAAATCCTTTAATTTCCATGGCAACCATTCAGCTTGTAAAACGCCTGGGTGGACCAAGCCCCGCCTTCCAGACGCAGCCCCTCCTCCACTCAGCTCCTTCAGACTAGCCAGCAGCAATTAGCAACCAGCTGCTGAGCTCATTATAGGAGCTGCTGCTCAGAGCAACGCTGGTAAAAAAAGTTAAAGGATTAATGGAGGAGCCATGTTGGGGACGACTTCCTGGAGGCGGAGCTTCAGAAAGAGCAGGAGATTTAAAGAGACAGAGGCCCAATTTCAAGACGTTAAATTTCCTTTAAGTCGTATCTAATATGTACAGCCTTTTTATGACAACTGAAGTTAACAACCCTTTAAATTCTCGCTGCTTTTGTCCCCAAGATGAATAAAAATAAAACTTGCTGTGCTACACTGATCGCCCACTGAAAAGCTTTGCATTACAGTGAGTGGATGAACATAACAGAGGATTCATTCATCCAGGAGGAGCGGAAGTAAAAAAAAAAAAAGAGCAGAAAGATTTCACACAATCTGGACTCATTAGCTGGACAGAATTTGATCAGGATGTTTGCATTCGACAGAAAGGAAGTGAGCAAATGAACGAATGAGGGAGTCGGGGGGAGGGGGGGGGGTCGTGAAACAGTAACTCCTGTGGGAAAGGGGCCGTCTAAACGGCAGAGACAGCAGCACCTGTTTCCACCCTGTTGCCACTTCAGACTAGGGCTGTAGTGATACAATAATTACGATACATGATATTCTGCCCACGATACGATATATATTGCGATATTCAGCAAACGATACAATTCAATACACTTTTGTGATTTTCTGAAAGATTTTTAGAGGGACAGAGTGATTTTGGTGACATTTTGTGACTGTTATAAAGTTGGACTGAATTAATTTAACTGAAAACTGATTAAAAGCTCCAACTACACAATACCTGGTTCTGGTTGGACACAGACTTAAAGTGGACAGCTGGACAAAATGAATCAAAGAAGTGGAGAGAAAACATGTTTCTTTTAGTTGAAACAGTCCAAACTGTAGCTGACATGCATTAGTAAAGTAAATAAAGTGAACCAAGTTCCTGCTCTGAATAGTTTGATACCTTTTTAACCTGAACATCTGAAGGAATCACTCTAAGCCTGATGACCTGGTGAAGCAAGCAGTGAGTGAACAAGGTGACAGTTGGACGTTACGATACTTGCAGATGGATATCGATTTGTTTCTAGGAAAGAAAATATCGATATATATCGCAATATCGATATTATTATACAGCCCTACTTCAGACGGAGACCAGCAGATTTCTCACACCCCGTCCGCCTCGCCAAGATAATTACATCGTCACTGTCGCTGAATTAGAGCGCCGTTCCTCTGGTGATTTGTCTCTGACGGGGGGTTTAAACAGACTTCTGCCGGCCTGCCTGCCTCCTCCAGCCTCTCCCTCCTCCGCTGCGTTCGCTGGCTGCAGCGTTAAACCACCCACACTCCCTCGCTGCTCTCCAGCAGAAAACCACCCACAGTTCTCTCTGAAGTAGCTGCTGCTACATCCACGTAACGTGTGGCATTTCATTTACTTAAATATCCGTTATCCATGCCGAGTCCTGAACGGCAGCCAAGCCGAAAACGCCTGGAGGAAATTTAGTGATGTCAGCTCACATACCACTATGCAGAGTAGCCAAAAATCTCACTCAAGTGAGAACAGCACCACTAAACATGTTTTTACTTGAGTAAAAATAAATCACTGAAGAGTGGAAAAGGTAAAACATCTACTCAAGTGCTGACTAACTGATCAAATTAGCAATCATTTAAAAATTACATCATCACACCAAATGTAAAGTTCAGTGGAAATTTTGGTATTTTAAGAACCAACATGGCAATCATAGGCGTAGGAAGCGGGGGGGAAGTGAAAAGTATTTTTATTTTGTAGATCAAACTGCTGCACTAATGCACAGAGTTGTTCAAGAAGAACAAAACTTGGTTTTTAGATTTTATTTTTGTTGGTCAAACTGCTGTATTGAGTTTAAAACAGCTGGTTTTAGAAAGAGGTAGAACCAATTCAATTACCAGTCAATTTATATCAATGCATTTTGACCAGTAAACTAATGTCTTTTGACCAATAAGATATTTCAGAATCTGGTAGTTTGTGTGCTACCGGAGTATGTAGCTTGTTAGTTGTGAGGCAAATTCTAAAGTGAGTGTTCATCCTGGAATGACGGTCATTATGGTATGCGGATGCATAACTTTAATCTGATTATTAGATTGTAAATAATATGTGTTAGATTACTTGTTACTGAAACCAGGGTCAGATTAGAGTAACACATTAGTGATGTGTTGATGGCGCAATAGTTTATGACATTTCTGCTCAAGCTATTTACTGATTTGTCAAGTTTCCGATATGCGTCCCCCCCAATGACACTCATTCCTACGCCCTTGATGGCAATAATTCATATCAGTAACAAAATCAGACAAGAGAAATCAGTCTCTTTAAAAAAAAAGTATCAAACTTAACAGATGAACTGTTTCATCTGTTTAACTTTCTTAAACAGATGAACTTAAACAGATGAACTGTTAAGGTTCATAAGTTTTTCATCTAAAAACTACAACTAAAAAGTCTGGGAGGTTTTGGTTAAAACATGTTTGTTTTTCATTCAGTGGGTAGAAAATACAGAAATTTTACTTGCTGTATTTTCCGCACTATAAGGCTCACCTAAAAACCTTCAATTTCCTCGAAAGCCGACAGTGCGCCTTATAATCCGGTGCGCCTTATATATGGACCAATATTGAGCCACAACAGGTCTAGCAACTACGGTAAGCAGCCGCCGACTTCATTTTCCCAGTAGAAGAAGAAGAAGATAGCTGTCAGAACGCTGGTTTGTAATCTATTAATAAAGTTGGACTGACCTATCTACCTACTGACCGTCTAGAATCAGGTCGTCTGCAGGTCATCTAGCATCACGTTCTCCACAAACATGCTGTGTGCGAACAGAGAAGGATGACCATCGTCCGGCCCAGTCGTGGAAGGCTCTCCTCGCCGACCGGAGTCGGACTGTTTTGTTGACATTCCCTTTAGTCCATCTAGTGGATGCATAACTTGACTCCAGCCTCTACTGTAGCGTCTATTCTGTGCGCCATATATATGAAAAAAGTTTTAAAATAGGCCATTCATTGAAGGTGCGCCATATAATCCGGTGCAAGTAAGAGTAAAAATACTTCATAATAAAATTATGCAAGTAAAAATAAAAAGCACAACGGAGTAAAAATATTCCTAAAAGTACTTTTTTTTTTCCAAAAAGCTACTCAAGTAAATGCGAAGCGCATCTTTTTGACACCAGTTTATTGCTTTAAATGGTGACGTTGCACGCTGAATGGAAATCATGTTACTGTTATTAGTTTTCTGGTCTATCGCTGATCTCTAGCAGATCATTTCTGCACGCTAACAATTGTCTCCTCACTGTTGCCAACTCGGCAACTTTCTTGCTACATTTATTGAAATTCAGGCCCAGTAGGTCGACTTCACAACAGAAACATTCAAGTTGTCTTTATTTATTCTAGCAAAACAGGAAACCAAGTTGGAGGTCAACAGTTCTCCAGCTGCTTCTGCCTCTATACGTAAAATAAATTAAAATAAAAAACCCTTAAAATGCAGAGCAATAGCTCACAATGAGCAGCTACATAATTAAGCATAACATTAATAACGGCTAAGACATCGCAGAATTACTCCTTAAACATTGCATATGATTAAATTTGTCTAAAATATAAGTGCAAACATTTTACTTGTAAATAAAACGCAGAACTGCTCCACAGTTACTAACGGCAACAGAAAAAGAGGGCGGGGCTGCTGGTGACTGGTTGCTATAGTAACCACCAACTACCAAGAGCAGCGTATTGTGACTTAATACAATATCTGGAGAAGCGACTTCTTTACTGAACCAAAATAAATTCAAACAAAATTCAGGTGTATAATTAAAATAAAACCCTGTCACACATGCAGTACCTTCCCGGCCTCTAAGGCTGCGTTCACACTGCAGCCTGAAGTGACCCAGTTCCGATGTTTTTGACGTAATGCGACCTGTATCCGATCTTTTCATGGCAGTGTGAACAGCTCAGGTCCGATTCTTTTAGAATGTGACCCATATCCGATACGGATCCGATTCAAATGTGACCATAACGTCCAGGTCTCATTCATCCGAGCTGAACGTCACTGATTCTCAACAAATCTCACTATTCTGTGTCCTGATACGGGAAGAAAAACAACAACCATGATGGACTATATGAGGATTAAGTTGTTAATATGTTGCTCCGGTTGGACAACAGCTTCAAATATATACGCTAAGCTCCACCGTTAGCCTCCATGTTTACTTCCTCAAACTCTGAGCTCTTCTTCTTCTTTTATGGCGGTTGGCAGATCACTGAGAACGCTGATGCTATAGCGCCCTCTACTGCGCATGCTGGACACTTTCAGGTCGTTTGTCCGTTCACACTGCAGAACACAGACAGGTCCATTTACTGGCAGTGTGAACGGACCGGCAAAAAAATCAGAATTGCCAAAAAATCGGAATTGGGTCACTTCATGCTGCAGTGTGAACGCAGCCTTAGAGGCTCCCTGTATGCTGGACACTTCCTTAAAGCCTTCATCATGTTGAAGACGATCGTTCCTCCTCATCTGTTGAGTTCGCCGTGAACCTGGGAGGGAAAGCTCTCATCTGGCACCTGAGCTCGCCATTTGTTGGCAAAAAACAAAGTGTTTGCCTCTGTTATCCGTAGTTGCCATGGAAAGATTTATTGCATAATTACTGTTATTGGTAGTGAGCAGAGGATGGACCCTGAAGAGGCTGGATCCTAGACAGTGTTCATGAGTCAGAATAAAACCATGCCAGTTAATCAGATTTCCTTTCGGCTGCGGCGTTTTGTAACGATCAGTCGAACGGCTCTGGGTCTCTGTTCCTACAGGTCTAGAGGTGTCAAGTAATGGCTTTAAGATTTGTCACCATGCAGGTTTGCAGACAAAGTGGCTCCTGCTGCTTTAAAGCAAACGACAAAACAGGTGTTCTGTATTGTCTTTGTTGTTTTATGTTGAGAAACTTTCTCAAACCTATAAATGTTTGCGGGCAGTGAAAAGAACTTGCAACCAACACTGAGAGCAGACTATCAGCTATCTGCCAGAGTAAGCAAATACCTCTGCCTCTGTGTCATGGGGGAAATGTTTTTCTAAGCCGTGGAAGAATGAAAGGAGCCAAGGGCACAAAGAGCTCGATAATTACTGTCTTCTAAACAGGCAGCTGTTTACTAATGAAAACTGTTGTGATTTATAACATCTGGACTGCAGTTTGATTGATTTATTAATGGAGAAATGTTTGATGAAACTGAGACGCTGGCAGCTAACAGGCTCTTAGTCGTGATTTAATCTGTTGGACCAGAGTATTTAAAATGGAAAAAATCAAGATTTTTCACTTTGTGATTTTGTTATGGAAACCCATTTCTGCCAAAAAATAAAAGTGCAACAGAAAAGTTATAATTTCAGGCTTTACTCATAATTATGAGATTTAAAGTTATAAATATTAAACTCAGTCAGAAGTTTGACTTTCAAGTTGATAATTATGAGATTAAAAGTCATAAATATTAAATTCAAAGTCTTAATTTCAACTTTCTAAGTTATAACTATGACATTCGCCCTTAATTATGACACTGAAGGTCATAATTATGATTCAGTCATAATTTTGAGAAAGTTATTATTTCAACTTATGTCATAATTATGAGATTCAAGGTAATAAGATACTGAAGCAGTCTCAAAATTGTGACTTTGAAAGTCAAAATTCTAACTTTGTACTTCATATTTATGACTTTAAATGTCAAAATGATAACTATCCTTGGAATTATGACTTTCCTTCTTGTAATTGGGACATTAAAATTTGAAATTATGTTTTTAAAATTCATAATTAAGACTTCCTGTTGGGATTTTGGCAGGAATGAGCTCCCATAAGTAGTTGGTTTACTCTCTGAAATTACTATTCTAGAGTTGTTCTAAAGACCCCAAGTGTCATTTTTTAAAGGTTTCAACCACAGAAATATTTCAGAGTATGTGAAAAATTTTCATCAAAAATGTTGAGTTTAAGAGGCGACGACCTAACAGCTGAGATTAGTTTTATCAGTTCATTCCCTCCATTTGTGATTCATTGGTCGCAGAAATTAACAGATCACAGACGTTTTAGCGCGCTAACGCATAGCTGAGGGTATTTTCAGCAAAAATGATCAAAAACCCCAAAGTTTTTCATTCTGAGATGTTGAGCTCTTTATCCTCTTTTTGACTGCAACTCAAGGACAAACCAACATGTAGATCTGTTTACACAGACAGATGGCTGTGCAGTACAAAGTCACAGTCTACACACACTCACACTCACACACTCTCTCTCTCTTTCTGTTTTTCGCCTAAACACTCTGGGCCTCTGTGTCGTTGCCCGGCGGACACTGGTTCATACCCGGTCTGATTTGGGTCAAGCCTTTCCCCGGTTTGTCCATCGTTGGATTTATTTGCCGTCATGTGAAGCTAGGTGTGTCCTTGACCTTTGACCTTCCTGTCAAAAGCAGCTCGAAGAGATTTTACTGTCATGGTTAGTTTTTACAGCGTGTCCGCACGTCCTTAAAAAGTCTCGGTGTGTTTGTCTCCTGATAGTCCGGTAGGTTCAGTTCGATTGGGGACCAAACATTTTCATCTGATGTGGTTCACTTCTCCACTAAACCGTGTCAAATGATCCAAACTAAGTGAAAAACCTGTCCCCCTCCTCGCCTGTGGGGGCGCTGCACCAAGAACCACACAAACGCTGCTTCCTTCCTCACTAAATGTACCAAGAACGGAGTAGCATCAGATTTTAGGATTTCTCTTTTGTCTGTGGCTAAAGATCAAGAACCATTTCTCCTGTTTATTTTGGCCTACCCACAATGCCCTGCGCTGTAGTCCACTTCCTGCTTTTGGAGCGGTTTTCGGTGCGCATGGTGTTCACACCAGAGTTCATGTTAATCAAACTGAGGTTTTTAGGTGGACCAGAGTTCGTTTTTTTTGATCGATTATGGGTTCCCACTCCCACAAGCGAACCGAACTTTCTACTGAACTGAACAGAAGTTGGATTAAAATGCACTAAACGGGGCTGGTGGAAATTAACTCTGATATTCATGTATCTAAAATTTATGTCTTAAAATGTCTTAAATTTATTAGAAAAAATAAAATTTTTTACAATCATGGGTCTTAAAATAATATAAAAAGTGTATTAAATTGTATTGATTGTTGAATATCGCGATATATATCGTATCGTGGGCAGAATATCGTGTATCATATCGTGAGATTATTGTATCACTACAGCCCTAATATTTCATTTTATTTGTGGTTTTGTTTATTTTTTTAGACATTTAAAATGTCTTCCAGTTTCAATGTGAAATTTTCATTAGAGTTTATCTTTGAGAATGTGTTTTTGCATTATTATTTCCATTATATTACGTGAAAATGGTTTCAAAACAACAATCCCAATAATTCCTGGGACAAAATTAAAATTGGTTATACTGACAGGTCTGGTTGAAACTATCCTGAAAAATGAGGTTTAACAAAAAAATCTTTTTGTGTTTGTGGTACTAATTTAGAAATATTTGCGTGTGTGTATCACTACGGGTTATAACTGTTTAGTGTAAGTAAACAGCTGCCCAAACACCATTAGGTGGGAGTGATGGTGGGAAAATCGCTCCCACCTGTAGGAGTGATGGTTACTCCTGCAGGTGGGAGCGACAGTCACTTTGTTGCAATGTTTTTCACCATTTAAAAAAAAAAAAAACTCTGCAATAAACTCACAATTATAGTGTGAAAAAGTGCTGGGATTTGTTGATGTTTCTCAAGATGATTTGCAATAATCTGTAGGATCTAATTGACGTATTTTGGCACTAAACACATAAAAACTGCTTTGATTTGATTGATAAAATGGTGTTTATGCACAGGGCAGCACAGTGATGCAGTTGGTAGAGCTGTTGCCTTGCAGCAAGAAGGTTTTGGGTTCGATTCCCATCACCAGTCTTTCTGCATGGAGTTTGCATGTTCTCCCTGTGCATGGTGGATTTTCTCTGGGTACTCCAGTTTCCTCCCACAGTCCAAAAACATGACTGTCAGGTTAATTGGCCTCTCCAAATTGTCCCTAGGTGTGAGTGTGTGTGTGCATGGCTGTGTCTCTATGTTGCCCTGTGACAGACTGGTGACCTGTCCAGGTGACCCCGCCTCTCGCCTGGAACGTTACCTGGAAAGGCACCAGCACCTCCTGACCCCACCAAGGGACAAAGGTGTTAAGAAAATGGATGGATGGATGGATGTTTATGCACACTGTTATCATGAAGGTTCATTTATGTGTCCCTTTACCGTCTAGAGGGCCACATAAAGAGCCCCGGCGGGCCGGATTTGGCCCCCAAACCTCGAGTTTGACGCATGTTGCGAGAAGTAGTTAATGTAGCATTTTGGCTCCTCGCCTAACGTTGACCCCAATGTGAAGCTACAGTAGTTTATGCAGCATTTTCTCGTGTGAAGGCCTCAGAGCCAGGCCGTTGCATCAGATTGTGGCTCCTTGCCTAACGTTGACCCCCATGTGACCCCGCAGCCCAGCACTCTGCCCCAGGGAACCATCAACATGAACCAGTGCCTGGACGTGCTGGACGGCGAGGCGCGGACGGGCCAGAAGAGCTCGCTGTGCATCCTCACCCCCGACAAGGAGCACTTCATCCGGGCCGAGTGCAGAGAGATCATCAACGGGTGAGGCGCGGGCTGTTACCGCGGCAACGGGCCGTCAACACCTGCCTGTGACATCACTCGAAAAATACGCCGCTGATCCCGAAGGGAAATGAAATGTTGTCGTAACTCGTTAATTCAGATTCTTCAGTTATTGTAGATGGTGATGACTGTTGGCAGGAAAGTTCTCCTATAGGAAAGTTCTCATACGTTTTTGCAAGAAATTACTCGAGAGTAAAAAAATACTTTTTTTTACCAAAAAAGTATTTGGTAAAAAGTTGACTCAAGTATTGATCAAATGATCAATAGTTTAATATTTAAAAATAACATCATCAGACGAACCAAAATATAAAGTCAAGCAGAAATTTTGGTATTTTAAAGATAAAAATTACAATGATTAAAAAAAAAAAAAAAGCAGAATCAGGCAAAATAATTTTCCAAAATCAGTTTCTTTCAGTAAAAAACTCAAAACTTTAACAGAAACCTCAAGTATTTGATGAATTCTGGTTAAAACGTGTTTGTTTTTCATTCAGTTGGAAGAAAATCCAGAAATTTTACTCAAGTAGGAGTAGAAATACCTCACAAAAAAATTAGTCAAGTCGAAGTAAAAAGCTACAAAAACTCCTAAAAGTCCATTTCTTTGAAAAAGTTCTTAAAGTTCCCACCCCATTGTGGTAAAACATACTTTATGTTAAGTGGACCTGGCTGCAGCTGAGGCTGTACCGCCCCCTGCTGTCTGCTCCAGGCTCTGCGTCGGCTCACATTCCTCCATCAGACTTTCTGAGCAGAGACTTCAACTCTCAGGCTTCAGGCTCCGTAATTTGGCTCCTACCTTTGTTTCCGAGCCGCTTCCTGGTGGCTGCTGCTCGCTCTGTGCGGATATTCTTGGAGAAATGTGGCTCACTGCGCCCACTCTTCTTCTTCACATCGCTACCTGCTCCGTCACCATCACCTCCCACTCTGCCTCATCTGGCCTCCATGTGTCGTTGCTGCAGCAACTGATGGTGCAAATCCTTTTTATTTACCATGTTCCTCGTGCTTCAACTATAAATGCCTCTATTAAATAACACAGTGGTTCTTAACCTGGGGTTTGAGGAACCCCAGGGGTTCGGTGAGTCGGTCTCAGGGGTTCGGCGGAGCCTCTGCCGCCGCCCAGGTAAAGACTCACTTGTGTAAAGTTGTGATGACGCCCCGCTTTGCCATCGCTTGCTGCAGAGGATCACGTTACATTGCTTAGCCAATCAGAGGATCACGTTGCGTTGCTTAGCCAATCAGAGGATCACGTTACATTGCTTAGCCAATCAGAGGATCACGTTACATTGCTTAGCCAATCAGAGGATCACGTTACATTGCTTAGCCAATCAGAGCTGAGGAGGAGCCCTGATTGGAGGAGCTTCACTCTCAGCAGGGATTTGAACTTGTGTCTTTATTTACTTCAGCAAAGCTCACAGTTTTTACCAAATTCTTATCTAAATCTGCTCTTTAGTTGCATCTTTTCGGGGTTGGTACTGCCTCTAGTGGTGTGGGGTGGTATAATTACATTACTAAATCAGAATACCGCAAAGTATTTTGTGTGTCGGCGGGGGGGGGAGGAATAAGAAGGGTTCGATGAATGCGCATGTGAAACTGGGGGTTGGGTACCTCAAAAAAGGTTAAGAACCACTGGTATAACAACTGGTGTGATTAAATTTTAAGTTTTTGAAAAATTGAAAAGCGACAAAATGAAAAAAAGAATTAATGTTGGTTATTTTGAATAAATTGAGTAATTTTGTCCCATTTTATTAAGACGTTTTAGTGATTTCAGCTCCTCATTCATCACTTGATTGAATCAGAAATGACTGACACTTTAATGATTCATCCGATTGAAGCTCAATGTCCTGCTGAATCCAGTTAATCACCATAAAAAAAATTTTTTTTATATCAATGCCAAGATTTAAAAAGTGCAACAAAAATAATCATTTTGCTGGATTCCTTCACACAGTGTTTACAGTTTCTGTTGCTAAGAATCATTGACTGCACAGTTTATACGCTAAAATGTTCTTTTTAGAAAGTTTATTCACTAAATCCTAATTTTCTAACCGTTTTTAACGATAAATTTTTACTGCATTCCATAAAATAAGAGGAACAAAACTTTCAAATATTTAAAAAATGTGTATATATTAACCTTCAGTAATAAAACTAATTCATTTAATCCTATATTTATGGAAAAAAGTGTTTAAAATGTTAAGTTTTAGATGTTTAGATGGTTTCCTGCTAAATAATGTTTTATTTGTGTTTTAAATGCATTAACTAATGTGGTACCAAAGGATTCAGCAGCTCGTTTTTGAGTAAACTGGGCAGTGCAGGTGTGTGAAACGGGCCAGGTTCAGCCGCTGTGTGTTAAATCAGTCGATGTGTGTGTGGAAATCAGTCGGTGTGTGTGAAACCAGCCGGTGTGTGTGAAATCAGCGGTGTGTGTGTGTTGAAATCAGCCGGTGTGTGTGTGTGAAACCAGCCTGTGTGTGTGTGTGAAACCAGCCGGTGTGTCTGTGTGTGTGAAATCAGTCGGTGTGTGAAATCAGTCGGTGTGTGTGAAACCAGCCGTTGTCTGTGTGTGTGAAATCAGTCGGTGTGTGAATCAGCCGGTGTGTGTGAAATCAGTCGGTGTGTGTGAAATCAGTCTGTGTGTGTGTGAAACCAGCCGGTTGTGTGTGTGTGAAACCAGCCGGTGTGTCGTGTGTGTGAAATCAGTCGGTGTGTGAAACAGCCGGTGTGTGTGAAATCAGTCGGTGTGTGTGTGTGAAATCAGTCTGTGTGTGTGTGAAATCAGCCGGTGTGTGTGTGTGAAAGCAGCCGGTGTGTGTGTGAAACCAGCCGGTGTGTGTTGAAATCAGCCGGTGTGTGTGTTGAAATCAGTCGTGTGTGTGTGTGAAATCAGTCGGTGTGTGTGAAACCAGTCAGGTGTGTGTGTGTGTGAAATCAGTCGGTGTGTGTGAAACCAGTCTGTGTGTGTGTGTGAAATCAGTCGGTGTGTGTGAAATCAGTCTGTGTGTGTGTGAAATCAGCGGTGTGTGTGTGTAAATCAGTCGTGTTGTGTGTGAAACCAGCCGGTGTGTGTATGAAATCAGCCGTTGTGTGTGTGAAATCAGTCGTGTGTGTGTGTGTGAAATCAGTCGGTGTGTGTGAAACCAGTCGTGTGTGTGTGTGTGTAAATCAGTCGGGTGTGTGAAACCAGTCTGGTGTGTGTGTGAAATCAGTCGGTGTGTGTGTGAAATCAGTCGGTGTGTGTGTGTGAAATCAGTCGGTGTGTGAAACCAGCCGGTGTGTGTGTGAAATCAGTCGGTGTGTGTGTGTGAAATCAGCCGGTGTGTGTGTGTGAAAGCAGCGGTGTGTGAGTGAAATCAGCCGGTGTGTGTGTGAAATCAGTCGTGTGTGTGAAACCAGTCAGTGTGTGTGTGTGTGAAATCAGTCGGTGTGTGTGAAACCAGTCTGTGTGTGTGTGTGAAATCAGTCGGTGTGTGGTGAAATCAGTCGGTGTGTGTGTGTGAAATCAGTCGGTGTGTGAAACCAGCCGGGTGTGTGTGTGAAATCAGTCGGTGTGTGTTTTGTGAAACCAGCCGGTGTGTGTGTGAAACCAGCCGGGTGTGTGAGTGAAATCAGCCGTGTGTGTGTGTGAAATCAGTCGGTGTGTGTGAAATCAGCCGGTGTGTGTGAAATCAGTCGTGTGTTGTGTGTGAAACCAGCCGGTGTGTGTGTGAAAATCAGCCGGTGTGTGTGTTAAACCAGCCGGTGTGTGTGTGAAATCAGTCGGTGTGTGCGAAAGCAGCCGGTGTGTGTGTGAAACCAGCCGGTGTGTGTGTGAAATCAGCCGGTGTGTGTGTGTGTGAAATCAGCCGTGTGTGTGTGTGTGAAACCAGCCGTGTGTGTGTGTGAAATCAGTCTGTGTGTGTGTGAAATCAGTCGGGTGTGTGTGAAATCAGTCGGTGTGTGTGAAATCAGTCGGTGTGTGTGTGAAATCAGTCGGTGTGTGTGTGTGTGAAACCAGCCGGTGTGTGAAACCAGCCGGTGTGTGTGTGTGAAATCAGCCGGTGTGTGTGAATTCAGTCGGTGTGTGTGTGTGTGAAATCAGTCGGTGTGTTTGTGTGAAATCAGTCTGTGTGTGTGTGTGTGAAATCAGTCGGTGTGTGTGTGTGAAATCAGTCGGTGTGTTGTGTGAAATCAGTCGGTGTGTTTGTGTGAAATCAGTCGGTTTGTGTGAAATCAGTCTGTGTGTGTGTGTGTGTGTGAAATCAGTCTGTGTGTGTGTGAAATCAGCCGGTGTGTGTGTGAAATCAGCCGGTGTGTGTGTATGAAATCAGCCGGTGTGTGTGAAATCAGTCGGTGTGTGTGAAATCAGCCGGTGTGTGTGTGAAATCAGTCGGTGTGTGTGTGAAATCAGCCGGTGTGTGTGTGAAATCAGCCGTGTGTGTGTGAAATCAGTCGGTGTGTGGATGAAGCAGCCGGTGTGTGTGTGAAACCAGCCGGTGTGTGTGTGAAAGCAGCTGGTGTGTGTGTGTGAAATCAGTCGGTGTGTGTGTGTGAAATCAGTCGGTGTGTGTGTGTGAAATCAGCCGGTGTGTGTGTGTGAAATCAGCCGGTGTGTGTGAAATCAGTCGGTGTGTGTGAAATCAGTCGGTGTGTGTGAAATCAGTCGGTGTGTGTGAAATCAGTCGGTGTGTGTGTGAAATCAGTCGGTGTGTGTGTGTGACATCAGCCGGTGTGTGTGTGTGAAACCAGCCGGTGTGTGTGTGAAATCAGCCGGTGTGTGTGAAATCAGCCGGTGTGTGTGTGTGTGAAATCAGCCGGCGTGTGTGTGTGAAATCAGCCGTGTGTGTGTGTGAAATCAGTCGGTGTGTGTGTGTGAAATCAGCCGGTGTGTGTGTGTGAAATCAGTCGGTGTGTGTGTGTGAAACCAGCCGGTGTGTGTGTGTGAAATCAGTCGGTGTGTGTGTGTGTGAAATCAGTCGGTGTGTGTGTGTGAAATCAGTCGGTGTGTGTGTGTGAAATCAGCCGGTGTGTGTGTCAATGTGCGGTGAAGGCTCAGCCCTGTAACACCGAGTGTTTCTGGTCCGTCAGGTGGCAGGACGCGCTGACCGTCTATCCCAGGACCAACAAGCAGAACCAGAAGAAGAAACGCAAAGTTGATCCTCCCACTCACCAGGTACGGACTCGCCTCACCTGAGAGAGCTGAGTCGTCACATTCAGAGAAATGTTTTTAAAATCTTTTTTAACCTTTATTTTTGTTTTTTCAGTGTTACATAATCCATTTTAGATCCATTTTTGTCTCTCGTTTGGTGCGTTTCAGAAAAAAAATTTAAATTTTCAGGATAATCTCAGAAACTTTCTAGAAAAAACATGGACTTTCCTGAGTTTCTCCGGTCCAAACTCAGAACCTTGTGTTTTTTTTCTCTAAAATGTGAGTGTTTCCTTTTCACTTCTGATTCTCTCTACATTTTGACCCCAGCCGTATCAGCCGCCTGGTCTCAGGCGAACCCCGTCCCGTTGTGCTAAAGTTAGCCGTGTCTGTCTGGCCCGATGGGATTAGCGGTTCAGGACGCCGCGGCCCGTTAGCATGCAGGTGTCGACTGGATGAACGCTTGGCTCGCTCACAGCGGCTGCAGCTGGATTTTCCCCCTGTAAGAAAGTTGCAGGTCTCCATTACATAGAGCGCGCTCCTGTTGAACGTAGACATACGATACAGGAATAGAACCGCAGACCACCCAGCGCAGCCGGACGGACCTCTGTGAAGTTTGTTTCTGGCTCCTGTAACGACCTCGTTTTGTCCCACTGTGATCCCGTCATCCATCTTTTTCCTGTACATGAGCAGCCATGTTTTTAATCACTGGAGGAAATCCCAGTTCATTTACTGGTCAGATTTAGGCTGCAGCTGAAGATGTAAAAACCTTAAATCATTGTCAATCAATCATCAATCAATCAAATTTTATATTGTATAGCTCATTTCAGCAGCAAGGCAGTTCAAAGTGCATAACACAATTAAAATAAAAATAAAAACAGAAAGAGACAGAGTTTGAAAAAGATTTAAAAAAAAGATAAAAACATTATTAAAAGTAAAAATAAAAACAAAAAGAGAGAGTTTGAAAAAGATTTAAAAAGATAAAAACATTGTTACTTTAAAAAATAAAAACAGAAAGAGTTTGAAAAAGATTTAAAAAGATAAAAACATTGTTTCTTTAAAAATAGAGATTTTGAAAAAGATGTAAAAAAATAAAAACATTATTACTTTAAAGATAAAACAGATTTTGAAAAAGATTTTTTTAAAAAAAGATAAAAACATTATTACTTTAAAAATAAAAACAGACAGAGACAGAGTTTGAAAAAGATTTTAAAAAATTGTCTGTAAATGTGTTTTTTTTTCCTGCTTCTGCATCTTCCAAATATTTCCAGGATATTTTTAGCTCTAAATCTGATATTTTACTGTAAATTTAATGTTTTCTGCAGTTGATCATTTTTATTTTAACCATTCCATTTCTATATTTCGGTGTTAAAAAGGGAAGAACAAAAAGGATGACTAGATTTTCTTCTAATTATATTCATAAAAAATATGTTAAAAAACCAAAACGATTTCCATCCATTTTCTTCCAAACTAAAAATAAAAATGTAAGTTGGCCTTAAATATGCTAATCACAAGTCTTAAATCCTATGCAGTTTGTTTTTCTCGCTGGACATTTTTTAGTCAGGCAAACATTTCAGACGCCTTGATGCCGTTCACCAGCGAGCTTTTTCACGTCTGTCAGTATCGGTTCGTCTTCTTCTGTTGCATCCTTTAAAAAAAATAATTAACATTTCTACTGTACTCAAACAAACAAACTCAAACAAAGACAAAAAATGCTCAAAATAGAAAAAGTTTCAAATTTAATTCTTCAAAAAATAGTTGACAAAACATTAAGATTTAAAGCAAGAATAAATCAAAGGATAAATAACAAATGTGGATCCAAATTAACTGAGGTCAACTGAACACAAACAAAACTGACCTAACAAACAAAGAACCAAGGCTGCTTAAATAGGGGTGGAGTAACATAAATCTACCACATGGGGGAGGTCTGACCTAACAAAAGAACAAATAAATACAAAATTAACTACACAGTTAAAAATGCCGGTGTTGAATTAACACCCAAAAGTGTCCATATGTGTCCAAGTCAGCTGGTGTTAAAGTAACACTTTTGAAAGTGTTAAAAGATTGACACCCATTTTTTTGTTAAATTAACTTTGGTCTATAATACTGAAATGTGTTTAAGAAAAGTTAAACTTTCCATTTCTGTGAATTGTTTTGAATATTTTCCACTGGATTTGATTCATATCAACACCTTGTGGGTCAATTATTTACTTTTTTAACACCACATTATGTTTTGTGATCAACACTACACTGGTGTTACTTTTAATATATTTTAACACCAGCACTGTTGTAAATGTTAATGTGACTCTCTGTAGTGTTGAATTTAACACCACCTGACTTGGACACATATAGACACTTTGGGGTGTTAATTCAACGCCGGCATTTTTACTGGGTAAAACATTCTATGAAAAAATAAAGCAAAACTAACTTTAACTTAACACAGACAATAAGTGAATATTTAAGTGACAAAATTAAATAATAATAATCCCCTTCAGTCTTTCAGTAATTTGTAGATGGTTTGCCCCAGGTTCCTCCACCAGCTGGTTCCTATAAGCAAACTCAAAAACACAACAATACATGAAGTGTGCACACATTGGAAAATATATGTCTAAATTAAATAACTTAAACTATAAACTATCCTAAGAAATAAATACCAACACTAAGTGGTTGTGGTGGTAGTAGGAGCATCCACCACATCTACAACATAAAATAAGCAGCTTTCTTTTCTACAGGTCTTAAATTTCATTCATAATGGTCTTAAAATGTCTGTAAAATCCTTATATTTGAGCTGGAAAACCTTCAGAAAGCCTGTTAGCTCATTTTAGTCGGTTATTAGTTTCAGTTGCCGACCCTTAAATGTTTGCTCTCAGACTTTTAATATACAAACTCGTTTATAAACTTGGCTGATGTTTGATTTATGTTGTGTTTTGCACCATTATATTACTATAACTAGAGTTTAGCGGCATCTAAACGATGCCGTCAGAGACTGACGGCATCGCTCGTCTGCCGTCAGTCTCTGTCATCGTCTCCTTCGATGAAATGACAGATCGTCGCTGATGGATGTTTAGCTCCGAGTTGAGGTTTATATTTTCCACACCTCACTGTGTCAACACCACATTTCCACTCAGGGCTTCTTCCCTCCCGTGTTTATGTACGTTTGTAGCGACACGTGCTGAGCGCTGCTGAAAATACTAACGTCTGCTCTGACTGGGAAACATTTCAGTTTGCACTTCGCTTTCAAACTTTTAAATTAAATAAACAGTTTTACTGCCTGTGAAAATTCTGCTGGAACAATATCTGAAATTTTGGGAATCTTTTAGAAAAAACATGGAAATTTCAGCGTTTGAAGAGTCAAACATTTGCTAGAAAAATTCAGACATTATGAAATCTAAAAAAAAAAATAAAAAATATGAACATTTTTGAGTTTGAAAAACTGAAATTTTGCTTTTGATAACAGAAAAATTTCAAAACAAAAAAACATGGAAATTACTAAGTGTGAAAAGTTGAAAATTTTCTAGAGAAAAACCTGAAATTTTGGGATTAATCTCAGAAATTTTCTTTAAAAAATCTACAATTTATTTGTTTTTAAAAACCCAAAATTGACTAGAAAAAACCCCGGAAACTTTGGGATTCGTATCCCAAAGTTTCTGGGGTTTTTTCGTTTTTTCAAAACGTATAAAATTTTCTGAGTAGAACAAACTCAGAAATGTTCAGACGAGTTAGCGGTCACACGTTTAGATCTGTTGAAAAAGATCTCGAACTTTCCTGCTCCGACTGGAAAAAGGAAAAGATGCGTTTCTGTTTCAGTTCCAACCTTTTGTCTCACCAAACGAACATTTATCTCCTGCCTGTGTCGTAACGATCTGACGCGTAGAGCTTGTGTGTTTGGCAGGACGGCGTTTCCTCCTCCATTTATCTCCTTCCTGCAGATAAATCACTGCAGTCCCTGATTCTGGTGCAAACCCGGTCATTTTAGCATGTGGGATTTCTAAGAAAGTCGATGATTTCTTCGCTTTAAGTTTTCCTCCTGCAACAGTTTGATGGACCTGCTGATCACTGAAGACGCTTAAATGTTTCTGCAAAATGTTTTATTTCTGTTTCCAGCAGAATTGCGGGTTTGTTTGCTGTGATCGAGCTCCGGTTGATTGTCTCTCTTTGCTTCGTCACTGGCAGGCAGGGCTGGGCGATGTGGATTAATATTAAAATCACACATTATTTTCATGCCTGACCTCATCTCCAATTTCCTTTTCTATAAGAAAATTCAAAAATGACAGAAAATTACTTCAGTCAATCCTTTTGTATGTTCTGCAGTGATTTGTAATAAAAACTATAATGAAAACACAATTTTATGTCTTAAAAATGTGATAAAATGCGATTTTAATGAGAAAAAGACTTCGATGATGTCAGGATCTGACATGAGCACCTCAGTTTTTTTACTTCATCTGTTCAGATTTGGGTCAAAGTCCTGCTACTGATAATTGGATGCTAATCTCTTAAAAGTAAAATAGACCTCAAAATGACAGAACATTACTTCAGTCATTCCTTTTGTATGCAGTGAGTTATAATAAAAACACAGTTCTACGTCTTAAAAATATGATAAAATGCTATTTTAATGAACACCTCAGTGTTTTTACTCCATCTTCAGATTTGTGTCAAAGTCCTGTTACTCATAATTTGATTTTAATCTCTTAAAAGTAAAATAGACCCAGAGTTTAACCTCACAAGACGCTCAGCATTCCTCATTGTTTTGATGAGTTCTGATAAAATTACTATTTTATTCTCCTAATATTAGAAACGTTGTAGTTCTATTTTATGACTTCATTATCCAGTTTTCATTTAATGTTATGAGTTTTTCCTCGTAATTCAGAGAAAAAAACGAATCGTTCGTCATAAAGTCGATCTGAACTCAAAGTTCAAATAAACGGAAGCTGTAAAACAAGATGGCCGCTTTGGGCGTGATGACATCACTCTGAGAAACCAACCGATTGATCAATAAGACGATGTATTGATCGCCCAGCCTTGCTGCTAACTTCAATCCAAGCAAGACGAGCGTAATTGAAATGGGAATGTAACTTTTCCACGTCTTCCTTTGCTGCTGTGCTGCTCCGCTTGTAGCCGATCTGTGACCTTTGCTCCCGCTGTGCCCCAGGAGCCGGGCCCGGCCAAGGTCACGGTGACCAGCGGCATCGCCTGCCTCCCCGGCAGCATGGCCGACGCCGAGCGGGTCCCCGCCAGCCGCGCCTCCCTGTGGCAGGAGCAGAGCCGCTGGAGCCGCGCCGCCATGCCCTGCAGCCGCAGCGCGTCCTGCCTCAGCCAGCTGGGCCAGAGCCAGACGGACGGCGCCGCCGCCGCCGCCGCGCAAGACGGTGAGTGTCAGAGTTGGACCTATTAACATAGAGCAAATAACACAGGAAAGATGAGAGGGAGCTGGATTCTGAATACCAGCCAGGAGGACAGACGGAGACAAATCTCCTGCTGCTCTGGAAGCACATTGTCCTGCTTATCTCCTTTTATTGTCTTTAGGTTCCCTAATCACTAGGGCTGTGGAATAATATCGATATCGCGATATATACCGATATTTACTTTCCTTGAAAAAAATCGATATTCATCTGCAAGTATCGTAACATCCAACTCTCACCTTGATTATTTAGGTATATGGTTTCGATTTTTAGCCCTTATTTATAACATCTTGTTTTAATTTTTATTAAAAACGAAATGTTTGGGGTTTTTTTTGCACATCTGTTGAAACCGAGTTGTGGTAGTTTAGTATAAGACAGATGATCAATGAAAACGTCAGGCTTCTCTGCCTTCTTCCAGTGCTAACAAGAAAACCAATCAGAGCCAGGAGGCGGGTCTTAGTGTTGTCAGTCATGCTCGTGTAGTCGCTGCTCACAGCCTCCTCCTTGCTCTGCTGCAGCTTCTTCCAGACAGCAGAGATGCTATGAATGCTAAAGCTTGTTACACTGGAAAAGGAAAACGGGCGTTAAAAATGTGACTAATTTGTAACAAGTAATCAAACTAAGTTTATCAAAGCATTTTTCTTTTCTCAGACGGTTTCTGCCTGGAGACAGATGTAATAAATCTGTAAAAACATTATTTTAAATAAAAGTTGCTTAATATACCTTTAATTTCAAAGGGTGACCAGTTTTGTATGAATAGTAGACCTGAGCTTTAGGGCTGTTTAATAATATCGATATTGTGATATATATCGATATTTTCTTTCCTAGAAAAAAGTCGATATTCATCCTCAAGTATCGTAACGTCCAACTGTCACCTTGTTCACTCACTGCTGGCTTCACCAGGTCATCAGGCTTAGAGTGATTCCTTCAGATGTTCAGGTTAAAAAGGTATCAAACTATTCAGAGCAGGAACTTGGTTCACTTTATTTACTTTACTAATGCATGTCAGCTACAGTTTGGACTGTTTCAGTTAAAAGAAACATGTTTTCTCTCCACTTCTTTGATTCATTTTGTCCAGCTGTCCACTTTCAGTCTGTGTCCAACCAGAACCAGGTATTGTGTAGTTGGTGCTTTTAATCAGTTTTCAGTTAAATCAATTCAGTCCAACTTTATAACAGTCACAAAATGTCACCAAAATAACTCTGTGCCTCTAAAACCTTTCAGAAAATTGCAAAAGTGCATCGGATTGTATCGTTTGCTGAATGTTGCGATATATATCGTATCGTGGGCAGAATATCGTGTATCATATCGTGAGATTGTTGTATCATTACAGCCCTAGTTTCAACCACAAACCTTCCAGGTTTCTGATTGTGATGAAGTTCTACCTCATGCTCAGGTTTTCTTTCCTCTTAAAGTCTTGATTGAAGGACATCCTGCACTTTGTGATGAAATCCCAGTGAACTCATGAAATGAAACGTGTTTCCTGCCGGTTCTTTGACTCGAGGTCTTCCTGCGTTTCAGACGGCGGCGCCGCCGGCGGCGGCTCGGGCCGGAAAGTCCGAGTGGAGAGCGGATACTTTTCCCTGGAGAAGACCAAGTCCGAGCCGAACCCGGCGCCTCCTCAGCACCTGCCCCTCTCCTCCTCGGCGTCCTCCTCCTCCTCTTTAGGAGCCTCCAGGTACGAACCGGACCTCCCCGCTCCCCGGACCCGCTCCCCGGACCCGCTCCCCTCCCCCAAGGCTCTGGTTTCCCCGAGCTACTCCACCATCAGCTCCTCCCAGAGCTCCCTGGACTCCGAGCCCAGCAGCCGGGCGTCGCCCACCTGGGCCGGAGGAGGAGGAGCCACGCGCGGCGCCGGGCGGGTCGGCCGGGCCGGCCGGGCCGGCGCCGAGTACACGGCGCTGTCCGACGTTCCCCGCGCCCGCATCCTGAGCTACAAGGAAGCCTTCCGCTCCGAGAAGAGGCGGCAGGAGCTGCGGGAGCGGACCCGCAGCCCGGGCCGGGAGGAGGTTTGCTGCGGCTGTTCGGGGAGGAGCGCCGGTGAGAATGAGCCCGTTACTCCAACCCGTTTTTATTGGTCTGTGTTAACACTTTGAATGGCCTCCGCCTCAAAGGCGCCGTAGAAAGTAGGTTTTATCACAAGCTGCCATTTCAGTTCAAAACTTTCTGCAAAAAAATCCCAATTTCACACTCCAGGTGTTTCCATTAAACATGATTAAAATCAAACCTGAATAATGAAATTAGACATCAAAACAATCCTGCAACCACTTCCTGTCGTCTTCTTCTTCATGGCTTCAGTGGCGACATCCAGCAATAATCAATTAATCACATGATAAATTAAAACAAACTCAATAATTGTTTTTCTTAGGGCTGTAGTGATGCAACAATCTCACGATACGATACATGATATTCTGCCCACGATACGATATATATCGCGATATTCAGCAAACGATACAATTCAATACACTTTTGTGATTTTCTGAAGGATTTTAGAGGGACAGAGTGATTTTGGTGACATTTAGTGACTGTTATAAAGTTGGACTGAATTAATTTAACTGAAAACTGATTAAAAGCACCAACTACACAATACCTGGTCTGGTTGGACACAGACTTAAAGTGGACAGCTGGACAAAATGAACCAAAGAAGTGGAGAGAAAACATGTTTCTTTTAGTTGAAACAGTCCAAACTGTAGCTGACATGCATTAGTAAAGTAAATAAAGTGAACCAAGTTCCTGCTCTGATTAGTTTGATACCTTTTTAACCTGAACATCTGAAGGAATCACTCTAAGCCTGATGACCTGGTGAAGCCAGCAGTGAGTGAACAAGGTGACAGTTGGACGTTACGATACTCAAGGATGAATATTGAATTTTTTCTAGGAAAGAAAATATCGATATATATCGCGATATCAATATTATTATACACCCCTAGTTTTTCTACCAACAGCTGGATAAAAGTCTTCATTCTGCTGTTTTGTCTCAACTGGCTTATTGTTTTGAAGGACAATTTTGTTCACAGAGAGTTGTAATTAATTTTATTTGTTGTTTTTTTCTCTATTTTGGGTGTTTAAAATGTCTTCCAGCTCCAGTGTTAAATGTTTGTTAGAATTTAAAGTTCATTTATCTTTGTAAATGTGCTGTTGAATTACGGCAATTACTAGAAAAAGGTCTCAAAATATCAATATTAACACAATAACAAATTGTCCCAAACAATTTAGACAGATCTAACTCCACTGCAGTTTTGCAAAATAAACCAATTTGAGAGAGCAAAAAAAAAAAAAGCCTCATTCTGGGGCCAAAACGTTTTAACAGAGAAATAAGTTTTGCATATTTTTATTAATTTATTTATGAAATGTCAAACTGCACAGTGATGCTGTTGAAATGCATTTGGCTGCAGGAGATTCATTAACCTGAATATTAAGAGCTTTGGGCACTGCTAACTAAAACGTTGGGTTTGGAAACCCTGGAGCAAAAAGGAGGCTCCCGTCCCCTAGAGGGCGCAAGAGGGAGGTTAGACAGTTACAGGATATGGAGGAAAAACAATTAGATTGAATTTCACATTGTTTTTAATCAAATTTCTATTTAATTTTCTTTTCCGTCACACTACAAAATCTAAATCTTCCTGTAAATCTTTGTTCTAGTGCCAAACTGACTTAAACGTAACTTTCAGTAGCACTGAAAAGGTGAACTGCTGCCTAAACAGACTTCAAAGTAAAAGTAAAATGAATATAAAGATCTAATAAACTAATTGAACATTTGAAAATAAAAATGAAAAATTGAGGAAGTTAGATGCGCTAAAATTAGCTCTGCATTATTAACATTAGCTCTGTTAGCTCTGCATTACTAAAATTAGCTCTGCTGTTAGCTCTGCATTATTAACATTAGCTCTGTTGTTAGCTCTGCATTACTAAAATTAGCTCTGCTGTTAGCTCTGCATTATTAACATTAGCTCTGTTGTTAGCTCTGCATTACTAAAATTAGCTCTGCTGTTAGCTCTGCATTACTAAAATTAGCTCTGCTGTTAGCTCTGCATTATTAACATTAGCTCTGCTGTTAGCTCTACATTATTAACATTAGCTCTGTTGTTAGCTCTGCATTGCTAAAATTAGTTCTGCTGTTAGCTCTGCATTATTAACAATAGCTCTGTTAGCTCTGCATTGCTAAAATTAGTTCTGCTGTTAGCTCTGCATTATTAATAGCTCTGCTGTTAGCTCTGCATTATTAACATTAGCTCTGCTGTTAGCTCTGCATTATTAGCATTAGCTCTGCTGTTAGCTCTGCATTATTAGCATTAGCTCTGCTGTTAGCTCTGCATTATTAGCATTAGCTCTGCTGTTAGCTCTGCATTATTAACATTAGCTCTGCTGTTAGCTCTGCATTATTAACATTAGCTCTGCTGTTAGCTCTACATTTTTACAATTAGCTCTGCTGTTAGCTCTGCATTATTAACATTAGCTCTGCATTATTAACATTACCTCTGCTGTTAGCTCTGCATCATTAACATTAGCTCTGCTGTTAGCTCCGCATATTAACATTAGCTCTGCTGTTAGCTCTGCATCATTAACATTAGCTCTGCTGTTAGCTCTGCATCATTAACATTAGCTCTGCTGTTAGCTCTGCATTAGCAGTGCCCACCACTGATTTGACTAGCTGCTGCATTGCTTTAAACATTCAGCTTCCCGGTAGTTTCGCTCCACTCTGTGTCTTTACTCGGTTTGCTGCTGCTTGCTGCCGTCGCCTCCTCTGGGTTCGGTTTTGGGGAGATAAATGCTCATTTTCTGGTGCCTTCTACCTTTTTGCTCCTGCCGCCTTGCTAGTTTCTTTTGTTGTTTGGATCTTTTCCAGGCCTTGTGAACCGAGCTTCTCAGAGCTAAAGCCCAGCCAGCCCCTCCACCCCCTGCCGCCCCCTGCTGGTCACCGCTGACTCCTGCTTTCTCTCATTTCATCTCTGCGCCAGCTGGGAGCGCACACTCGCACCGTTTCACCTCATTTCCTTAGTTCATTCAGTTTAACCTCTCCAGATTGAGTTAACTCATTTCTAAGACTTTTGCTCGTACGAGTTGCAGTGCCTTCAGGTAACGTTGACTGTTTTCGTTGCTGTTTCCAAGCCATTCTTGGGATAATTGTTTCCTCTTTCATCATTTAACACCACTGTTCAGCTGTAGGTGCATCTTTCTGGAGTTATTATTCAACAGGAAAAGGGCATTAATGTTGAAAAACATTGACGGTTTCATATTGTGGATATCTTTGGCATTCTGTGTTTTTATTTCTATTGTCTTTCATCAGTTTTTTTATGGAGCCACCTAGAGGACACGGGGGGGATTTCTATCGTTTTTATGTGCAATCCCATCTTAACCTTTCACAAACATGAACACAAAGTCAGATTAATTTTCAACAAAGAGTTAAGAATGCAGAAAAATGTAGAAGGCTTTAAATGTGCAGTTTATATACCGTTTATTGGTGTTATTTAACTATATTGCTTTAAATTTTTAATCGTATTTAAATACTATAATCTCACACTTGTATATATATTTTTAGAAAGCGTGTATTGCTTTATATTTCTATTTACTAATAATTAGCACCTTGGATGGGACGAGCTTGTCAACTAATAAGCAGTGAAGATCAATAAAGTCTTTTCTATTCTATTCTGTTCTATAATAGACCAGGGTGTACTTACTAATTGTGAGGGAATGTAAATGTCCACTAGGGGGCTCCATAGTGTTTGAAGAAATGACTGAGCGGTGCGTTTTTGTTTGGTTTTTTTTGTTTGTTTTTGTAGGAGGTCTCAGATCATAGGCCGGTTTGAGGAGAACCAATCAGTGGAGCTTATGGACACAACCGGCGGCGGCGGCCATGACACCTCGACTAACACGACGGCGACCCAGAGACAAAGCCGCAGCGAGAGACGGTGTCTGGATGGGAAACACGTACGCCGCTGTCCTGGTGGTTAATCAGCCGGACGCCTTCGGTTTCTGATGGCTTTGTGATTTTAGGAGACGTCGCTGGACACGGGGAAGGACCGCCTGGCGCCGGACGTCTCCAACGTCCTCAACTTGAGAAGAGCCAAGTCTCTGGACCGCCGAGCCTCCGAGTCTTCGATGACGGTCAGTGTGGCGACTAAGACCACCGGCTGAACAATATCCAACCATCCGTCCGTCCAACCGTCCGTCCGTCCATCTGTCCGTTCGTCCCAAAGGGTTCATAAAAACCAGCATAAGAGCGGTAAAAAAAAAATCCTGGTTATAAATTCTGAAACCAGAATTAAAAACAGAATTTCTGCAGCTATAAACACTATAAACACATTTTACCAAGTATTTTTGTACAGTTTCTAGTGCAAATATCTCCGTACAAAACTAATTTGTACAAGTTTTAGAAGCTTGTTTAAGTCAATAATTTCTTAATATTGACAGAAATGCTCAGGTTTCTCTGGTTTATTGTTGCTCTTATGGGAAAAAATGTATAATCAATATACATAATAATAATTATAATCAATCAATCACATTTCAGCAGCAAGGCATTTCAAGGTGCTTTACGTAATTAAAGAAAAAATATAGGTGAAATAATCTGCCAGTGGAGCTAGAACTTGGTTGCTAGGTAACGGATGGGCTCCGCCGGCGTTGCTAGGTAACGGCTGGGCTCCGCCGGCGTTGCTAGGTAATGGCTGGGCTCCACCGGCGTTGCTAGGTAACGGCCGGTCTCGCCCAGCGTTGCTAGGTAATGGCCGGGCTCCGCCGGCGTTGCTAGGTAACGGCCGGTCTCGCCCGGCGTTGCTAGGTAACGGCCGGTCTCGCCCGGCGTTGCTAGGTAACGGCCGGTCTCGCCCGGCGTTGCTAGGTAACGGCCGGTCTCGCCCGGCGTTGCTAGGTAACGGCCGGTCTCGCCCGGCGTTGCTAGGTAACGGCCGGTCTCGCCCGGCGTTGCTAGGTAACGGCCGGTCTCGCCGGCGTTGCTAGGTAACGGCCGGTCTCGCCCGGCGTTGCTAGGTAACGGCCGGTCTCGCTCGGCGTTGCTAGGTAAGGCCGGTCTCGCCGGCGTTGCTAGTAACGGCGATCTCGCCGGCGTTGCCAGGTAACGGCTGGGCTCGCCCGGCGTTGCTAGGTAACGACTGGGCTCCGCTGGCGTTGCAGGTAACGATGGGCTCGGCGCCCGGCGTTGCTAGGTAACGACACCAGTAGAACTAGAAGTTTCTCATCAATATTGAGGAATCCTTTAATCAAAACAAGCTCCTATTTCTTGCTGAAAGCTCAGCTGTGAGTCAGTTTGGTCGTATTTTAAGCTCACTGAGTTGTTTGCACTGGAAACCAGAACCAAACTGCTTGTCAGTATTTTGTGTTTGTGCAGCGAATCTGCTTAAATCTGCATCGGTGACTCCCAGTCTGACTCGGTTTCGGGGTAATCCAGTCAGGCTGATTTCTGTGTCCCGGCTGCAGCTGCCAAACCGCCCCCCCCCCGCCCCCCCCCTGCACACGTCTACATGCTCCGCCGCCGCTGCTGCTGCCGATTATAAATAACCGGCTCAGAAGCAGGCAGAGTTGCGTGGCAGAGACAGAGACAGGTTGTCAACATACGAGTTAAAGGCGATCAGAATGACTCTGTGCCAGGCGCTGACTCCTCACCGGATTAAACTCAACCAGAGCAAGGTACCGCCGCCGCCGCTGATCACACGGCTCGTTTCCAGACGAAGGTTCCGAGTTTGGCGTCCATAAACGGCCGGCCGGTTGCTCCCAGGCAGCAGTTTGTGTTTCACAGGGACGGTCCGGGTCCCGCCGCTCAGTCTGCAGCCGAGGCGCCGCTTCCCAACTTAACGAGCTTCACAACTTTGTCAGGTTTTCTGTATCTGCAGAAACTGGAGGAACGTGTAGCAAACAGTTCCAGGTGTTATTTATTGTATCTTCAACATGAATCAAACTCGGAACACTCAGAAACATTAAAGAAAAGGAAAAAATATTGATTTTTATCTATTTTTAAATCAATATGTGATTTAAAAATGTCCTACTTATAACAACCTGATGACTGTCAGAAAATATAGCTAATAAACTTCTCATAAATATTGGTTTAAAAATGTGTTTCAGTGGGATTATTTATGGACAAACTGATCCCCTTCTTCACTTCCGATACCGATATCGGTGGTTCAGTATCGGCCGATACGACACAGAACAAACATGCAGAGTTCACTTAAATAAAATAAAAAATTAAACATGTAAAATTTAAAATGCCCAACTGAGTGTTTTTAAATCATAGTTTGAAAACACTCAGTTTTTTCTGGACTAATTTTTAGATTCATTTATTGTAAATGTACGTATGTCTATGTGCATGCTCCTTTCTGTTTTATTTTATGTATTTATTTATATTTATATCACACTTTAATGTGAATATTCTTTATAAATGTTATTTTGCTCACAGATTTATTTGTATTTAATGATACTGGATGGAGTCGTTTAACAAATAATCGATTTCCCCCTGGAGATCAATAAAGTATTTTATTTTGTATTTTAAAAACAAACTTTATGGTTAAATAAAAAATGTAATTATCCAGGATTTATTCAAAATATAATTTAGCAACAAAAACAAACATTTTTGGAACATTTTGAATACTTGGAATTCCAATTCTAATAATGATAATAATATAATATAATAATAATAATAATTATATTATTATTATAATAATTAATAATAATAATTATTATTATTATTATAATATTATAATAATATAATTATTATATATAATTATTATTAGAGAAAAAATCTAATTATAATAATAATAATCTTTTAATTAGGGAAAAAATCTATCATTGTAATAATTTCCTCTAATTAAAGATAATAATTATTACTATAATTATTATTATCTTTAATTAGAGGAAAGAATCTATAATTATATTAATAATTATTATTATCTTATTATAATTATAGATTTTTTTCTCTAATTAAAAGATAATAATATTAATAATTAATAAGAATTATTATTATTATTGTAATTATTTTTAATAATATTAATAATTAATAATAATATTATTATTATCTTTTAATTAGAGAAAAAAATCTATAATTATAATAATTATTTTTAATTATAATAATTTTCATAAAAATAATAATAATTATCATCTATTTGTTTTTTCTGCAGCCGGATTTGCTGAACTTTAAGAAAGGATGGATGACGAAGCTTTATGAAGACGGAGTGGTACATTTGACTCATTAGCTGGATTAAATCTCTGCTGCTGCTTGACTGATTTAATGAACCGACTTTTATTTTTCTCTATAGTGGAAGAAACATTGGTTTGTGCTGACGGACCAGAACCTGAGTTCTACAAAGATTCGATCGCCGAGGAGGTGAGGAGTTTGTTGTCGTTTAAAGCTGAATTAAAGGGGCAGCGTCATTTAAAATTTTTTTTTTTTTTTTTAGCTTTAAATCGTGTTTCAATGTTTTTCCCTCATCAAAAACAAACATGAAGTCTTGATTTGATTCTTTCATGCATGTCTGAGAAATCCTTTAATCTCCATGGCAACCAAAAACCTGGGTGGACCTAAGCCCCGCCCCCGAGGCGCAGCTCCTCCCACTCAGCTCCTCCAGACTAGCCAGCAGCAATTAGCAACCAGCTGCTGAGCTCGTGATAGGAGCTGCTGCTCAGAGCGACGCTGGTAAAACCATTAAAGGGCTGATAGAGGAGCCATGTTGAGACGACTTCCTGGAGGCGGAGCTTCAGAAAGAGCAGGAGCTTCTTAAAGAGACAGAGGCCCAATTTCAAGGTGTTAAACTAGGAAGTCAGATTTCTTTCAGGTCGCATTTGATATCAACTGAAGGTACCAGCAGCTGTGTTCCCGTTGACGATGGAGTTGCACAATTTGACTTTTTCAAAATAAATTTGCTTAATGGAAAAATGTCAATTTTGAAAAAACGTGAAGTTTTGGCGCTAGGATGAAGAGTTTGTTTTGGCCAGGCAAGTTTGGCTGATTTTATAAAACCATAATGAAACATTTGCATCACACGAGTCACATGATCAACAACCAGATGTTACTACTGGTGGAAACCAAGAAGAAGACGACAGGAACTGGTGCAACATGTTTTCAATGATCAAACTTGTTCATGTGTGATTTTAATTTCAATTCTTGGTAACATTAGCGGTTTGTAATGGAAACGCAGCAGCTGCTATAGAGTAAACAGGACACTTTAAGCCCTGAAATGGTCATTCTCTCCTGATTCTGACCCGTTTTCTTTCAGGCCTCGGAGCCGGATGGCGAAATCGACCTCTCCACATGTTACGATGTCAAGGAGTTTCCCGTCCAGAGGAACTACGGCTTCCAGATCCTAGTGAGTGTTGATGTTTTCCTGTCGTTTCTGATGAACATGAATCCGCCCGTCTTTAAACAACCCCAGTCTCCTCGTGGTTCTGGTATCAGGCTTCCTGGCTGCTTATTGTCTGACATGGAGTTATGGCCCTTTGGTTTGCCATCGCTGTGACATCAGTGCGTTTTAAATTAGATGCAGCCGTCGCCACCTCTTCGTCTCTTAATCCGCACAGCCAGACCCGTCTTTGTTTACACGAGGAACCGCAGGAAAAACATCCAGTTGGAATCCGATTAATCATAATTCAGCGGAGCAAGAGCAGCAACAAGGTCGCAGCGCTAGTCTGGAGGAGGCGAGGCGGTTTTATTGGTTCAGGGGATGTTTGGTTTTTCAAGATTTAATTTATGGAAAATCTGATTTTAATCAACTTGAATTAAACTTTTTTTCACCAAATTATGACTTTTTCCTAAGGGTTCAGACTCTTCTGAGATGAAAGTCAGAAAATTTCAGAATTCAGAATTCTGAGAAAGATTCAGAATTCTGAGAAAAATTCAGAATTCTGAGGCAAAAAAAGTCAGAATTCCACAAAAAATCAAGGATTTTTTAATAAACTTCATAGAAGACACATACATGTTTTTCTTACTGTTTAACTTTACCCGTTTTGGGTTAGTTACAATTACCAAAGTTGTGTTATGTGAATTAAAACATTTTGTCCCTGCTGTAGAAGCCGGAAGTCAAAAAATGTCAGAATTCTGAGAAAAAGTCAGAATTTTGAGAAAAATGTCAGAATTCTGAGAAAAATTTAGAATTCTGAGGCAAAAAAAGTCAGAATTCCACAAAAAATCAAGGATTTTTTAATAAACTTCATAATAGACACATACATGTTTTTCTTACTGTTTAACTTTACCCGTTTTAGGTTAGTTATAATTACCAAAGTTGTGTTATGTGAATTAAAACATTTTGTCCCTGCTGTAGAAGCCGAAAGTCAAAAAATGTCAGAATTCTGAGGAAAATTCAGAATTCTGAGGCAAAAAAAGTCATAATTCCACAAAAAATCAAGGATATTTTCATAAACTTCATAAATGACACATGTTTTTCTTACTGTTTGTTAACTTTACTCGTTTTGGGTTAGTTACAATTACCAAAGTGGTGTTATATGAATTAAAACATTTTGTCCCTGCTGCAGACGGCTGAATACTGTAACAACACGTCATTAATAACATTAACACATAATAATAGTGAACTGAAAACTACCTTCCTGTTTTCATTTTATCTCCAGATTCACCTGAAGTGCTTTAAGGCGGCTTAATGTTGCCGTTTCTTGCAGTTTGTGTGGTAATGTTTGTGTTTTCCGTGTGAAACGTGTTTTCTGCCGGCTCCCAGTGTAAGGACGGCGCCTGCACGCTGTCCGCCATGACCTCCGGGATCCGCCGCAACTGGATCCAGGCCATCATGAAGAACGTCCGGCCCACCGCCGCCCCCGACGTCACGCGGTAAAACCCCCCCGGCCCGGTCGACGCCTGGTTTATCTAAACGCCGCCTCCTGCCCCTCCTCACCCGCTCTCCCCTTCTTTCTCTGCCTTCTTCCGGTGTTTTCTGCCCACTTCCAGGAAAAACGTCTCTCTGAAACTGTCCGTTCTGAAGCCCAGGTTGGAGCGCTCGTGTGTTGAATCTCAAGCCGTGATGTGATGCTCAGCAGTGTCCGTCCCGGCGTGCTTGTGGTCATGTGACTCAGTCATGTTGTGCTTCGGCAGAGGCCAGAATAAAACTGATGCTGCAGAGCAAACAGTCTGAAAACAGACGGATCTGACACAGCATTATATTTACACAAACTCTCCTTTATGACGCAAACATGAATGATAACGTCAAAATATGAGAATTAGTCATGATAATACTAGAATAATGAAAATAAAGTAAAAATGTTACTAGAATAAAGTTGGAATAACACAGAAAATGTTATATTGAGAAAAAAAATCATCATAATAAGATAAAAAATAACAGAATAAAGTGATAATAATGTGAGGAATTTTATTATAATATTGCGAGATTAAAGTTGTACAACAGTAAAGTCCTAAAGTTAACAGAATAACTGTACTTACACAAAATAAAGCCGTAATAATGAGAATAAAGTATAAAATTTTAGCAAAGTAAAGTCGCAGTTATACGAGACAAAATGTTGTTGTACGACATAATAAGAGAATAAAGTTGTCATAATATAAAAAATTATATTAATAATTAAGTAGGATTACCAGAATAAATCTTTTAATCTGAAAATATCAGAATAACGTAAAAATATTAACAAAATAGTAATTAAAATATAGCAAAACTGATAATAATACAAGAAAAGTCCGAATATTTTGAGAAAAAAGTTGTATGACAATACTGGCAGTAACATATATTACCACATAATATTTATATATTATATAATAATAATAATATATTATAATGAGGTTGTATTCAGGTAACTTTGCATATTAATTCTCATTATATTACGAATTTATTCTTGTAATAATAATAATAAATCTCTTAGTTTGTATGTTTGTCTTCTGGTCGTCTCTTTACTCACACCCTGTTGCTCCGCTGTTGACCCCGGCCCATCTGACCTTTGACCTCTCATTTAATGACCCATTTAAGTGCTGATCTGGATTCTGTCTCCTTTCACATCTGTTATCTTCTTCTTCCCGCCACCACATTCCTCTCATTCCTCTTCTAGATGTTTACATCGACGCTTTCCTCAGATTATCGGCGCTGCTTTCGTCGCTTCGTCTGTCTTATAAATGTTTGTGATACTTTGACTAGGCTCTGTTTGCGGTGCTGATTCAGGGTTTCTGCAGGTCAAACAAGCAAAACAAAACATTTTGTTTCTACCAAAGTCTGTGCAGCAGAACAAGCATGTGGCGACTGCATAGATTCCAGCAGCCATTATGCTACTGGTGATGTAAACAAAGCAGAAATTCTTATCGTGTGGATATTTTTATTTTAATTTATCCAATTTTCTTCTGTAGTTCCACAAAAAGTAGTAAAAAATATATGATTATATATATATACAATTTGTAATATTATTGAAAAGTTTATTCATTTCAGATAATTTAAACTTGAATTTCCTTTAGATGTAGATTTATTTTCATTATGCGTGTTAATTGTTATGTTTGTGGCTGACAAAGGGTTAAAACTCAAAAATTCAGTTTCTCAGATAATTTCAGCATTTTACATTTTTTTAATGCTTTTAAACACGTTTGGTTTAGACAATGTCAACAAAGGAAACAATGAAATCAGTTCAAGGTTTAAATAAAGGATTATATTTGCTGCTCATTCTGGTTTAGGTTACGGAAAAGTTAAAAAAATCTTAAATCTCAGTTGGACCTGCAGAAACTCTGTGAACTCGCAGCTGGAAGAGGCTTTGATTTACGACGGCGTGTTGTTGGAGCCTTCAGGTGAAAAACGGAGCAAATTTCCAACAAACATTTTTAGATTAATCAGACGTTGAATCTACAATTAATCTAAATAGACTCAGACATTTTGGGATTAATCTAAGACATTTTGTTGAAAAGAAAAACTATTTCTGTGTTTGAAAAGTCATAAATATGTTAAATATAAATCTAAAATTTTGACAATTTTAGAAACACTTGAGAAAATTTTTAAAATTTCTGAGATTCAGAAATGAAACAATTTAGACAAACGCAGAAAAAGGTTTTTTTTTAAAAAAAATTGCGTTTAATCTGGCAAAGTTTTTCTTTTGAAGCTCAAATTTTTATTTATTAATTTTTTTTAATTTCTGAGATTAATCTCAAAATGTCAAACTTTTATTTCTAGACATTTTCTACTCTTGAAACTTGGATATTTCCAGGTTTTTTTCCTCACAAAATTTCTGAGTTTCAGAAATGAAACTATTTAGACAAACGCAGGAATTTTTTTTTTTTTTTTGTTTAATCTGGCAAAGTTTTTCTTTTGAAGCTCAAATTTTGATTTTTTTTTTTTTTAATTTCTGAGATTAATCTCAAAATGTCAAACTTTTACTTCTAGACATTTTCTACTCTTGGAACTTTGATATTTCCAGGTCTTTTTGTCCTCAAATTTCTGAGATTAATCACAAAATTTCTGATTTTTTTTTACAGCAAATTTAAAATTTTTCTTCCATTTCCTTGTTTTGTGTGGAAAGCCCATAAATTTGCTCCCGTATCTTTAAGCCTCTAATTCGCCGTCGTGTTTATTTTATGTTGACGTTTTAAAACTCTCCTCCATTAAATCTGTCTTCACTGTTTGTTGCTCCAGATCCATCCCTGACGAAAACGGCGTAAAGAGCCATGTGATGTCGGAGCCCTGTCAGGTGACCTCTGACCCCAAGTCGGACGACTCCAAGCAGTCGCCGGGCAGCAACGCCGCCACCCCCTCCGTCCGAGCCGCCGCGTAGGAAAGGAGTCCGCGAGCGCCGGCGCGAGGGCCGCTCCAAAACCTTTGACTGGACCGAATTCAAAGTGGAGAGGAAGGAGCGGCCGGCGAAAGAGCGAGCGGAGACGGTCGACCTCAGCTCGGCGTTCTCCACCACCTCCTCCTGCTCGCCCTCCTCCTCCGCCTCCTCGCTGGCCTCCTCGCCCGCGTCCTCCTCCTCCCTGCAGACCTCGTCCGTATCGGCTCCGCCCGCCGCCGCCGACGCGAAAGACGAGCCGACGCCAGAGGAGCCGGGCAAAATGGACGTCGACCACGGGGCCGTCGGGCCGAGGGGCGGCGACGCCACGGACGGCGTCGCTCCAGACGTCAGACGGGAAATCGAACAGCGGTGGCATCAGGTGGAGACGACGCCGCTGAGGGAGGAGAAGCAGGTCCCGATTTCCACGACTCCAGGAACCGCCGAGCGACTGCCGGCTAACGAGCGACTGCCGGCTAACGAGCGACTGCCGGCTAACGAGCTGGCGGCGCTGCTGGACAAGGAGGTGAGACTTCAAATACGAAACAGACAAAGACATGATATTATGACTTAAACTTAGATTATATCATTTATTCCATTGTAATTTATTTTTTTAATATTATACTTATTATCATAAAAATGACAAATATTTTAAATATAATTTTATAATAATATTCTTAATATTAATATTTTAAATAATTTTCATTCAAATGACGAAATACGAGACAAAGACATGATATTATGACTTGTAGAACTTTATGGGTTATTATGATCATTTATTCTCATATGTAATTTATTTTTAATATTATGACTTTATTATCATAAAATATGACGAAAATATTTTAAATATATAAATAAAATATTTTAAACTATTTTAATATTTTAAATATTTTCGTCAAATGACGAAAATACGAGGACAAAGACATGATATTATGACTTGTAGAACTTTATGGTGTTATGATCATTTTATTCTCATATCGTGATTTATTTTTTTAATATTATGACTTTATTATCATAAAATATGACGAAAATATTTTAAATATATAAATAAAATATTTTAAACTATTTTAATATTTTAAATATTTTCATCAAATGACGAAAATACGAGGACAAAGACATGATATTATGACTTGTAGAACTTTATGGTGTTATGATCATTTTATTCTCATATCGTGATTTATTTTTTTAATATTATGACTTTATTATCATAAAATATGACGAAAGCATTTTAAATATATAAATAAAATATTTTAAACTATTTTAAAAATGATGAAAATATGAGGACAAAGACATGATATTATGACTTGTACCACTTTATGGTGTTAATACTGTATTATCACTTTATTCTCATATTGTGATTTATTTTTTGTAATATTATAATCTTTATTCTCATAAAATCACAAGAATAAAGTCTTTATAAGTTGTATTCTTATATTACGACTTCATTCCAAGATGCTTTTTCTTCGCCCGGCTCTGATGCTGTGCCGTAGTTTCCACCGTTAATCCAGTGGTTCTTAACCTTTTTTGAGGTACTGAACCCCCCAGTTTCATATGCGTATTCACTGAACCCGTCTTATTCCCCCTACGCCCCCGCCGACACAAAATACTTTGCAGTATTCTGATTTAGTAATGTAATTATATTAGTTGTGTTACCACCCCACACCAGTAGAGGCAGCACCAACCCCGAAAAGATGAGACTAAGGAGCAGATTTAGACTAGAATTTGGTAAAAACTGTGAGGTTTGCTGAAGTAATTAAAGACACAAGTTCAAATCTCTGCTGAGAGTGGAGCTCCTCCAATCAAGGCTCCGCTGAGCTCTGATTGGCTAAGCAATGTAACGTGATCCTCTGATTGGCTAAGCAACGTAACGTGATCCTCTGCAGCAAGTGATGGCAAAGCGCGGCGTCATCACGATTTTACACAAGTGAGTCTTTACCTGGGCGGCAGCAGAGGCTCCGCCGAACCCCTGAGACCGACTCACCGAACCCCCGGGGTTCATCGAACCCCAGGTTGAGAACCACTGCATTAATCTGAGCATGTTGTCTGTTCCTGCAGAACAGCTGTTCATTATTGAACTTATTAACTCTAAAATCTGGACATTTTGCTTGAAAATGTTAATTAGGAACCCTTAGAAACTACGTTGGTCCAGCAGGAATAAATGTTGTCTTCCAGTTGGGACAGAAGCAGCAGGAGCTGGACCGGCTGCAGCAGCAGAACATCCTGCTGAAGGAGCAGCTGGAAGACGCTCTGGGCCGGGAGCACAGCGCCAGGGAGGGATACGTCCTGCAGGTACGTCACAATCTAACAGTCAGAAACATTCACAGTTTAAATCATCTGGACTTGTCCAGGCTTCTTTCATTTCTGGGAGTAAATGGAGTCCTTTTCTTTCAGAATTGTAATTATTTGGAAAAAGGTTTTATTAAAGGGGGTCGTTATGTATTTTCCACGCATATGGTTCCATTTTATAACACAATCAACCCTCCTCCAGTTGCTATGAAAATGCCTTATATGTCAGAAATTACTTCAAAATGTTAGCTTCTTCAGAGTGAGCGCAGGAGTACCTCAGGGATGTGAACTCGGTCCTTCTGTGTTTTTCTCACACGAAACACAAAATTAATCTATTTAAAGTCGCAGTCTTCTTATTTCTCAGGCACATACTGACATGTTACAGCAAAATCAAGTAACTGTGGTGGTGCAGGGGTTAAGCACAACCCATGTATAGGGAGGCCTCAGTTCTCAACGCGGCCGTCACAGGTTTGATTCCCGACCTGGCGACCCTTGCCGCATGTCTTTCCCCTTCTCTCATTATCAACTTTCCTATCAAATAAAGGCCACTAGAGCCAATAAAACCTTTAAAAAAAATCAAGTACCTGTTATATTCAGTTGCTATAAAACGTCTATGCATGTCAAAAGTGACTGAGTGTTTTGACTTTAGACATCAGATGATATGAAATTGGCTCAAAAACGTTGGTTTTGCGTGACACCCACCCTCCTCGTTCACTCGGTTCCTGTTGTGAGTTATTTTACTGAAGGTTTACGGACCCTAACGAACCCAGAGAACCGGCCTCATGTCATTTTAACAAACCTTTGAATCCCTATTATGAGGCTTTTTGTACCTCATCAAGTAAAATAAAAACAGTTTTTGTTACAGATTTTTGTGTGAAAGACATGTTTATTGTTTAAAACCAGTCTACTAACGGGAGTTGTTGCTTAGTCTCTCGAACTGAAATGCATGGTTGTGGTGTTTTTCGAAGCATGAGTTTTCACTAACTGGTCCTAATCGAGTTTCACATCTCCTGGGAAAATAACTGATTGGATCTGTTGAGTTTAAGGTAAGAGTCCTGATCCGTGAGCTTCGCGCTGTGCTTTTTCCTTCTGTCTGCATGTGTTGTGCCTCCCAGCTTGGTTTCTGCATGATTCTTAATGTTTTTCACTCTTTTACTCCTGTAGCATGTTTTTTTTTTTTTTTTTCAGAAACTCTGTGTTAGCATTAAGACTGAAAGGATGTAGTTCTTTTAGGTTTTTCTCTTGTTTGAAGTGAACCCTGAAAAAGCACAGTGGAAGCTTGCTAAAAAAAACTTCAAATAAACAAAATATTCGCAAGAAAGGAGAAAACTTATTTCTCTGCTAATCCCTGAGATGTGGTTCTCTGTAAATGGTGGGTGAGATGGGGCGATGTCATTAATGAAAATGTCTCGTGATCTTTTCAAGAGTGCAACGCCGCCTTCCTCATCGCCACGCAAAGTGCCATGGCAACAGTTACACAAGCTCAACCAAGACTTGCAGGGCGAGCTGGAGTCCCAAAAGCGCAAGCAGGATCTCGCTCAGCAGCAGATCCGGACGTTAAGGCGCAGCTACACCGAAGCTCAGGATGCCGTAGACCGCCATGAGACCGACATTCAGGCTCTGCAAACCAAGCTTGCGTCTGCAATGGCGGAAATCGTGGCGAGCGAACAAGCGTGGGCTCGAATGCGCAACGAGCTCAAACTGGAACAGGAGCGCTCAAACGAACAAGAGGAGGAATACGGCCGCAACGAGGCCACCTTGCGAGCCCAGCTGAAGGACAGCGAAGACAGACTCCGGGAAGTTGAGGCAAGCCTGCTGGAGAGGAACCAGGCCCTGAGGCACCTGGAGCGCCAGCAGGCCCTGCAGCGAGATCACGTGAAAGAGATACAGAGGTTGCAAGAGAGGCTGCAGGAGGTAGCGGCTCGGCTAGCCGCTACCGAAGAGGGCCAGGCGCTAAAGGAGGAGCGGTTGAGGAACGAGCAGCGGATCATGCAAGAGAAACATGAGAGGGAGAGGCAGAACCTGTGCAGAAGATTGGCGGAGGCCGAATCTGCACAGAAGGAAGTAGAAGATAGGTTGCTGGAGGCTGAGCAACAGGTTGAGGCCTTGCTTAGAGGGAGGCGGGCGTCAGGTGGGAAGGAGCACAAGGAGGAAATGTTGAAGCTGCAGGAGCAGCTAGCTCTGAAACGGACAGGATGGAGACGCTGAGGGAAAGTGTGCGAAGGTTGGAGGAGGAGAAAGGCCAGCTGACCTGTCGCTGCCAGGAGCTTCTCAACCAGATCACAGAGGCGGACCGCGAAGTGAACAAGCTACGCAGTCGTCTGGAAACCGAGGAAGCAGATTACTACACCCTGGAGCATTCATATGAGCGGGCCACGCAGGAGTTTCAGAAGATGAGCCAGTTTCTCAGAGACAAAGAAGAGGAGATCAAGCAGACTAAAGAGATGTATGAAAGGCTGATGGAGCGTAAAGAGGCGGACCTTAAAGAGGCTCTGGTCAAAATGACGGCGCTTGGCAGCAGCTTGGAGGAAACTGAACAGAAGCTACAAGCTAAAGAGGTTCTTCTTTGTCAAATGAGTCAAAGTCTCATCAGTAAGGCTGAGCCTGGCGATGCTGAAGAAGATCTGCAAGCCAAACTGGTTGTTGCAGAGGACCGCATTGCAGAGTTGGAGCAGCACCTGACTGCCCTTCAGCTGGGCTACGCAGACCTCTGCTTGGAAAGGAAGCAACGCTCAGACCAGGGCAAAACTGGAGCAGTTAAAACATTAAGCACAGACCTGTCCATAGGTGACTCTTCCAAGATGGAGAGATCCTCTGACGATAAAGAATCTGAAGCAAAAAGACCAAGGATCCGATTTTCAAGTATTCAGTGCCAAAAATATGTGGATCCTGAAGTTGCAGACGCCAGTCAAACAGCTTCAGCTGACGAAAACATCTCTGACATTGCGCTCTCCCACACTAGTGACCCAGAGAAGTTCATTGCTATCATACACGCACTAGAAACAAAGCTGCTCACCACCGAGGATAAGCTGCGAAATCTCACACAGAATCTGGACGTTCAACGGGCCGCAGAACCCGGAAACGTCCCCAATACCGATCCAAAGGTGTCGGAGAGAGTGCCTTGCTCCCCAGAGGAGAGTAGGAGTGTTGGAAGCGAGACCAGGAGTAGTTCTGCTCTCGATCATTATAGCAACGCCTTGGTGTATGTTGAAAACGGGCGCCAGAAAGTTAGGGCGATGCTCAGTGGCTGCCATAGTACCACTGATTTACAGCTGAAGTCGCTTTCAGAAATAGAGAGGGATTTATTTAGTGCCTCTCTGCACATCCGACAAGGTCAGAAGACGTTGGACGAGCAGTCACCGGTTGCTCAAACCCCAGAGGCCGTAGACGAGGAGTCCCTGCTCCTCTTTGCCAAGACGTTGTCCTTTGAAGCCGCTGTTTTGTACAAAATGGCTTTGCTGATACAAACCTCGAAGTCCGACCTGTTGCAAGCTCTTGTTGAGATATGGCAAGACTTGGAGCATGTCAAAACAAGTGAGCAGGATTGCTTGGCGATAGTTTACGCGGATGTCTTGACCAGGAAGCTGATGTTGGAAAGTACATTCTGGAAGGACCTTGAAACATCTGAGGCTGCTGGAATCGAAGAGATCGATGCTGAAACCGTCACAGTCAACACTTTCCTCAAAGCAGAAATCACTTACTCCATGGAAAACCTTAAACTTTGCTATGAGGAGAAATTCAAACTACTCAAAAGGGAGTTGGCTGATGCCCACTTCAGGCTCAATCAAAGGGAAATGGCTCTTAAAGCAATTATTGATGCTTCAAAAACACCCGATTTAAAATCTGTGATCAAGGATGTGAAAAAGGACCTCGGTATTAGCAAACAGAAGTTGGCTGACATTCGCCCCCCTGAACTCGCTCCCTACATGGAGCAGATTGAAGTAGAAGAAGCTAGAGATTTGGCTGAGGAAGTTGTTGATAGACACTTGGCAAGTGTGATGCCGTATGGCGGTCAGGCTATTGAATCCTTTCAAAATACTCATGAATACCTGGCTAACGAGCTCCAAAGGCAAGCAGGTATCCTGCAAAGGTACGCAGAGGAGATAGAAAGCAGTGGAAGCCATCCTGCGCTGTCCAAAATGATCCAGGCGGTTTTAGGACACCAAACATCCCATAATGTCACAAGTGCCTCTCTTTGCATGCGAGAAGCCCTCATTCAGGCCCAGGTGGCGTACGTGGCATGCAGGCTGCGGGCCACGCACGAGCAGGAGCTGGACATGTGTAGGCAGGCCAGTCAGGATATGGAAGCTCTGGTGCAGCAGCATTCGTTCAAGGTCGTGGAAATCCAAGAAAAATACGAGGCTTCTTTGCGACAGGAGCAAGAGAACTTCTCCCAAACTATGATTGCTCTCCAGAGAGAGAACGAAACCCTGAAGAGTGAGCTGAGCGAGCGCGTGGACCAGCTCACCCTTCAGCAGGAGCGAGCGTCTCTGCTGGAGGATCGTTTCCGGAAGGAGACCGAAGAGCTGAAGGAGAAGTGCCAAAGCCAAGCGGAGCGTTGCCGGGCCTCCACGGAGCTGGCGCTCATGGAGACGGCCGCCGACAGCCAGAGAAAGCTCGAGGTTCTACTGGCGGACATCGACGGCATGGAGGAGCGTCACAACCGTCACGTTAGGAAGCTGGAGGAGCAGTTCCAGGACCGGATCATCGAGCTGCAGCATCTTCACTATGAGGAGCTGGATAAGTTACATTCCCAGTATGTCGAAGGCTTTCAGAGTGCCGACAAACGCTCTGAGGTCCTGAACTCGCCTCCCTGCGAAGAGGTGGAGTCTCGAATGGAGGAGGAAGACGAGGGGAAGAGGGCGGATGTGCCAAACGTGTCGGAGCTGGACTCCATGACGGTTCTGAAGGACCGAATCCAGGAGCTGGAGACGCAGATGAATAGCATGAAGGACGAGCTGGAGAACAAGCACCTGGAGGGGGATGTGGCCAGCCTGAGAGAGAAATACCAGAGAGACTTTGAGAGTCTGAAGGTTTTTCTTCTTTCATTACATAAATCAAATATTTAAAGCAGAGAGAAGTAGACGGTTAGCGAGCTATAGTGACATTTGTTTTACTGTTACTGGGAAATGGTGTGATTTATTTTGAAAGGCTCCATCAGATTCAGTGCAGCATGAAATTAGACTTCCTGGTTCAGTCCATCCTGGCTGCTCCATTCAGACGACCCAACGCTAAACAGGATTTCTCCCAGGTCAGACGTTCAGATGAAAATAGCAATAAAAAGATGCTTAGACTTGAAACCATGCAGTTATGATAAATAATTTTTCTATTATTATTTTCCTTTCTTGTAACTGGAGAATATCTTAGACATGAAATCCTGTTCATTGTTTCCTACAGGCATTCAATTATCAACTTAATTGACTGTTTTATGTTATAAATTGAATTGGACTTTTAATTTATTGGGTTTATTGGAATGGAAATTGGATCTGAATTGGACCCGTCTGTTTGAATTGGTGCTAAATAAATAAAATGAATTGGACTGAAAGGTGGGTTGGTTCCCAGCATAAGGAGAAGTTAATATTTTGTTGATATTACACTGTAAGGGTTTTGTTTTCTAACCTGTGGAAGCCGAATAAGCAGCCAAACAAAGAGGATTTTAACAGGAAACCAGGAGAAAATCTGTGATTGACTGGATGGATCAAACTAAAACTTTGGTCATTTTTATTTTTAATCAAAAGTCATGCCATTTCCCACATCCGTATATGGCATAAAGTAGTCTTTGTGTAAAACTTCGACTCTTCTGGGCAACAGCTTCACTGCTTTAACTTGCTCTACTAACGTAGCTGAGCTTTAGATCATCTTCTTTCCTTCTGCATGCAACCTAGACGTCGCACTTAATGCGTAGCCACAAATAAATCACGTCTCAGATGATGAAACGCATCGACATACAGCAGGCAGAAGCGTAAAATCCTGGGCCTTTTCTCTCCCTAGGCGACGTGCGAGCGAGGCTTTGCTGCAATGGAAGAAACCCACCAGAAGGTGGTGGAAGACCTGCAGCGGCAGCACCAGAGGGAGATTTCCAAACTCATGGAGGAGCGAGAGCGACTGCTGGCTGAAGAAACCGCTGCTACTATTGCTGGTGAGAAGTCGGCTTTTATGGACACGCTCATTTTGTGCTAAGCTGGACGGATATTAAACGCGTTTCTTCGATGCAGCTATTGAAGCGATGAAAAACGCACACAAGGAGGAACTGGAGAAGAACCAGCGCTCCCAGCTGAGCGGTCTGAACTCGGACATCGACGAGCTCCGCCTGCAGTACGAGTACGTCATGGTACCCGAGTTAGCGCTGCGGGGTGCAGCCGCGTCGCAGTAAATCAGCGTAATCACTGGAAAAAGAAAAAATATTACCAAGTCACTTGGGTCTGGATTCAAGTCCAAATAACTTGGTTCACCTGAAATGAGACAAAACGGACTTACAAGAAACTTTTCAGCAAGATATAGAAGCATGTTTTAATAATTCCTTAATATTGATGGAAAGGTTCTAGTTCCTCTGGCGCCTTTACCTAGCAACCCCAGCTAAGTCTGGCCCGTTACCTAGCAACCCAGCTAAGTCTGGCCGTACCTAAGCAAGTCTGCGTTACCTAGCAACCCAGCTAAGTCTGGCCCGTTACCTAGCAACCCCAGCTAAGTCTGGCCGTTACTAGCAACCCACTAAGTCTGGCCCGTTACCTAGCAACCCCAGCTAAGTCTGGCCCGTTACCTAGCAACCTAGTTCTAGTTCTATTGGCTGATTATTTCACTTATAACAAGGGGAAAATGTCTTGTTATAAGTGAAATAATCTGAGTAGAACAAGGACCTTTTCATCAATATAAGGAATTACTATTAAAACAATCTGAAAAGTTACTTGTGAGTTAGTTTCGTCTTATTTCAAACTTACTAAAATATTTGCAGTAGAAACTAAAACAAAAATACTTTGTAGATGTTTATGTTTTTGCAGTGCAAAGAGTTACAGAAATTACTAAATTAAAATTAATTGAACTCGGATTGAGATACCTCAAGCATTTATTTCAGTTAATCTTGATGATTATTGCTTACAAATTTTTCAAGAAAATGTGGATATTAAGTTAGAAACCTGGAATAAATGTCGTCTACACACGGAAATGTTCTGCTTTGCTTGTTCATGTGTAAAACGTGTATTTGGAGAAGCATGTGGAGGAAGTTGGGCTTAAAACTGTCCTGCCTGGTTGTTCAGGGAAGAGCTCCAGTCCATCCAGAGAGAACTGGAGGTTTTATCCGAGCAATACTCCCAGAAATGTCTGGAGAACGCTCACCTGGCCCAGGCGCTGGAGGCGGAGAGGCAGGCCCTGCGGCAGTGCCAGAGAGAGAACCAGGAGCTAAACGCTCACAACCAGGTCAGCAGCCGCTCAAACCCGGACACACGTCCCCCCGTCTGCTGGTCCAAACGCCGTTTTCTGTCCTGCAGGAGCTGAACAACAGGCTGACTGCAGAAATCACCCGCATGCGCTCGTGTTTCAGCGGGGAGACGGCTCTGTCTCCACTGACTCACGGAAAAGACGTCTACGAACTGGAGGTGGGTAAACCGGCGCAAATCTCTGTTTACGTCTGGAAACTTGGCACCTGCACACAACGCTGGAGGAGGAAAGGACGACTCTCAATCCATTTTTTTAGGCTGCGTTCACACTGCAGCCTGAAGTGACCCGATTCTGATGTTGTATCCGATCTTTTCATGGCAGTGTGAACAGCTCAGGTCGGATTCTTTTAGAATGTGACCCATATCCGATACGGATCCGATTCAAATGTGACCATAACGTCCAGGTCTCATTCATCCGAACTGAACGTCTCTGATTCTCAACAAATCTCACTATTCTGAGTCCTGATACGGGAAGAAAAACAACAACCATGTCAACAACACATTTGAAGCCACAGCTTCAAATGTGTCATTGGACACATTTGAAGCTGTGTCCAACAACCGGACACAGCTTCAAATTGTAGCTAAGCTCCACCGTTAGCCTCCATGTTTACTTCCTCAAACACTGAGCTCTTCTTCTTCTTTTTATGACGGTTGGCAGATCACTGAGAACGCTGACGCTATTGCCCCTCTACTGCGCATGCGGGACACTTTCAGGTCGTTTGCCCGTTTACACTGCAGAACACATACAGGTCCATTTACTGGCAGTGTGAACGGACCGGCAAAAAATATCAGAATTACCAAAAAATCGGAATTGGGTCACTTCATCCTGCAGTGTGAACGCAGCCTTAGTGGGGTCGGGAGGAGCTGCTGCCTCTCCAGCTGACGTTCCGGGCGAGAGGCGGGGTCACCTGGACAGGTCGCCAGTCTGTCGCAGCCATAAAACAACCACGTTAACTAAATGAAACCTGGACATGAAGGCATTAATAATTGAGCTCACTGATCCGCAGCAAAGGGAAAAATGATGCAAAAAAACTCAAAACCAGTCGTCAATCTTCTATTTTCTCTCTCGGCTTCGCTACACCAGACTCGTTGCCATAGCAACTGGCAACAACGCCGCTGTAAACATCAGGATTCAACATCCAACGTTTCCCATACAAAGAACAGGACACTCAGTCCGTTTTGGGATTATTAAGTGATGGCTGTGGGTAGATCGGCCGATTTAACTTTTGATCTGTTTATTTTTGTAATTTCAATCAAGGTGCTGCTGCGGATAAAAGAGTCGGAGATCCAGTACCTGAAGCAGGAGATCCACTCTCTGAAGGACGAGCTGCAATCTGCCCTGAGGGTGAGCGAAAACAAAACGCTGTCCGGCGGATCACCTCTTCACAAACGCCTCGCTTGAACTGCGGCCGATTTCTGTCTCTTGCCAGGACAAGAAATACGCCACGGATAAATATAAGGACATCTACACGGAGCTGAGCATCGTGAAGGCGAAGGCCGACTGCGACATCAGCAAACTGAAGGAGAAGCTGCTCATGGCCACTGAAGCTTTGGGGGAGAGGAATGTTGACGCCGCCGTTGCGTCCGGATACGGTTTGTTTCCTGACCTCCCAGTAAGACGAACTGAAGCTGCTTTAGTTGGTCTGGACCAAAGATGGAGACTCGAGTCGCTTTTACTTAAAAATATAAATTAAAAAGCTTGAGGCTTAACTTGGACTCGTGGTCGGAGACTCGAGTCTTTGATCGTTTTCCCACCTGAGAGTCCAGTAGTTTTGGCTCAGTTGGAGGCTAAACCTGCAGCATTTTCAGCTGCTGTGGTTCATTACAAACAAGACGAAACAATTGAGCATCCTGTTCCCCTCCTCACCTGTAGAGGCGCTGCACCAAGAACCGCTGAAGGAAACGACTTCCTTCTTCACAAAATGTGAACAAACATGGAGTGCCATCAGAGTTTAGCGGTTGTAGGATTTCTCTTTCGTCTACGGCTGAACTCGACGATCCATTTATCCTCTTAGCGCTAAGCTAGCGTGTTTGTTTTGGTTTTATTTTATAGTTCAAATTTAGTTTAATATGTAGTGGAATGGATATTATCAAAACAGAGAGAAGCTACTCGTATTTTGTTTTTAATTATAAATGTCTGCTTAAGTTTCTGATGGGATACAATTGGTCCTTTTTCCAGAATATTACAAAGTAACTTTAAGCTACTTTATCATTACAAGGCCGAAAATGGCTGAAAATATCAAAAATAAAAGCACTTCCTGTTTCATTAATTTCAACATTTAGCACTTATTTACTTCTTCCACTTTGTCTCATTCATTATGTTGTAATTTTACCTTAAATCTGAACATGGTTGCTATATTAATATTTAATAGATAATATGAAACAGATAATCCACTAGTAAACATTAACGGGTTTTAATCTTTCATTAATTTTTCTTAAACTACAAATGTTTGTTTATATTTCTAATTTGATAAATATTACAATTTATCAATAAATGTTAAATTATTAAAATGTAACATTAATAAACATCTAATTAATTAAATATCTAAGTTATTGAGATATTTGTGACTAATTACAGTTTTAATGTGTTTTAGACATCATGAAATCAAAAAGTAACCCAGATTTCATGAAAAAGGAAAGGTCAACACCCCCCAAGCAGCTGCGAGGCCTAAGGTCAAAGGTCAGTGATGTTGTTGTTTAGAAGCTGATATTGTCTGTTTAGACGTTTCTGTGTTTTTCAGTGTTTTTCCTCCCAGGCCTTAAAGTCTGGATGTTTTTAGCGCCGCTGCTGTAAGTTTGTCTGTTTTGTCCATCAGTCTGTCACTGAGCAGGTGTCATGGGACAGCTGACCCCCTGCTGGGGTCATCTCCCCCTGCAGCCGCTGCCTAAAGATGTGCTGTAGGTATTAGCATGACCCCAACTGACCTCACCCTCATCTCCTTCCTTCTTATTTCCTTCCCTCACCCTCATTTCCTTCCCTCACACTCATCTCCTTCCCTCACCCTTATTTCTTTCCCTCACACTCATCTCCTTCCCTAACCCTCATTTCCTTCCCTCACCCTCATTTCGTTTCCTCGCCCTCATCTCCTTGACTCGCACTCATTTCCATCCCTCACACTCATGTCCTTCCCTTGCCCTCATTTTGTGTCCTCGCCCTCATTTCCTTCCCTCACACTCATCTCCTTCCCTTGCCCTCATTTTGTTTCCTCGCCCTCATCTTCTTCCCTCGCATTCATTTACTTCCTTCGCCTTGATGTCATTTCCTCTACTCATCTCCTTTCCTCACACTCATTTCCTTCTCTCTACTCATTTCCTTTCCTTCTCCTCATTTCCATCCCTCTACTCATTTCCTTTCCTCGCCCTCATTTCCTTCCTTCACCCTGATCTCCTTCCCTCACCCTCATTTCCTTTCCTTCCCCTCATTTCCTTCCCTCTACTCATTTCCTTCCCTCTACTCCTTTACTTTCCCTCATTTCCTTCCCTCTACTCATTTCCTTTCCCTCGTTTCCCTTCCTCTACTCATTTCCTTTCCTTCCCCTCATTTCCAACCCTCTAATTTCCTTTCCTTTCCCTCATTTCCTTCCCTCTACTAATTTCCTTTCCTTCCCTCATTTCCTTTCCTCTACTCATTTCCTTCCCCTCATTTCCTTCTTTCTACTCATTTCCTTTCCTTCCCTCATTTCCATCCCTCTACTCATTTTCTTTCCTTCTATTCATTTCCTTCCCTCTACTCATTTCCTTTCCTCGCCCTCATTTCCTTCCTTCACCCTGATCTCCTTCCCTCACCCTCATTTCCTTTCTTCCCCTCATTTCCTTCCCTCTACTCATTTCCTTTCCCTCATTTCCTTCCCTCTACTCATTTCCTTCCCTCTACTCCTTTACTTTCCCATTTCCTTCCCTCTACTCATTTCCTTTCCCTCATTTCCCTTCCTACTCATTTCCTTTCTTCCTCATTTCCAACCCTCTAATTTCCTTTCCTTTCCCTCATTTCCTTCCCTCTATAATTTCCTTTCCTTCCCCTCATTTCCTTTCCTCTACTCATTTCCTTCCCCTCATTTCCTTCTTTCTACTCATTTCCTTTCCTTCTCCCTCATTTCCATCCTCTACTCATTTTCTTTCCTTCTTTCATTTCCTTCCCTCTACTCATTTCCTTTCCTCGCCCTCATTTCCTTCCCTCACCCTCATTTCTTTTCCTTCCCCTCATTTCCTTTCCCTCATTTCCTTCCCTCTACTCCTTTACTTTCCCTCATTTCCTTTCCTTCCCTCTACTCATAACTAAAAGTCTCTTTATAAAACACTCAGAAAACGTTCCTGACTGATTAACATTTTTATTTTTGCTCATTTTTTCGTCGTTTTACTAACAGATTAAACCAGAGAATCTTAAGTTTGTGTTTTTTTATTATTATTCTTACTAAGTGGCAGATGGACACAAAGTAGTTTGTGATTCTGAAATGTAAAGAAAATTATGCTAGATTTTTCTATGGACTTGTTTTCAGAAATAAAAAGCTGAAAAGTGTGGCATGTATCTTTATTTCCTTTTGCTCAATATTGAGATGGAAAAAATAATCAAATTAGAAGAATAAAGTTTATGACTTTATTCTCGCACAAATTAAATAAGTATGTACCCTGCAGCATCACCATGACGTAATATTAGTCAAAACTCAACATTTAATTTATTATTTTCATTGGCTGTTTGGATTTTAATTGGATATTTAATAAAGTCATTTAATTAGATAATTTAAACATTTATTTATTTCATGGTACATTTATTGATTTGTTTTGTTTTCCGTATGTAAGTAAATTCACACTTTGTTCTTGTCTGTCACATAAAATTCCTGTAAAAAAATTCAAAATTAACCAAAGTTTCTGGTTCTAACAGTAAATATTGGATGTTTACCATTAGAGCTGATTTATGTTTGTGAATTTTATTTTTGAAATATTTAAATCTGTCCACAAAAATGAATAAAATGTGTGTGTTTTTTCCTGACAGAGCCTGAAAGAGGGACTGACTGTGCAGGAACGCATGAAGCTTTTTGAGGCTAAAAACACCAGAAAGATTTAAATAGGTGTAAAATCTCAAGTTTCCTCCTTTTCTGGCCGGATGTGCCAACGAGAAACTTTCAAACCTGGACATTTTAGCTTCCATTCCTCCCACTTCTCGTATTTTTACTGGATTAACTGGATCCGGATCTTAAAACCCAGTAACAAAACAAACATCACACCCATAATTAAAGTTATAGAAAAAACACAACAGAACAGTAAGAATAATTTCTACCAGTATGAATTATCTGCTGTATTTACAGTGTTTCTGTCTACTGGTCTTACTGTGTTGCATCAGTTGGGCTGTATGTAACTACTGGGGTTGGTGTGTGTGTGTGTGTGTGTGTGTGTGTGTGTGTGTGTGTGTGTGTGTGTGTGTGTGTGTGTGTGTGTGTGTGTGTGTGTGTGTGTGTGTGTGTGTGTGTGTGTGTGTGTGTGTGTGTGTGTGTGTGTGTGTGTGTGTGAGCGCTCAGATTGCACTTACCACTGGACTACTTGAGGAAGCTTTGTGTTTTTTATTTTTTTCCCATCTAAAATTGGTGTAGTGACAACCGATCGGTTTTTGCAGTGCATTCAGTGAAAAGCAGTTTGTTTATTTGTGATGATGCACTGTAAAAACACATGTTACCGAGTGTTTTTGGTTTCGGTTCCAGTACAAATATCTGAGTATATTTGAAAATTACAAGTAGCTTTTCAGCAGGAAATAAAATGTTATTTTACGTAAATATTTCCTTAATATTGATGATTATTGCAGATTTTTTGACTCTAGATTAATAAATTATGTACTTTAAACAAGCTCTTATTTCTTTTTGAAAAGCGACTTGAGAACTCGGACCTAAAATACTCCATAAAATTTTTTTTATCTGCGATGAGGGGTTTGTACACTGCAAAAACACAATTTTACTGAGTGTGTCTATTTTCTAGCACAAACATCTTAGTTCACTTCAAATAATACAAACTAACTTGCATTCAACATGTAAGAGCTTCTTTAAAATCAATCTGAATTATTGATTTAAAACTCGCTTCTATATCTTGCTGAAAAGCTACTTTTATTTTTATCTTATTTCAGGTGTAGTAAGAAAATAGACCAAAATTACTTGGGAAAATGTTCTGTTTTTGCAGTGTAGATTTTCTTTAAGCGCTTAAAGCTTCGTATTTGAGTCGATGTGACGAAACGCTCTTTAAAACTAAACCATTTAGGAGTTTGCATGAGTATCCAGCTTAATTTAAGCAGCAGAATGATTTTATTTTGTGATTTTATGCTTCAGTGTGAAACTTTTAAATGACGGCTTTGCTTCCCGCTGATCCTGCTGTGTCGATGTTTTACTGTAAAGCGTCGGAAAGCGTCTGAAACGCTCACCTAGAGTACAAACACCCAGAAACCTGTGCAGCTATGGAAACACACTGTATAGTATTCACAACACCCGTTGTACATAAGAGGATGCCATACAGAAGACCTATGTTTGTTTTAGACTCTTATCTTGCCCCATAGCTCTATATGGAATATATACACAGTCCAGTCACATTAATGTGACCATCTGTCAAAAGCCAGAATAACCACCTTTCGCAGAGCGAACTGCTACGAGACGTGCAGGAAGAGAGTCACTTAGGTCCCTGAAGGTCTTCTCTGGGATGTTGAGCCATGCCGACTCTAATGCCGTGGCCAGCTGCGCTAGATTACGCGGTTGAGGATCCATGGCGCGAACAACTCGATCGAGATGGTCTCACAGATGCTCGATTGGGTTTAAGTCAGGTGAGTTTGCTGGCCAGGGGAGGACGGTAAACTCATCCTGGTGCTCTTCGAACCACGCACGTACACTGGCAGCTGTATGGCACCTCGCATTGTCCTGCTGGAAGATGCCATCATCCTGAGGAAAAACAATGCGCATGTAGGGGTGGACATGGTCCGCAAGGACAGATGCGTACTTGTATTGATCCATCGTGCCTTCCACAATAATCAGTGAACCCAGAGAATGCCAGGAAAACATTCCCCAGACCATAATGCTCCCGCCTCCAGCTTGGACCGTTCCTGCAATGGTTGCAGGGTGGTTCCTTTCAGAGGTTTCACGCCTTATACGCCAACGTCCATCTGTCCGATGGAGCATAAAACGCGATTCATCTGAAAACGCTACCTGTCGCCACTCAGTGGACGTCCAGCTGCTGTACTGGCGTGCAAATTCTAGCCTTCGTCGTCGATGAACACCAGTCAGCATAGGTGCACGAACCAGGCGTCCGCTTCGGAGGCCCAGACGCAGCAATGTTCGCTGAATAGTGGTTTGGGAGACACTTGTGGTAGCCCCTTGGTTCATTTTAGTGGTCAGTTGCTCAACGGTAGCCCGTCTATCTGCCCGAACGCATCTCCGCAACCGTCGTTCGCCTCTGTCATCTATGGCCCGTGGTGCACCACATTTGCCACGTCGTTGATTTTGGACAGTCCCATTTTGCCATGCACGGTACACTTTTACCACGGCGGCACGCGAACAGTTCACAAACTCAGCCGTTTCGGAAATGCTTCCACCCTTGGCCCGAAAGCCAATGATCATGCCCTTTTGGACGTCGGATAAATCGCTTCGTTTCTGCATTATGCCAACGATTGAAATGTTTTCCGAAGCCCACACACACCCTTTATATACGCTCAACTGCACTGTGCTGCCACCTGCCTTCTGTGATTGGTTATTTAACTCTGAAGTGGAAAGTACGTGGTGGTCACATTAATGTGACTGGACTGTGTATGAATATTTTTTATTTCTATTTGAATGTATGATGTCTAATAAATGAAGTGTTTAAACAAACATTGTCTGGTTTGACTGTGAACTTCAGTTCTGTGTTAAACTGTTTAATTTAAAAATACATATGTATTTTTACACGTATGAAACATTGAAGCTTTATAGGTTTAATAATTTCTTAATCACTATAGAGCTGCAATATGTCAGCGTGTTGATGCCATTGTAAATACAAAAAAGAAAAACAAATAATACATTTCCACCAAAAACTTCAGAGATTTTGAAATTAATTTTAAAATGTTTCTAGAAAAAAATCTTGGAAATTCTATGATCTCAAAAAGTTTTAAATTTGCAAGAAAAAGAGTGAGATTTCTTCATTCATTTCAGAAATTTTCTGAGCAAATTTACAAACTTTTCAGTTTGTTTTGTGTGTGTGTGTGTGGAAATTCTCTAAGCTCAGAAATTTGCAATAAAAACCTTGGAAATGTTTTTGATTCGTCTCAGAAAGCAGCGTTTTGGTTTTTGTCCACCAGGGGAGCCATCAGAGCTCAGGTCAGATTCACAGTCAGTCTGAGTAGAACTGGAGACAATCATCACATTTCAGCAACAATTCAGCCATTAAAATTTAAGTGAAATCCATTAAAACAATCCAGAGACCAATTAAGCAATAAACATTACATTTTGTCATCAAAATCAAGCAAATATACTGATCAACGTTCCAGTTACCAGGATTCAAATGCAGCTTTTTAGTCCAGATTTACAGGAACTCAGTGTTTCGACTGTTTTGCAGTTTTCCGGAAGTTTGTTCCAGATTTGTGGTTCACCAGGTGGAGGGGAGACCCAGGACACCTGGAGGGACGATGTCTCTCTACTGGGACGCCTTGGGGTTCCTGGAGGAGCTGGAGGAGGCAGGAGAGGGAAGACTGGGCCTCCCTTCTGAAGCTGCTGCCCCCGCGACCCGACCCAGGATAAGAGAATGGATGGAGAAAAGGAAAGCTGCTTCTCCATGTCTGGTTCTGGTTCTGGTTCTGTTGCAGTAATCAATGCGACTGAAGATAAACGCGTGGATGAGTTTCTCTAATGCTGAGACATCAGTCCTGATTCTGGACGTTCTCCAGGTGATAGAAGGCCGACTGTAGCCGTTTTTACATGGCTCTGAAGGTTCGGGTCAGAGGTCATCCTGCTCTCTGGTTTCCAGCTGAAATAACAGAAGCTATTCTGACTCTAGATCATTTGGGTCTAATAGTAATGACCTCAGTTTTGTTTCTGTTGTTTCTTATTTTTTATTCTTTTACATGTTTGTCACACTTCAGTGTTTCCAAACTTCAAACCAACTTAAATATTACTGGTTTGATATTCTGAAACACTGAAGTGTGACAAACATGCCAGACAATAAATAATCAGGGTGGAGCTCAGACTTTTTCACATGGTGGCTTTTTCCCAGTCCTGGTCCTCAGCACTGCTCCTCAGGGCCCATTGCATGTTTTAGGTGTTTCCCTGCTGCTGCACCCCTGGGTTAAATGAATTGGTGATCAACAAACTTCTGTAGGAATTGCAGGAAAGCAAAGGAAGTGATCCAATCATATGAATCAGCTGTGCTGGAGTCTGGACTCATCAAAAACATGCAGGACTTCGGTCCCTCAGGACCAGGGTTGGGGACCTGGGGACTGAGGACCAGGGTTGGGAACCTGGGGACTGAGGACCAGGGTTGGGGACTTGGGGACTGAGGACCAGGGTTGGGAACCTGGGGACTGAGGACCAGGGTTGGGGACCTGGGGACTGAGGACCAGGGTTGGGAACCTGGGGACTGAGGACCAGGGTTGGGGACTGAGGACCAGGGTTGGGAACCTGGGGACTGAGGACCAGGGTTGGGGACTGAGGACCAGGGTTGGGAACCTGGGGACTGAGGACCAGGGTTGGGGACCGGGGGACTGAGGACCAGGGTTGGGGACCTGGGGACTGAGGACCAGGGTTGGGGACCTGGGGACTGAGGACCAGGGTTGGGAACCTGGGGACTGAGGACCAGGGTTGGGGACCTGGGGACTGAGGACCAGGGTTGGGAACCTGGGGACTGAGGACCAGGGTTGGGGACCTGGGGACTGAGGACCAGGGTTGGGGACCGGGGGACTGAGGACCAGGGTTGGGGACCTGGGGACTGAGGACCAGGGTTGGGGACCTGGGGACTGAGGACCAGGGTTGGGGACGCGGGGACTGAGGACCAGGGTTGGGAACCGGGGGACTGAGGACTAGGGTTGGGAACCTGGGGACTGAGGACCAGGGTTGGGGACTGAGGACCAGGGTTGGGGACTGAGGACCAGGGTTGGGGACCGGGGAACTGAGGACCAGGGTTGGGGACCGGGGGACTGAGGACCAGGGTTGGGAACCTGGGGACTGAGGACCAGGGTTGGGGACTGAGGACCAGGGTTGGGGACCGGGGGACTGAGGACCAGGGTTTTGTACAGCTGCCTTAAAGTATCGGTTCTTTCCTGTTTGAACTCAGCAGTTCCTGGTTTTGTCCACCAGGGGGAGCCGTCAGCTTTGGCGCTGAGCTTTAATGAAGCCGAGCTCAGATCCACACAGAAGAAGACAGACAGGCATTTCCTCCGGTAACTTTTTCAAAAATTTATAATTTTAGGGTCTGTATTTAAAATATATACATTTAGTAGATATAAAAGTACTTTCTGATTACACTGATAATGTGAGAAAAATTGTGAAAGTGAAATAACTACCACCGTTTTTACCAGTATTTAGGAATTACTGACTTAAAATGAGTTCATGCAAATTCCTGAAAAGTTACTTGTTTTGTTTTACTTAAAATCTTAGATATTTACACTAAAAAGTAGACAAGAATATTCAAAATCTGTTAAGTTATATGTCATATTTAGGACCAAAATCTTTCACAACAATCAGCAGGTAGATAATTGATAAAGCAAGAAATAAAATGAAGTTAAATAAAAACAATAATAAAATTTGGAATACTGATACTTGATAGGATTTAATGTTTTTTTCTGTGTTTATGTTTATTTTTATTAGATTTATTCCTGGCTTAAAATCAGAACTTGTATCGCCGCCTAAATGAATCTCGCAAATCTTGCGTGAGCTGAGAGGAAACAAAGATGGCCGACTGGGAAGAAGCAATGGCCGCTGCTAGCCGTTTGGTGTTAGCATTAGCACAATGTTTTCCACCTCATTTCTCATTTTCTGGTGGAGAATTAAGCCTCATGATGACAAAGTGGAACTAAATGCAGTGCAGCGAGGAGGCTCAGTTTTAAAGTGTCGTGTTGAACGACCTGCTGGTCCTGGCAGTTGACCTTTGACTCTCTGCTGGTGATGGTGGTGAGGGGGCCTGAGGATGTCGCCCAGAACCTCACGGCCGTCAGAAGGCTTTAGGTTTGTGGCCCTGACCTTTCCGGTGGGGGGGGAGACGATTCAGGCCTTCAGGAGGAGAAACGCAGGTAACCGGGCCGAGGCGGTTTGGCTTCAGGAGCTGCTTCACCTTTACCTCTGGATGTCTGTCTGTGTGAATAACATTTATTACCCAGACGCTTTAGTTCCTTCTCCGGAGAATTTGATCTGCTTTTATTAGTGGTGGCACTCGATTAAAGTTTAAAGGTGAATTATTTTGTCACAATTTGATCAACTATATTGTTCAAATAAGCAACATTTCAATTAAAAACTCATTTTTGCTTCTGCACAGTAAAAATGCTGGTGTTGAATTAACACCCAAAAGTGTCTATATGTGTCCAAGTCAACTGGTGTTAAAGTAACACTTTTGAAAGTGTTAAAAGATTGACACCCACTTTTTGTTAAATTAACTTTGGTCTATAATACTGAACTGGGCTTAAGAAAAGTTAAACTTTCCATTTCTGTGTATTGTTTTGAATATTTTCCACTGGATTGGATTGATATTGACATCTTATGGGTCAATTATTTACTTTTTTAACACCACATTATGTTTTGTGATCAACACTACACTGGTGTTACTTTTAATATATTTTAACACCAACACCGTTGTAAATGTTAATGTGACTCTGTAGTGTTGAATTTAACACCAGCTGACTTGGACACATATAGAAACTATTCAACACCAGCATTTTTACTGTGTAATTTATTGAATAAACAGACAAAAGAGATATTTGCTGTTTTTAATCTGTTTTTTAACCTTCAGATTGGTACAAAGTTCAGCTTTCTAGTGTTTCAGAAACTTCCTTTAGAGACGTAGCTGCTAACGCTAATGTCAGCGTTAGCAGCTACGTGTTTAGCATTGAGATCCTAATATAGGTTTGTAGCTTCGCTGATTAGCTAACTAGTTTTAGCAAAACTTAAACACATTAGTCTTTTCCAGCGTCCAATCAGATTGTTTTTTGAAGCAGAAATTGACCAGGAATGAGCCAAAAGAAGCAACTTCGTCATACATGACTGCCAGCAAATGTAGCTTGTGCGTCAGATTTACGGGTTTATTGGAAACGTGAATAGAAAGATTCCACCTCAGGTCTTTCATATGTAAAAATATTAGAGCTGTATAATAATATCGATATCACGATATATATCGATATTTTCTTTCCTAGAAAAAATCGATATTCATCCTTAAGTATCGTAAGGTCCAACTGTCACCTTGTTCACTCACTGCTTGCTTCACCAGGTCATCAGGCTTAGAGTGATTCCTTCAGATGTTCAGGTTAAAAAGGTATCAAACTATTCAGAGCAGGAACTTGGTTCACTTTATTTACTTTACTAATGCATGTCAGCTACAGTTTGGACTGTTTCAACTAAAAGAAACATGTTTTCTCTCCACTTCTTTGGTTCATTTTGTCCAGCTGTCCACTTTAAGTCTGTGTCCAACCAGAACCAGGTATTGTGTAGTTGGAGCTTTAATCAGTTTTCAGTTAAATTCATTCAGTCCAACTTTATAACAGCCACAAAATGTCACCAAAATCACTCTGTCCCTCTGAAATCTTTCAGAAAATCGCAAAAGTGTATTGAATTGTATCGTTTGCTGAATATCGTAATATACATCGTATTGTGGGCAGAATATCGTGTATCGTATCATATTGTGAGATTATTGTATCGCTACAGCCCTAATATATATATATATATTGTGTGTGTGTGTGTGTGTGTGTGTGTGTTAAAATCTTTGTAATTATTTAATTTAAATGAATGTGTTGTAGTTCTAACACTACATTGTTGCGTCTGTAAGTCAGATTTATGGTGCATCAGAAACACAAAGGTTCCAGCTCAGGACCACAAAACGTTAAAAAAATAGATTATTTGTTTTTAAATGATTTAGTTCTTTAAAATCTGTGTAATGAAGTCACTGCATTACAGTTCAGACTCTACTTCATATGTAAGAAGAGGACTTGATGCGAATAGGGTGGAATAAGATGAAGGCTTGGGACTTTTTTATGTAGAAAAAAATGATCCTTATATTTAATATTTTTATTTTTTGTCTCGAGTTTGAAAACAATGACTCATGGTTTATACAGTGCATAATACATTTTATATTCATCAAACAGAACATCATAGAAACAGCGTTTTTCCTTTAAAACATTGTCCTCTAATTACATTTATTGCATTTACATTATTTTGCACACTGGCCACAAGATTCTCAATGGACTCAACTCAAGTTGGTTTCTCTTCAGAGTAGAGAAACGGGACACAGTAGAAATGCTGGTGTTGAATTAACACCCCAAAGTGTCTATATGTGTCCAAGTCAGCTGGTATTAAATTATCACTTTTGAAAGTGTTAAAAGATTGACACCCATTCTTTTGTTAAATTAACATTGGTCTATATACTGAAATGGGTTTAATAAAAGTTAAACTGTCCATTTCTGTGTATTGTTTTGAATATTTTCCACTGGATTTGATTGATATTGACGCCTTGTGGGTCAATTATTTACTTTTTTAACACCACATTGTGTTTTGTGATCAACACTACACTGGTGTTACTTTTAATATATTTTAACACCGTTGTAAATGTTAATGTGACACTCTGTAGTGTTGAATTTAACACCAGCTGACTTGGACACATATAGACACTTTGGGTGTTAATTCAACACCGGCATTTTTACTGTGTATAAAACTGAAATGGGTTTAAGAAAAGTTAAACTTTCCATTTCTGTGTATTGTTTTGAATATTTTCCACTGGATTTGATTGATATTGACACCTTGTGGGTCAATTATTTACTTTTTAACACCACATTATGTTTTGTGATCAACACTACACTGGTGTTACTTTTAATATATTTAACACTAACATCGTTGTAAATGTTAATGTGACACTCTGTAGTGTTGAATTTAACACCAGCTGACTTGGACACATAAAGACACTTTTGGGTGTTAATTCAACACCAGCATTCCCACTGTGGACCTTTTCATTCTCCTGGTCTGGTGAGGTGCGAGCGCCGGAGCTCAGCTGTCGGGGGGCGTTAAGGGGCTCGGCGGACACTGGGCCTCCAGGCGCTGGATGGACGCCGGTCTCTTCGGAGGCTTGACGGAGGTCGGGATGTCGGCGAACACGACGGATCTGCCGTCGGGGCAGAGCAAGACGCTGGAATCTGCTTCACACTTGGTGGTTCTGCTGGGCCACAGCGCCTCAGCTGACCTCAGACCCAGACTGGCCGGCGGCAGAACCTCGGAGTTCACCACCGACACCTGGCTCATCTTGATCAGCAAGTCCAGCGACCGCTTACGCTTCTCCAGCGACGCCCTAACCAGCTTCCTCTCGCTCTCGTCCTCCTCTTCTCTGTCGTCCTTCTTGTCCTCCTCGTCCTCCTCCGTCTCCGTGGCTTTAAGGCTGCCGTCTTCTGGATCGGTTTTCTCGCCCGGCGAGTCCGTCGACTCCTTCCTCACTGACAGGTCCAGAGGCCCGTCGCTCTGGCCGGCCGTGCGCTCCAGCGCCTGGTGGATGTGGGAGAGCTCGCTGCGGATTTTGTTCAGGTGCTCCCACAGCTGTCGCTGGGCGGGAAGGTCCTCCTTCTCCAGGTGGGAGATCTTCCGCTCGGCCTCCTGGTACTCCTGCAGAGCCTTGGAGAGATCGGTGAGGAGAGCGGCCACCGACTCGGAGGCTCCGTCTTCGATGGCGCCGGCGGCCATGGCGTCCTGGCTGTTGGCGGACAACCAGGCTGCCTCCCTGCTGGGACTGATGAGAGTCTTGTTGTACCACTGGCCACCAGGCCGACTCTGAAGCTGGGGATCCTGCAAACTGAAATAAGAGATCAAGAGTTTCAGATTTGAAAACTTGAGGGTGTTTTCACACCTGATCATCTGGTAAACTTTGGAGCAAAGTTGCAAGATTTGTTACATTTTCAGCTGCTGCCGTTTTCTTTCTCTCCGCTCTGTGTGAAACAATCAAAACCCTTTGAAAGACCTATTACCCTCCTCCCCTCTGGGGGCGCTGCACCAAAAACAACATGAAAACTTCCTTCTTCCTGAAACAAAAATGGAGTAGCGTCAGATGTTAGATGTCTTTTCATTTTGATGAAAAATCGTGAGCCATTTTATGCTGCTAGCACTAGTCTCTTTGTTTTGGCTGCATTTACCCAGAATGCCCTGTGCTGTAGTCCACTTCCTGCTTTTAGAGCGGCCGCCCGTCTCCTCTGAGCTCCTTCTTCATGAAATGTAAACAAAGAATGGAGTGGCAGCAGATTATAGCGGTTGTTGGATTTCTCTCTTGTTTTTGGTAAAAGATCACAAGCCATTTTCCCTGGTAGCACTAAGCTAACACGTTTATTTTGGTTGTATTTACCCAGAATGCCCTGCACTGTAGTCCACTTCCTGCTTTTGCAGCGGTCTTTTGGAATGTTCACATACCTTCGAACCGGGGTCTAGGTTTGTAGGTGGGTCTGAGTTCACAGAGTCCATTCAGTACTGGTCTGAACGGACCCTGAGGCTCTGAACTTTAGCATTCAAACAAAGCAAACTAACATTTCTGAGAATATGTACCTTATTTTCAGGAGATGTTTGTCAGCGGACGCAGTCTGAATGTTCCTCAGAAGGTCCAAAGCGAAGCCCATAGCTTGCTTCTTCTCCACAGGGGACTCAGGACCTCTAATCGGACCTCCAGGCCTCTTGAGACCACAGGTTGCTTTCCCTTCGTTGGCTGTAGTTTGCATCTTCTCCCCTCTGTAGCCTTGGTCAGGTGAGTCTCTCTGGGGCGATGCCCAGCCAGCAGGGGACGCCGTGTCTCCCGGCCTCAAGGCAGGAACCTTCCACAACCGACTTTAGGCTGGAAGCCGGTCAAAGCGGCTGAATCTGCGCTGTTGGGTGGCGTCTTGAGGGATTTGCCAGCGTCGCTGTGAGCGCCGGCCGCTCCGAAGCTGTGCTCACACAGGAAGGGGTAGTAGAGGCGAGGCGGAACGAGCGCTCGGTCCGCGTGTGCGCCGGACGCCGGGTGCACCAGCTGGGCCGCCGATGCCAGGAAGGGAAGCTGTGCGAACTGAGTCTGAGCGGCGACGCCGGACGCCCCGGCCGAGTTCATGTAGGAGAGCCAGCTGGGGCTGATGGGATAGCCGACGCCCAGCACCGACAGGTTGAGTCCGCCGGGGTCCTGGTAGTCCACCAGGCTGGTGGGAGGAGGGTAGCAGGGGATCGAGCCGCTCGCCCGCTGCTGCTGGGCGCCTTCGGCTTTAGCTTTCGAGTGGCCGGAGGCAAACAGCCGCCACTGGTCCGGCAGAAGCCCGGGACTCGTTAGGCAGGTCTTGGGTATCTTGTAGTGCCTGAGCTGGGCCTCCACCTCTGCGGAGCGAACTCGCAGCAGCTGGTCTTCCAGAGACAGCATGTCGGCCATCAGCAGCTCCGACTCTGGCTGTTTGCCCCTCTTGGCTGCAGGAGACTCTCCTCTGCCGTTGTTGGAAGCGGCTTTGGCCGATCCGCTGATTTCCGGGCGCTGCTCTCGCCCTCCCTCCTCGTCCTCCGCTCCCTGAGTCTCCCTGCCCTCTCCGTCCTCCTCCTCGGACCTCCGCTGGCCCTGCTTCTCCTCGCTGCGGATTACCTGCTCCAGTTCCTCCTTCCCTGCAGCGTGCAGGCCGTGCGCTTGCTGGAAGGGCCGCAGCTGGTCGGGGTGCAGGATGTTGCCCTTCTTGTAGGGCCAGTCCGACTCTATGAGCAGAGACAGCGAGTTCTTGCAGAGGCTGTACTTCATGTGGTTGTACAGGTGGGATTTCTCCATGCAGGTGAACGGACACTGAAAGCATTTATAGTTGTAGGGTTTCCCCCATGGTCGCGGGATGTAGTGCGGCTTCTTCGGTTTTCGCTCTTTGTGTTTTCCGGCAGATGTCACTTTGCAAGCTTCATCCTTTGACATGATTAAAGGTTATTTCAAGCACAGGTGCAATGAAAGTTATTCTAGGAGCTCTGTTTGTTTCATTTGAGACAGATTGTCCTTCAGTCTTGTGAGATGAAGAACATCTTGTTAAACAGTTCAGTCACTCCTGTGAAGAAAACACAGAGAAACTCTTAGCAAGACAAGATTTTAAATGAAATTAAGACAGTGGTGGGCACGACCAGCTAATATGCTAATTGTTAGCTTAGCTGAGAGTGGGAAACATTTAGCGCACTTAGCTTCTAAGTTAACTCAACTTGTTTGTAAACTTTAAGTGAATTAAATTTCAATACTTGTGTTGACGTTTGGACTGTTAATTCTTTAAATAATGGATTCAGAGCACCGAGTTGATGTAGCACTTTAGCGTTAGCAGAGCTAATGTCATTGTATGAAAACATAAGGATGCATTTATATCCACACTTAGCAATACTTTGCAGCAATGCTACTTAGTACGTAGTACTGACACTGAACCCCAAAGATTAAGAAGATAATACATGCTAGCTTCTCCTGTAGCACTAAGATGGTTTCCTGCTTAAGACTATGTTGATATAATGACTTAGCATTAGTTTTAGCTTCTGCTTACTACTACTTACATGTACTGCTTTAACATTAGTTTCTCCTTAATGCTATGTTGCTGTAGCATTTAGCGTTAGTTTCTCCTTAATGCTATGTTGCTGTAGCATTTAGCAATAGTTTTCTCTAAGCTAAACTGCTGCTTGCTTGCTAGCCAGGACCCGACGGCCGGCTCTCTTCACCCGTTTGGCTCCCAGTATGTCTGAGGGTTTATTTTAAGATTCTTTTACTGGTTTTTAAAAGTCTTAATGGTCTTGCGCCATCTTACCCTGCAGAGCTGCTGTTATCTCTGCGGACCCTGAGGTCCTCTGGTACCAGACTATTAACGGGCCCCAGAATCAGAACTCACACTGATGGTGAGGCTTATTTCCAGTATCATGGCCCAGTTTGTGGAACGATCTGTGAGAGAACCTGAGGGCTGCAGGAACGGATCAAGACCCGACTTTTAGCTGTCCTTCCTTATTTGAATAATTTCTGCTTCGTTTGTGTGTCTCTCCATGTGGGCTTGGAGGGTGACTCTTTGTTTTTGTTAGTTTTTATTGATCATTTGAGCTGCTTTTAGTATGAATGGATTTATAAATGTGATTGATCGGAACACTTAATTGATTCAGCGCTTTAGCGTTAGTTTCTCTTTAATGCCGTGTTGCTATAGTGTTTGTTATTAGTTTCCACTAAGCACCGTGTTGATGTAGCGCCTTAGCCTTAGCAGAGCTAATGTTTATGATGGTGCTTTACGGTTAGCGCAGCTGACCTTTTAGCTAGCAATGCCCACCACGGGATAAAGTTTATTATTAGCTTCCACTAACCACCGTGTTGATGTAGCACCATAGCGTTAGCAGAGCTAATGTTTATGATGGTGCTTTACGGTTAGCGCAGCTAACATTTTAGCTAGCGATGCCCACCACTGGATGAAATTTATTATTAGTTTCCACTAAGCACCGTGTTGATGTAGCGCTTTAGCGATAGCAGAGCTAATGTTTATGATGGTGCTTTACAGTTAGCACAGATAACTTTTTAGCTAGCGATGCCCACCACTGGATTGATGTAGCACCTTAGCATTAGCAGAGCTAACGTTTATGATGGTGCTTTACGGTTAGCTCAGCTAACTTTTTAGCTAGTGATGCCCACCACTGGTTGAAGTTGTGATTCCTGGTTTCACAAACTGAACTGTTATCTGTTAGCATTGCCACTAGCCTAACTGCAGGGGGCCCGGTTGCCCCCTCTCACTGTACCTGCCACTGTTCATTAGCTGCAGTGCAGCACCAGGCGGCAGCAGGGCCCCGGGCCAGGGGGGGGCTAACGGCGCTAACCCTGCACCTGTGCAGCGGGGCTGGGGCGCGGGCCCTGGGAGGGCCGCTACAGGCGGCTCCATGCTGGGGATGGAGGGAAGTTGGGGGTTGGAGGCAGGGTTGCTAATGAGGAGCCTGGCACCATGCCTGAAGGGCGTCATTAGTGCCAGGACCCAGATCTGGGTCAGGACGAGGGGAAGAAGTTCAACCGCCTCGATTTCATCTAGAGCCGCTCGTCCTTGATGACCACAGGGTCGTTACTGTTCAAGTTCTGTGCAAAAAACGTTTAGAAATTAACTTTACTGCCAAATATTATGGTCCAAACTCCAGTTTATAATAGATCTGTCCTGGTTTTATTTGAAAATTTAATAAATATCACTTTTATACTGTCCAAAACTATTCATACCACTAATAGATTTAAATATAAATTTATTTTAATCAACTTTCTTACATTGGCATTTCACAAAATGTGATAAAACAACGTAAAAATTAACATATCAGTTTGTTTTCATTTTATTAAACAGCTGCATTTATTAGCATTGCATCGATTAAATCTTCCATTTTTCTGAGCAGCTTTTGCACGTTTCCACTTATGAGCTTCAGGAATTTGAGGTTTGAAGATCTAATCTTTTTCTCTCCATCAGATTAAAGTTCAGACTTTGACTAAATCAGAAGAAACATGTTGGTAAAATTAAACCTGAATATGCTGGAGGATATGGAAATATGCCTGTAATGTAATGCCTGCATTTAATTAACTTTCGTCTCTTTCTCTGAAATCTCTGCAGCTTAATTAGAGATTATCGGAACCATAAGCATCGAAACTCAAATCACCGTCAGGTTGAATCAACCAGGTTCGCTAAAAATCATGCAAACATCAGAGATATTCCTGTAACAACAGAGTAAAAATGCCAGTGTTGAATTAACACCCAAAAGTGTCTATATGTGTCCAGGTCAGCTGGTGTTAAAGTAACACTTTTGAAAGTGTTAAAAGATTGACACCCACTTTTTTGTTAAATTAACTTTGGTCTATATACTGAAATTGGTTTAAGAAAAGTTAAACTTTCCATTTCTGTGTATTGTTTTGAATATTTTCCACTGGATTTGATTGATATTGACACCTTGTGGGTCAATTATTTACTTTTTTAACACCACATTGTGTTTTGTGTAAATGTTAATGTGACTCTGTAGTGTTGAATTTAACACCAGCTGACTTGGACACATCTAGACACTTTTGGGTGTTAATTCAACACCGGCTTTTTTACTGTGTACTAAAAACAAAAGAATCAGCAGCTCATCGTCAGAAAACTGAGAATTGATTTCTGCGTCTCTAAATCTTTAAAATGTTTTTAACGGCTGAATTTGCGTTTTCCTGGGAGTGAAGCCGTCGGCTGCCGCCTGCAGTGAAGTGAAGTTTGACTTCAGGCCATTTGGAGATGAAAGTCACTTAAAGTTTAGCCTCCATTTAAACTAAATTAATTAAAGAAACAGAACTTAATTGGAGTTAAACTGTGGGGATAAACCCCAGGTGACGGAGGGGGAGTGATGCTGCGGGACGTTGCGAATCGGGCCGTCTGATTGGCTGACTCGTGCGCCTCGGGGCGCTGACCTGCTCATAATGGAGGCTAACAGCTGCAGCTACGAGCCGATCAATAAAAATCATTTTTTATCCTGCGGTCTTGTTTTAAGCTTTTCAGATCAAACTAACCCGACCGCTTGAACACTAAAAGCTTCGGCGGAAACATGCGAGCGCAAACCGCAGCGCATTTTCTGCATGAGGGGAAATAAAACCGGAGATGAAACGAGTTACCTGAGGAGAAGATCCGGCTGATTCCCTCTGCAGAAGCTTTTAAAGGACGGAAAGAAGATTAAAGTTAGAAAACATCAACAATATTCACCTGAAAACATTTAATGCTGTAAGTTACAAGCTGATTATCCTCATAAAATATCATTAAATGCTTTTATTTTAACTTTATTTTTTAATTTGTTATCATGGTGCCTGTTCACTGCAAAAACACAAAATCTTTTGTTTTATTTTAATATATTTTCACCAAAAACTACATAAAAAAATACTTGACACACGACAAATTGTGCAGAGTTAAATCAACACTATGCCGAGTCTATCTTGTCATTATCAGAATTGGTGTTAATTTAACTCTTTTCAGAGTTATTTCAACAAGAAATTAAGTCATTTTAACACTTGAAAAAGTTGGAACTACTGCAACTATTTTTGAAATAACTCTGTAAGAGTTAAATTAACACCAATTCTGATAAGGACCACATAAACTCGGCATAGTGTTGATTTAACTCTGCACAATTTGTTGTGTACCAAGTATTTTTTTATGTCGTTTTTGGTGAAAATATATTCAAATAAAACAAAACAAGTTTTCAAACAACATTTCTTCACTAAATAAGATCTTGTTTTAATTAAAAAAATTCCTTAATTTTGATTTTAAAAAGTGTTACATTGGCAGATTATTTAACTTACAACAGGAAAAATGTTATTTCTGTAAGTGAAATAAACTTTAACTGTTTAAAATCAGTATTAAGGAATTATGTAGTGAAAACAAACTCTTATTTCTTCTGAAAAGTTACTTGAGATTTAGTTTTAATATGTCGGTACTAAAAACTGGACCAAAAATAGATTTGTTTGTTTTTTTAGTGTAGCCAAATCAGCTTAAATGAATCTCTGAAATATGTATTTCTATATGAAATAATCTACCTAGACTTGTATAATTATTTAAAAGAAGCTGCTAGTCTTGCTGTGACGTTGCTGGTAAATCAGTTTTGCTTTATTTAAAGTGCTCTGAGATATTTGACTCAAAATCCAATCCAATCCAATTTTATTTATAAAGCACTTCTGATACAAAGTGCTGTACATTAAAACACAACATAATAAAGTAAAATAAAATTAATAAAAAAAAAACTCTTACAGTTTAAAAACAACAATTCACTTTAAGACTAGATCCTGCTGGATTTTAAAGCCAAGGAAAAAAAATATATAAAAAAACAAGACAAAAATACTTGCACATAGTTTTTTGGCAGTGATGGTGTTCCACATCTGTATGGCTAAAGTTTTCATCTCACCCACCAATAATGTTAAGTAAATTCCAGTGAGTAAATCAGTTACATTTCGTCAAAATTCAACCAAAACAAAAGCTAAAAGTGAAGTTAATGATTTAAAAACGTGGCTCCAGAGTTCAGCATCCTGCAGAGGAAACCAGGCCGGGCCTTTTGGGGGTTAAAGGTTGAGACGGAGACGGTTCTGTTCGTACCTGGACTCGTCCTGATGAGGCTGTGTGTCCTTGTCTGTGTCCTGTGTCCTGTGTCCCGTCTCTGCAGCAGCAGCAGCAGCAGCAGCAGCAGCAGCAGCGTCGTCCCGCTCAAATGGGAGAGCAGCAGCAGCAGCGCTGGGATATATATTGACTGGGAGCTCTGGCCTCAGGCGCTACAATGGGGGGGTGGGGGGGACGTGCTGCAGCAAGGGGGGGACGCGCTGCTGCAGCGCGTCCCCCCCCCCTTGCTGCAGCACGTCCCCCCCTGCAAAAGAAAAATGTCTAATTATTGAACTTTAACCTGTAAATGTTCTGACATAATTACATTTTTGAGCATTAATAAACTACTGCAGATGAACTAAAACGTTTAATTTTCATACATTGTGAATTTTCTGTTGTCACAAACACATTGTGTAAAATGAAAAATACTCTCATTACTACAGTTCAATCCTATCAATTTATTTTTATATGTATTTTAATGTTTTTGTCAAACTTTAATGCCGTTGAATTTCCCCCACTAAAGTCAGATTTTTTTATATATATATTCAATCAATCAATCAATAAAGGGCATTTCTATTCTGTTCTATTCTTTATAATAATGCATGAAATTAATTCATTAAATAGAAATAAGTATGTGCATAATAATATTTAATATTAAAATAATTATGGAATTTAAAAGGTTTTTTATGAAAACATTTTTTGCATAAAATCCAATTTTTATAATTTTTTATATTTAGAAAAAAACTAAAATAAACTTTAAAGATTATTATTAACAATAATAATTAAGAAAATGTATTTATAATTTTATAAATTTTTATTTGTAGAAATGAAAGTAAACTAAGAAATATATATATATATAAAAAATATATGATAAATAGGTGTAAATTCTCATTTAACTTATTTTCACTTAATCAAAAAATAATAAAAATTATATATATATATATATATTATATTATATATATATATATATATATATATTTTTTTATAAATACACAACTAACCAACTAATGTATTCTACTGTATTTTATGCTGCGATGTAAAATACATTTCTATTAAAATTAAAACATTTATTTGTACATTTGGTTTCACTTGTAGAAATATAACTAAAATAAAAACATTTAAATCCTGTATTTTATAAAACATTATGACAAAAAGTAGATTTAAATACTTATTTAATTTAAACATTATCAGCTATATTTTGTAAATAAACAGCAACAATTTGAGGCTTTAAATGAAACGTGTAAATTAACATATAAACCTGCAGTTTAGTTCTCTGCTGCCTATAATGAGCATTTAAACGGTTTTATTGATGAGTCACTGGAGTTGAAAGTCCTGCATGATTGATTAACGTCCCTCTGTAAACATGTAATCTGACAGATTATTTCCTCCTCTCCTGTCGGGTCGGCGCCGGTGCAGCTCGCTGTCGCTCAGCATAATGGAGGCTGACAGGGAGGCGAACCGTCTGTGGCCAGTGTGACAGCGGGGGAAGATGGGAAGATGGCGTCCCGCAAGGACAAGAGAAGAAGAGCCGCGGCTTCCTGATGTCACTTTCTCTCATCAGCTCCATAGAAACCTGGAGGATGTCTTTTCTTCTTCTTCTTCTTCTTCTTCTTCTTCTTCTTCTTTTGAAATCAAACCAAAGCGAGGAGGGACTTATGTAAACAAAAGCTTTGACATTTTAGCCAGGCACAACCCCAACTGAGCATTTGCATAAAATCAATTTTTTTCTGCCTCCTGCACAACCAATAAGAAGGCAGCGATACTTTGAAACCAGCTGAACAAATGTGGACCACTGGTGCAGGCGCAGGGCCAAACTGGGGTTGCTAGGTAACGGCGCAGGGCCAGACTGGGGTTGCTAGGTAACGGCGCAGGGCCAAACTGGGGTTGCTAGGTAACGGCGCAGGGCCAAACTGGGGTTGTAGGTAACGGGGGCTATGGTGGTACCAAGACTGGGGTTGGTAGGTAACGGCGCAGGGCCAAACTGGGGTTGCTAGGTAACGGCGCAGGGCTTGACTGGGGTTGGTAGGTAACGGCGACAGAGCTTGACTGGGGTTGGTAGGTAACGGCCAGAGCCTAACTGGGGTTGGTAGGTAACGGCGCAGGGCTTGACTGGGTTGGTAGGTAACGGCGCAGGGCTTGACTGGAGTTGGTAGGTAACGGCGACAGGCCTGACTGGGGTTGGTAGGTAACGGCGCAGGGCTGACTGGGTTGTAGGTAACGGCGCAGGGCCTGACTGGAGTTGCTGGGTAACGGCGCAGAGCTCATGGAATGTGGCAGCAAAAGAACATGAACTTCATAGACTGTCTGCATGTTGCAAGTGTTTACATCTGGAAATCTTTGCGCAAAAAGACGATTTTCCGATTTCTACGTTTAGAGATGTTGGTATTATTTACTTAGCAAAGTGCGCCACAGCAAAGGAGAAAACAACGCAGAAAAATCGTCAAAGAACAACTCAAAACCACTACAGCTACACACAGACTCGTTGCCATAGCAACTGACAACAACTCCGCTACACGTATCAGGATTCAACACCAAAAAACACGCAATCATTTCCCAAATGAAAACCAGAACATTCAGTCCGCTACAGTTTTATGTTTTTAGGTTTTATATTCATTTTGTCCTTAACTGATCGCTGTGGCGGTTTAGCTACACTGCTATTAGCTAAGCTAACACAGCGGTGGCAGATTAGCTACACTGCTGTTTACACTGCTATTAGATAAGCTAACACAGCGGTGGCAGATTAGCTACACTGCTGTTAGCTAAGCTAACACAGCGGTGGCAGATTAGCTACACTGCTGTTAGCTAAGCTAACACAGCGGTGGGTGATTAGTTATGCTGCTATTAGCTAAGCTAACACAGCGGTGGTTGATTAGCTAATTTAAACACCTGCTCTACTGATCATCTGTCAGAGTTAGCGTTTAAGTCGCCTTTTTAAAATTTTTTTAATTGAACCGAAACAGATAAGCGGCAGAAAATGGATGGATGGATGAAATGCAACCAATTCCACATCACATCTACATGTCATTTTGTCATAGTCAAGCTAGCATAACTGAGCTACTTCCCTCTCCCTTGTTATTTTCTCTTAATTAAAACTTTTTCCCGACATCGTTATCTAGTTGTCGTAGTGCCATCAGTTAGCAGCAAAGCGCTGCGTCCCTTTTTCTTTTTATACATCACGCGTACATTTCAGACGTTGATACCTTGACTTGTGTTTTTGTGTTTATCAGAAACATTTGTGACCCAAATAGAAGCATAAAAATGTATGAAATGTGAATTTTAGGCCCCCTTTTAAAAAGAAAAGAAAGAAAGAAATCACAACAAACTTTTGATTATATTTATTAATCATTCATTCTTTCGGTTAAGGTTTGCGCGCTCTGCTCCGCTCCTTGTGAGCCGCCTTGTGTACCTCCAGAGGTTGGACCAGAGTGATGATGCAGCCGAGACGAAGCTCTCGCGGCGAGTGCAGCGTCCTTATGGAGCGGCATCTGGGGAGTCTGACAGCAGCACTCTATTACCACTCAGAGGAAGGAACCCGAGGGCGCCGACTTCACCGCTACCAGCCACATCCAGCTGTGCCGATGCCTCCAAACGCACACGCAGCCAAAACCATGCAAATGAGGAGGAACATTCACAACTCGCTGCTCCACGAATCGGACTTTGGGTGTAAAGATGGAGAGATGAATGAGTGAAAGTCGGGCTTTTCCCAGCGCCGGAGCTTTAAGGCCTGGGTGGAATGGCTAACAGCTCCTCTGCTAGCTTGCGCTGCTGGGCACATTAACTAAACTCATATCGCTCTCAGCCACTATCAATTATTCACCGCCTCTCCTCTTGTTTCCCCTCGTTTCAAAGAAGAAAACCTCTGACAGAAAACACACTGCAGTCACAGAAAAACCTCCAGCCTTTGGTGACATGTTGGGACTTAAATCATTGTTGGAATAAAACAATAATTAAAGCTGAAACTAAACTTTCTGAGCTAATGAGCAAACATCGAATTTATATCACCCCAATAAGAAAAACTACAGATAAATCATCTATTCGCAGGGAAAAATAAAACATTAGTTGCTGCTAAAGCTGTGGCATATTTAAAGTCCAACTCCAGTTGTAATGATCTTTTTAAAGAAATGATTATTACTGCATTTTATTGAGTCTCTGTGTTTTATTAGCTGTGTTTCCATTACAAACGTTCTCAATATTCTGCTAATGTCAAAGAAACTCAATTTTGCAATTTCGTTGTTTCCATTTAAAATCCCACCTGAATAAGATTGTTTATATGATGAGAAACATTCATCCTCCCACCACTTCCTGTTGTCTTCTTCTTTGTGGTTTCTGCCTGTGGTACCTTCATGTTGCAGATTGTGTAGATCGTATAAAGATTTAGCGTTAGCAGAACAAGTGTTCATGCTTACACAGTAAAAATGCCGGTGTTGAATTAACACCCAAAAGTGTCTATATGTGTCCAAGTCAGCTGGTGTTAAATTCAACAACACAGTCACATTAACATTTACAATGGTGTTAGTGTTAAAATAAGTTAAAAGTAACACCAGTGTAGTGTTGATCACAAAACATAATGTGGTGTTAAAAAAGTATATGTGTCCAAGTCACTTTCAAAAGTAACACTTTTGAAAGTGTTAAAAGATTGACAACCATTTTTTTGTTAAATTAACTTTGGTCTATAATACTGAAATGTGTTTAATAAAAGCTAAACTTTCCATTTCTGTCTCTATTGTTTTGAATATTTTCCACTGAATTTGATTGATATTCACATCTTGTGGGTCAATTGTTAACTTTTTTAACACCACATTATGTTTTGTGATCAACACTACACGGGTGTTACTTTTAATATATTTTAACACTAACACCGTTGTAAATGTTAATGTGACACTCTGTAGTGTTGAATTTAACACCAGCTGACCTGGACACATATAGACACTTTTGGGTGTTAATTCAACACCGGCATTTTCACTGTGTAGCACTTTAGGTTTAGCGCGAGTGACTTTTCAGTTAGCTGTGCTAATGACTAGCATGATATACTTAACCTCTAATAGACAGAAGACGGGTGAGTGTCCTTTTCAGAGGTGACCTGCCTCGCTGCAGAGTGCTGGAAGCGACCATGAGACATTTCAGCTTCACATTTAATGAAAAGCACACGATTATTGAGACGAGGGGCGGACGAGTGCTGGCCGGGCTCCAACTAGAAAACAGTCGTCAGGGTGTATCGGTGCGTTGATGGCTTAAAAGTCAAAGTTCAGTCATGAGCGTTGGGGTTTTCTCTGCAGATATGTTTGCCCTTCTCTGCAACCTCAGCGTCTGTAGGTGAGAACGGCTCGTTACGATTAAAAGTAAAAATAAAAATAAAAGCATTCAGCTTATCCATAAGCAACTCTAAACAGGTGGGTTTTAATTTTAGATTTAAAGACACTCAGTGTTTCAGCTGTTTTACAGTTTTCTGGAAGTTTGTTCCAGATTTGTGGTGCCTAGAAACTGAATGCTGATTCTCCTCGTTTCTCCTTCTCCTCCTCCTGTGTACTTGTAATCTGTCTTTTGTTAGATATTTTCTTGAACCTACATTAAAGAAGAGAACCACAGACAACGTATATGAGTGTTTAAAAACTTCTGCAGAAGGAGACGACACAGTGAACTGCTCCTCCAAGCCGCTCACCATGTGTTCTGCCCCCTTCAGTTTGTTTGTTTCTTTTATTAGCAGGGAAAATAAGGTGTGAACAGGAATGGGGGGGTGAAACCCACATCCTACCTTCACAGTAGGATGTAAATTCAGACAGATTAGGATGTGGATTCAAACAGACAGAGGTGAGACACAGATACTCAATTAACACATAGACACGTTTTACAGCACATGACTATCCCAGGAAGATAGAAAATAGCAAAACTAGTAAAATTACAAATGTAGGAATGATAACAAACATAATTTTTCTAACATCTTTGCTTTTGCATAGTAAACCAGACACAAACATTTGGTAAAATTAGATGTTTTTGCTTGTGTAAAGCCGTATTCATGTTTTTCAGTGTCCGGCTGATATTTCTCATGCGACTCTAGAAGAGTTCAGCCGTAAGTCGGCGGTGGCGGGAAGCAGCTGTGGCAGCGACCGTCCGACCGTCTCCATCGTCTCCATCCTCCGGTCGGCGCCCCGCCCTGTGGGACACCGGCTCCCCCCCCCCCCCCCCCCCCCCCCCCAGGCACCTGTGGGGTGTCACCTGATGGGGGAAAAGCAAGTGGAAATGAAAGCAAGCAGCCGATCCTGTCAGAGCGCATCAGGGCGGCTGTCTGTCAGGCCGCTGACCTTCGGGGCGGCGCGATGCGTAAAGCCTCAAAGTGTTGGGGCGCGGGCAGCCGGCGACCCGCGGGGAGCAGATGTGAACGTGTGCATATGCTTGTTTATCAATGCGTGGTGTGCAAGAGCAAGTGTGTGTCTATTAGCGCCCTGAGTGGGTGGCGTAAACACGCAGCGCTCCGGGGTGTGTGTGTGTGTCAGTGCAGTGATCTGTGTGAGATAGCTGCGTTAGCTGGCAGGTCGCTGACATCGTCCACAAGCAAATCTCCTGATTTAATCTGGATTTAATCCGTCCTCAGGTTGGACCCTGCTAACCTGAAGAACTGGGAACGATTTCTGAGGCTTCCTGATGGGTCCTGGAAATCCTTGAAAACCCTCCTTGAATTTTACTGAGGTTTGGAAAGGACGAAACGGCGTCACGGCAACTGAACGTTGAAAAATGTGACACAGTAAAAATGCCGGTGTTGAATTAACACCCCAAAGTGTCTATATGTGTCCTAAGTCAGCTGGTGTTAAATTCAACACTACAGAGTCACATTAGCATTTACAATGGTGTTAGTGTTAAAATATATTAAAAGTAACACCAGTGTCACAAAACACAATGTGGTGTTAAAAACGTAAATAATTGACCCACAAGGTGTCAATATCAATCAAATTCAGTAGAAAATATTCAAATCAATACACAGAAATGGAAAGTTTAACTTTTCTTAAACCCATTTCTGTATTATAGACCAACGTTAATTTAACAAAAGAATGGGTGTCAATCTTTTAACACTTTCAACAGTGTTACTTTAACACCAGCTGACTTGGACACATATAGACACTTTTGGGTGTTAATTCAACACTGGCATTTTTACTGTGAATTACTATGAAAAGAATATTTTGAGGTTCACGACATTTACTAAAGAAAAAATGAACGTTTTTTAATTTGAAAAGTCAAAAATGTGCAAGAAAAACTTAAATTTTGAGAAAAATCTTGAAAATGTCTAAACTGGAGAAGTTTTGACTTTTGAAACTTCTCAAAAGTTAGAAAATTTCTGGGGATTAATCAGAGTTTTTTCTATAAAATGTTCCGTTATTTTATCGAGAACATTTCTGATCTCGATCTAATTTTTTTCCTGGATATTTACTCTTCCGGTTTTTTTTTTTTTGGACACGTAGTTAAATTTGGGCAGGCACAGAGACGAAGAGAAGATGGAGAAAGAAAGAAAGACAGAAAGAGAACGTAAGATTGACAAAGACAGAAATAAATAAGGAAGGAAAGAACGAAGGAGTAAAGAATAGAGAGGAGGAGAGAGAGACGAGGCTGTCCTCTGCTCGGCCGCGGCCGTCCAAGCGGCAGGAATGGAGGGAGACAGGAACTGAAGGCCGTCAGCTCCTCCCTCAGGCGCCTCGGCCTCCCGACTACAAGTCCGTGTTTTAGCGAACCATATGTTCCCCCGAACCCCCGTCCAGAAAATAAACAAGTCAGGAAGCCATGGCCGCGGGGGGGGAAGTCTTCTTTCACTGAGTTCACTCACTCCACTTCCTGCAGACTCAAACTGCTCTGGATGGACCATCAGCAGGATCTGAGCTTCCCTGGTTTCCATGCATTCAGGAGACAAAAGGAGCAGAAACATCTCACACAGTAAAATTGCCGGTGTTGAATTAACACCCAAAAGTGTCTATATGTGTCCAAGTCAGCAGGTGTTAAAGTAACACTTTTGAAAGTGTTAAAAGATTGACACCCATTCTATTGTTAAATTAACTTTGGTCTATAATACTGAAATGGGTTTAAGAAAAGTTAAACTTTCCATTTCTCTGTATTGTTTTGAATATTTTCCACTGGATTTGATTGATATTGACGCCTTGTGGGTCAATTATTTACTTTTTTAACACCACATTGTGTTTTGTGATCAACACTACAATGGTGTTACTTTTAATATATTTTAACACCAACACTGATGTAAATGTTAATGTGACTCTGTAGTGTTGAATTTAACACCAGCTGACTTGGACACATATAGACACTTTTGGATGTTAATTCAACACTGGCATTTTTACTGTGCAGGGTTTGACCTGCATGTCAGAACATCACAGGATGGAAATGTCGTCTTCTTCTTCTCCTTTGGAGCCGATCTGCAGACGGGTCAGGAGGTCAGGAGGTCAGGAGGAGGTCAGGAAGTCGGGCTGCTTTTTCTGCTGTTAATAACAGAAAAAGGAAAGAAACCAAGACGAAAGGAAAATAATAAGTTTATTTCTGCTGCACTGAAACATTTTTAGTTTTCAATCCAAACAGACTGAAGTTGGAGAACCTCCTACTTCACCTGACAGGTGAAAGGTGACTCCTACACTGAGTCACCTTTCACCTGTCGGGTTTGATTTCCACCTGCTGGTCCAGGTGTGTTTCAGACACCTGCTGCTTTCAGACCCAGATCCGGCCTGGTTCTGAAAGCAGATCCAGCATCCAGGTCTTAGTTCACCAAGACAAAACTAACTGAGACCTTTTCAGCGGTAGGAGCTTGTTTCAGTCGATTATTCTTTAAATTTGATAAAATTATTACTTTTAATGGCAATAAGTGACATTATCTGCCAGTGGAACTAGAACTGTCAACATTATTGACATAAAACAAGCTGCGATATCTTGCTAAAAAGTTCTTTGTAAGTTAGCTTTGTCTTAATCTAATTTGATAAAATCTGATAAACATTCAACGTATCTTTACCAGTAATTATTTCCTAATTGTTTCCGATTTGTTGCTGATTTTGTCCTCAACCAGCAGGTTTAGTGTTGAGGCAGATTGAAATCAGAACCATTTAATAATCAGTAAATGAAACTGCAGTTCAGTGAAACGTGAGTGGCAGATGGGCGGGGCGGGTGTCCTGGTTCTGCCGAGCCGATCGGTTCTCCCTCCGGACCTGGACAGATGTGCCGCAGGCCGGGCGTTGGCCTGCCGTTGGCTCGCTCCGTTTCGGGTTCCCTCAGGGCCCGGTGCTCACTGACCTGGCATCCATCCTGGCGGACCCGACTTCCGCACGAAGGTCGTTCATCAGGTCCAGCCCAGAACATCAGCTGGACTCTGAGCTGAAACCCTGACCGGGTCCAGCCCGATTCCTCCTGTGTTGGGTTTTTCATTGCAGCAAAATTCACTGTTTTTGATGCAATGCTTAAATAATCTCAATTATTAACTTGAAATTGACCTTTTTTTAACACTAAATCATGTTTTAATTAACTTTTCTGAGATTAATTAAAAAATTTCAAAGATTTTTCATTATTTCTTATAAACTTCTAGTTCTGTTGGCACCGTTACCTAGCAAACCCAGTCTAGCCCAGCCGTTACCTAGCAACCTCAGTCTAGCCCAGCCGTTACCTAGCAACCTCAGTCCAGCCCCGCCGTTACCTAGCAAACCCAGTCTAGCCCAGCCGTTACCTAGCAACCTCAGTCTAGCCCAGCCGTTACCTAGCAACCTCAGTCTAGCCCAGCCGTTACCTAGCAACCTCAGTCTAGCCCAGCCGTTACCTAGCAACCTCAGTCTAGCCCAGCCGTTACCTAGCAACCCCAGTCTAGCCCAGCCGTTACCTAGCAACCCCAGTCCAGCCCCGCCGTTACCTAGCAACCCCAGTCTAGCCCAGCCGTTACCTAGCAACCCCAGTCTAGCCCAGCCGTTACCTAGCAACCCCAGTCCAGCCCAGCAGTTACCTAGCAACCCCAGTCCAGTCCAGCCGTTACCTAGCAACCCCAGTCTAGCCCAGCCGTTACCTAGCAACCCCAGTCTAGCCCAGCCGTTACCTAGCAACCCCAGTCCAGCCCAGCCGTTACCTAGCAACCCCAGTCCAGCCCAGCAGTTACCTAGCAACCCCAGTCCAGTCCAGCCGTTACCTAGCAACCCCAGTCTAGCCCAGCCGTTACCTAGCAACCCAGTTCTAGTTCCACTGGCTGATTATTTCACTTATAACTCAGGAAAAATGGCTTGTTACATGTTAAATAATCTGAATTATTGGCTTAAAATTATATTTTATAATGTAAAATTTACTTTTTTGAGCTTTTAAATCTGTTAGAATAAAATTACTGAGAATAAAATTATTTGTAATAAAGTGAAATCTAACATTAGATTAAAACTGTACACTGCAAAAACACATAATTAGTACACTTGATATATGGCTAATGTTATGCTAGGCTAAAGATTTTAAATAATGCGCAACAATTGTGTCACTGGTTCCTCTCATTCATTGACTTCCTGATCTTACATATGAAGTTTCTTCAGGACTAAATGGGGATAAAATATGCAGTTCTCACAGACACACCAGCAGTTGAGTTTTTGTTACCCAAAACTCTTTTTCCATGAAGCCCAGAGGTTCAAATGTGATAAAAATATCACTGTTTTGCAAAAATATCCATGTAAGTGTTGAGGCGTTTTTCTGGTTTCACAGCCCTGAGCCTTCCTGAAGACCTGAGGGCAGCTGAGAGTTTGGATGTTTCAAAAAGATGCAGACATTCACATTCGCTTTAATTTATAGCTTTTTGTTATCATATCTTAACTTTATAGACCATATATTATCACTTGTTTAATAAATCTGGTTTTTATATATATATTGGTGATTTAAGTTAATAATAATCTGAACAAGTACGATCATGTCAGTTTGACAATATTTTCAACAAAACAAATTGAGTTTGCAAAAATAAACCTCTCAGTCCGTCACGTTTATCATTGATGCTTTAGCACAGCTAACATTTTAGCTAGCAGTGTTCACTACTGGCAGTAACACAGTTAACCCAACATATGCTGCTGCAATAGAAGGTGAGCATTAACATTGATGAAATTAGCACGTTAGCATTAGCTTCTGATAAACACTTAGGATTAGTGCTGTAGGGCTGTAGTGATATAACAATCTCACGATACGATATGATACACATTATTCTGCCCATAATACAATATATATCACGATATTCAGCAAATGATACAATTCAATACACTTTTGTGATTTTCTGAACGATTTTAGAGGGACAAAGTGATTTTGGTGACATTTTGTGACCGTTATAAAGTTGGATTGAATTAATTTAACTGAAAACTGATTAAAAGCTCCAACTACACAATACCTGGTTCTGGTTGGACACAGACTTAAAGTGGACAGCTGGACAAAATGAACCAAAGAAGTGGAGAGAAAACATGTTTCTTTTAGTTGAAACAGTCCAAACTGTAGCTGACATGCATTAGTAAAGTAAATAAAGTGAACCAAGTTCCTGCTCTGAATAGTTTGATACCTTTTTAACCTGAACATCTGAAGGAATCACTCTAAGCCTGATGACCTGGTGAAGCCAGCAGTGAGTGAACAAGGTGACAGTTGGACGTTACGATACTTGAGGATGAATAGTGATTTTTTTCTAGGAAAGAAAATATCGCTATATATCGCGATATCGATATTATTATACAGCCCTAATTAGCATGGCTAATTTTAGCAGGGCTTTCAGCCCATGACATCATGTAGCTGCAGACTGAATGGAAACCCACCTCCAGTCTCCTGTGGACATTTTGACATGGTGATCACTACTCTATAGATTTTGCTGTCATTGATTTTGTCAGTAGAAACACATGGACACAGTTAGCGACATGACAGCCTGTCTGCTCCATTGAGCCATCATTGACCTTCCCTGAATTCAGACTTGCCAAGCCAATTGACCAAATCGCTGATCTTTAAGAGGAGCGGGTTGAGTGGCACTAAACACCACACACACAACACACACACACTCCATCCACCTCACTGTGTAATCAAGGAGGGAGGCAGGCAGGACTCTGGGTCACAACAGCGACAGTAATGAGAGGCGACAGCTCCTTGGCGCTCGAGGCAACGACCAGCTCGGCTGTGGAGACCGCGGAGCGAGTCCGCCAGGCACGCACTGAGGCAAGGTTTGCTGATTTGGGAGGGAGATGGAGGGAGGCGAGGGGAGGGGAGGGGGGGAGCGAACTGGGACGGAGCTGGTGGTACGGATACACTGGGTCGATGCTAAAGTGCAGATCTGATGTCATGGAAACACATTTCTTCTAATCATCACTTATTATCTGATGTATTTCTACCGTTTATCAGCAGCAGGGATGTCAAAGCCTCAACACACACAAGCACAACGTCCGACATGCATCCTGAGCTTCGGTGGAGCCCTGAGGCCGCCGCGCACGGCGCTGCTGACCCCTCCCTCTCCGCCTCGCCTCCCCCTCCATCCTCCTCTGGAAGACAGTTTAACTTCTGTCATTTTCGTGAAGCAAGCGAGTCAGTTTCGCTGCGACGAGAGGATGTGACAGGCCGGTAATGGACAGGACAAAGAGGGGACTTATGAAGTATTAGTAAACCTTAATAATTCACTAAACGGAGACCCCAGGAGCCCCCCACTGGCTCTCATCCCGGCTCCCATGTTTTCTGTCTGTCGGCGCCGGATCATGATGAGAGGAGATGCCAAATCACTGACCAGATAAAGCCAAAAGATTAAAAATGCTCTTCAAGCAACATTCATGCAGTAGTATAGTTTATCTAATTGATATGTCAAAGATGTAATAAGCTCCAAAATATAGGTGGGAAATTAATTTGTGCATTTGTTTTTTTTCCATATTTCAAGATTTAAAAGACACAAAAAAGCTTTTTATTTAAGGCAAATATTTGAGTCAGGATTTAACAAAACTTAAGTAAATGCCTGAACTGATATAACACTTTATCCAATCATTTTTGACCACTTTACAGTAGAGCCACATTCACCCATACATACACGATGTGCAGCTCGGTGGGTGGTTTGGGGTTGGGTGCCTTGCCCAGGGGCACATCGACATGTGGCAGGAGGAAGCTGGAATTGATCCTGTAACCTTCCAATCACAAGACGACGACTCTACCCACAGAGCCACAGTCCGCCCAGTAAATCTGGTAACCAGACCTGCAGACACAAAGTTGGTAAAACCCTTTAACACTCAAAGATCTGCAGCAGAGAGCAGCATCTTTAGTCACAAATAAAAACTAACTACTCACACCAGTCCTGTTTAGCTTTAATACGTTTCGTTTGGGGAAATGTGAATGCTAACCGACTCTGGTCCTCCAAACCTCAGTCTGGGTTTGGTTAAAGTGAACTCTGGTTCGGTGTGAATACATACGAGACCGCTCCAAAAGCAGGAAGTGGACTATCGTGTTCCCATTGTCAGGATCAAGATATGCATTGAATATGTTGGTCAATGTTTGAACTCTGAACTCTAAAAGGTTTAAACCAAATTCTGCTGAAGGCGCCAGATAACTTTGGGAAACTTTCACAGTAAAAATGCCGGTGTTGAATTAACACCCCAAAGTGTCTATATGTGTCCAAGTCAGCTGGTGTTAAATTCAACACTACAGAGTGTCATATTAACACTCTGTAGTGTTAAAATATACTAAAAGTAACACCAGTGTAGTGTTGATCACTAAACATAATGTGGTGTTAATAAAGTAAATAATTGACCCACAAGGTGTCAATATCAATCAAATCCAGTGGAAAATATTCAAAACAATACACAGAAATTGAAAGTTTAACTTTTCTTAAACCCATTTCAGTATTTAAACCCATTTCAGTATTTAAACCCATTTCAGTATATAGACCAAAGTTAATTTAACAAAAAAGTGGGTGTCAATCTTTTAACACTTTCAAAAGTGTTACTTTAACACCAGCTGACTTGGACACATATAGACACTTTTGGGTGTTAATTCAACACCGGCATTTTTACTGTGTTGGTTTATTGGGACCCACTGCATGTTTGTTTATTAAAAGATGCATCCACAGTCCCCACCTTGTCAAATGTACATTCGTCTGCCGCCGCTGACCACCAATTATCTGTGATCAGAGTCTAGCCGGTCGCGATCGGGCCGACTGGTGGCCTGGAGGGACACGCACTCCGCCTCCCAGCTGCTCCACCACCAACCAGGCCCGGTTCTCCGCTCTGTGACTGGCAGCCCAAGTCATTAGATCCCTGGACGCCCCCACTGGCTGCTCTTTTTGCTCCCCTTTGTGTGTGTTTGTGGCGGTGCTGGGGATTACAGCGCAGCGCTGACGAGTGTCAGTACGGAGCCCCGGTCCAGTCTGCTGAGGTCCGGTGTGACAGCGCCGCGTCCTGAGTGCCCGGCCTGCATCGCCTCCAGAGACGCAGAGGGTGATGGGGCCCGGCACCGGAGGGGCCGCCCTGGCTGGTGCCTTTGCTGGTGGTCTCTGTGGCCTATTAGTGTCTTGCTATGGGCCTGTCAGACTGACAAAACAGGGGCCTGTCAAATTAGGTAGAGGCTGAATATCGGAGATGTGTATCCAGACGCAGCGAGGGGACGCGTTGGGGAGGAGTGAGCAGAACCAGGATGAGGAAACCACCGGTGCTAATGTCGACGCTAAGTGAGAGTGACAGTATCCTAGCTGATCGGCGAAGGGAAAACGCAGAAGCAGAAAGAGAGACAGAGAGCTGGAGTGGTTGATAATGGTGGTGTGGTTGTCCTGAGGAGACTTGTTAAGGGCCCGTCCAGACAGAACCAGACAGCTGCCGTTCCCAGGGATCTGAACCCAGGTAAAGCGCTCCAAGTTTGGCCCAAACAGCTCGGAGTTACTTCCACTTAATGAGATGAGCAGCAGCCAATCATCCCAAAACACAAAACCATTTAATGGAACAATGACGGTTTCCTCTGCTGACTGTTTGTGTCGCTGCGCACATGAAATAACAAGCATTTACCTGGATACCAAAGGCACTTTTAGTTGGTTCTGTTGTGTTTTAATACACAATTAAACCGGCTCTGCTGGCTCTGTATTTACCTCTGGAGGCAGATTTGATGCAGATGCTTCAGGCCACTGTGAAGACATGCAGTTTGTCTACTGTTTCTCACGCTTTAAAGGGACAGTCATGAATTCTTTAAGTGAGATAATGTGAAGTTTTTATCAGCAATCAGTCGGGATCTGCATAGAAAAACAGTCCGATTGGTCAGATTTAACACAAACTTCATGTTCAAATATCAAGATCTTCCAGGATTTTATTATTGGCAATGAAAATCACTAGTTTTGTGATTCTACTTTAAAGATATTTGCAAGAACTTTTGTCTTTTTGGCACTTGAAGCATATTAGGGCCACTGCATGTAGAAAAAACAAAGAAAGTAAATTTATGGTAAGTGGACTGATCTTATTCATCCAATCATTTTTGACCACTCAAGGCACTTTACAGTAGAGCCTCATTCACCCATTTGCACTCAAACGCTCACATTTATACACCGATATGCAGCTTGGTGGGGAGTTTGGGGTTGGGTGCCTTGCCCAGGGGCAGGTTGACATGGGGCAGGAGGAAACTGGAATTGAACCTGCAACCTTCCAGGCACAAGACGACTACTCTACCCACAGAGCCACAGTTGCCCTGAAGAAACTATCTGAATAAACTAAAATTATTTGATATTAAGAAATTTTCTAGAAAAAAGCTTGGACATTTCTTAGTTTCAAAAGTTGGAAATTTTGAACTTTTGGGAATTTTCTGAGCTTCAAAAGTCAAAATTTTTAACGTTGGATAATGTGAAGCTGCTATCAGTAACTATAGAAATCTGTTTGCAGCATTAAAAGTAACAAACAAATTGGTAGATGTTTGATTTAACACAAACTTCATGTTCAAAGATCCAAATCTGATTTCTAGATAAGATCAAAAATAATCAAGAACAACTAATTAGAAATTAATACTATTTGTTAATTGTAATCATATACAACAGATATCATTGCATTTCCACATCTGTTTGTTTTTTTATCCTAAACTGTTCTTCCAGGATTTCATGATTGCTTTGAGATGTTTTGTAGTCAAAATCACAGATTTTTTAAGTATTTTAAAGATATTTACAAGAATATTGTGATTTTGACACTTTTGTATGGAAGTAAATAGCAATGGCGTTTAGCAACTAATAGCAACTATCGTGACAGTTCACTGTGCAGGTCTTAATGCTCAATTCAATTCAGATTCGTTCACATTTCCAAATGCAACTTGTATTTGATCTCCTGCACTCTAAAAAGTGTTTTTTGGGCTGAAGATCATCTTATGGACTTAATTACATTTATTTAACATAATTATTTTGCTTTTGCTAAGCCAACTTACTTTTTGTGTTTATTTAACTCAAAACTTACACTAAATAGTTGAACCAACTTAATTGAATTGCTTCCATAGGTAACAAGCAATTCAATTAAGTTTATCCAACTTAATTTATTAGGTTTATTCAACTTAATTTAAGTTTATCCAACTTTATTTATTAAGTTTATCCAACTTAATTTATTAAGTTTAGCCAATTCAATATATTCTAATCATCCAACTCAACTTGTTAATTTTATTTAACGAATTTATTAAGTATGTTTAAGATAACAGATTTAAGTCACTCTTACTCAAATCATTTATTTTCTTCTAAAAAACATTTAAAATCTCTTTGTCTTAATTCTACAGAAAGTCAACTCAAACTTTTAAGTAGTTCCAAACTAAATATTTGGGAAAACTCTTTTACAGTGTCCTCTAAATATACTCAAATTTAAAAGTTACAAATCTTTTCCTTAAAGGACCTTTTTACTTTGACTTTACTTGAAATAATTAAGTTCAATACCATATTTGTATCGTCTGACCAGGTAGTTTTACTTTTACTTGAGTACATTTTTGTCTGTGTATTTGTACTTCTACTTAAGTAAATTTTTTGAGAACTTTCTCCACCACTGTCGTTTCCATAGCAACGATCAGAAGCAAGACCGCGCCTCAGAACTACAGCGAGGTCACGGATGAGGTCATAGATGACATCATGTTCATCACAGCAGATCAAAGACGTTCTGAGGCTTTGATTGTTGGAATCTCAACACTTCCGTCAGAATCCAAACGCTCCTCTGAGATTCAGCTTTTGTGTCTAGTGACTGTTTTTGTGTTTCAAAGATGACATTCCCTTTTGTTCTACCATTCGGATATCTGGCGGCGACAGGAGCGAAGGTATTTGACTACTTCTTCCCAGGAGACGACTCAGATGAAAGGAGAGGAGATGAATCCGAAGATAGAACCACTCAGGATGACGAAGAAAGGGATTGGTTCTGGGAGGGACTTCCATCCCGTCCCAAACCACAACCTGACTCGGATGGGGATGAAGTGAGGGATTGGTTCTGGGATGGATTTCCATCCCATCCCAAACCACAAGCTGACCCGGCTGGGAAAGTTTGTGTGGAACAGACAGATCCTCAGTCTACAGAGACTAAACAAAACAGGACTGCAGACATTCGAACTGATGAAACTGACCCAGCTGGGGAGGTTTCTGGGAACGTCACAGCTCCCAAGCTGTTTTCGGGAGGTACAGTTCCCAAAACCAAAACGACCCCGAACAAGGATGATCACTCGAAGGATCAAGACAGACAACACCACCCCGGACGGGGTGGTTCAAACTCATCTTCGAAGGAAACACATAGGGACCAGGCATTGATGTGCCAAAGGAAGAAGCATCCCCGACGGCATGGTTCGACCTCTCCTTCCAAGAAAAAAGGTAGGGACAAGACTTTGATTAGGTCCCAAAGGAAGAACCAAGCCGGACAGGGAGGTTCAACTTCTTCTGAAGAAGAAAGACATTGGGACCAGGTAAACCTCCCCGGATGGTGGGGTTTACCATCGGAAGATGAGGAGGAACTTTGGGACCAGTTTTTCAACATTTCACCAAGGAACCCCAGACGGCGTGGCACAAACTCATCTTCCGAGGAAAGACATTGGGACCAGGATTTGAACATGGAAGATGAGGAGAATCCTTGGGACCAGTTTTTGGACATTTCACCAAGGGAGAACCACCCCGGACCATTACCACTGGAATATAAGGAGAAACTTTATTTAAAGTAAAAAGATTATTTGGCGATTACAGCTGCCGTAAACAAGGCAGCGTAGACAAGGATAATCACTCGAAGGATCAAGAAAAACGACACCACCCCGGACGGGGTGGTTCAACCTCATCTTCCTGGGAAAGACTTTGGGACCAGGTTTTGAACATGTCCCAAAGGAAGAACCACGGGGTGGTTCTTGGAAGGTGAGGAGGACCTTTGGGACCAGGTTTTGAACATTTTGTCTAAGGAAACTACACAGGTCAGGTGGGACCAGGTCAAAACCTGGTCCCAAAGGAAGAACCACCCCGGACGGGGTGGTTTACCATTGGAAGAAGAGGAGGACCTTTGGGACCAGGCTTTGACCATTTCGTCTAAGGAAAGATATTGGGACCAGGTTTTGACCTTGTCCCAAAGGAAGAACCACCCCGGACGGGGTGGTTTACCATTGGAAGAAGAGGAGGACCTTTGGGACCAGTTTTTACTGTTTCCCTACAGAAAAACTGATCCAGAAGGTGAAATTTTCTATGACAAAAAATTATTTTGTGATTACAGCTGCTGTAAAGACAGGAGCCTCATGGCAACGACGGAGGACAACCTCTGTACAAGTTTTCCACCAGGCTCAGAAATTGTTGGCAGTTTTTAAAGCGATCTGAAGACGACACCACACTCTTCAGAGAATCCTAGCTAACAATTTCTCCTGCCACTCCTCTCGAAAGCAACCAAGCTCGTTTTGGAGAGGAGCAGGAAACATTGAATTTTGTGAATAAAACATCAGGGCTGCACAGTGGATCAGTTGGTACCACTGCTGCCTTGCAGTAAGACAGTCATGGGTTTGAATCCCAACCTGGTTCTGTCTGCCTGGGGTTTTCTGCATCTCCAGGTCCATATATTTAGCCACTGCTCCACTTTGGGAGTTTCTGCCCCGAGGGCCCCAATGACCACAGGAACCACTGTGGTCTTCACCTTCCAGGTCTTTCCCAGTTCCTCCCTGAGGCCCTGGTATTTCTCCGGTTTCTCTTTTTCCTGATGTTTTAGTCACTTGGTATTGCTACATCCACCACAATCAGTTCTGGGTCTAATCAGTTCTGGGTTTAATCAGTTCTGGGTCTGAATAGTTCTGTGTCTGAATAGTTCTGGATCTGAATAGTTCTGGGTTTAATCAGTTCTGGGTCTAATCAGTTCTGGGTCTAATCAGCTCTGGGTCTAATCAGCTCTGGGTTTAATCAGTTCTGGGTCTGAATAGTTCTGTGTCTGAATAGTTCTGGATCTGAATAGTTCTGGGTTTAATCAGTTCTGGGTCTAATCAGTTCTGGGTCTAATCAGCTCTGGGTCTAATCAGCTCTGGGTCTAATCAGTTCTGGGTTTAAATAGTTCTGGGTTTAAATAGTTCTGGGTCTGAATAGTTCTGGGTTTAATCAGTTCTGGGTTTTTCATTGCAGTTATAGTCACTTTTTGTTTGTCTAATTCCGTTAGTTTTAATTAGTATTTAGACTGTGTTTTATCGGTTTTATTAGTTACATTTTGATTTTTCATACTTTGGTCAATTTTTAGGTGAAAAGGGTCAAAGTATTGTGATTAAATTTGTTAATGAATACTCAACAGAACATTTTTTAAAAATGTTCTATTTTTATTATTAAATATTTTAGTAATATATTAAATTATTTAACAATCGACTGGTGTTTTCTCTAACCTTTTACTCAACGTTTACAAGAAGTAATAATATTAAAGGAATCAATTAAATAAATAAAAAAGTAAAGTTCAAATAATGAGAATAAAGTCAATTTTTCTAGAATAAAGTCAAAAATTTTTAGGTATATCCCTAATACTCCATTGTAGTTTATTGGAAATTGTTCACAAAAATTATTAAAATATTGAATAATGGACTACAATCCACCGTCATAAAATAATAAAAAGTCACATTTACCGTCATAAATGAACACAAACATTTCTAAATTAATTCTGCAAATAATTGGATTTTTATTCATTTTTTTAAATTACAAAAACAACTAAAATCTCGGAGGGACTGAAAAAATGTTCAATATGATGCCCCGACCACCGGGCTTAGCAAGTTTTCTGGCCAAGCTAACCAGGCACAGATTCCCTGGTATGGGACTGTTAGAGTTGGTTATCATGTGATTGGAAGGTTGTAGGTTCAATTCCAGGTTCCTCCTGCCACATGTGGATATTGGTGTGTGAATGTGACTCTAATGTGAAGTCACTGCCTTAAATATGGCATTTTAAACATACTTAATACATTTGTTTAAAAAATTAACAAATTGAGTTGGATAAACTTAATTGAATTGCTTGTTACCCATAGAAGCAATTCAATTAAGTTGGTTCAACTTTTTCTTTTTAGAGTGTGTATGAACCGGAAACGATGTATAAATATCCCGCATGCGCAGTAAACGTCACACAGCGCGCATGCTCAGTGTTTGCGGAGTAAACATGATGGGAATGGTGGCGCATATGTCGTGAAGTTGTTGTCCAACTGGACCCAGCAGCACATTAACAACTTAATCCTCATTTCCGTCCGCCATCTTGTTTGTCTTCCTGCTTCCGCATATCAGGACAACTTTCGTCAAAATGGCTCTCAGGTAGGCTGGACGTACAGAACACATTTGTATCGGATTTATGATCACATATCCAAGTAGTCTGGGCCGCATTTGTTAAAATAAGATAAGAAACATGTCGCATAAGGGAAAAAAACCATCGGATTCAAACAGGCTTTAGTGTGAATGTACTGGTTCTAGCTTACCGACGGCTAAAAGCTGTGTTGGCTAAGCTAATTTCGCTAGTTCGGCAGTAGGTACTACAGTTAACATCACTAATATTTATCCTAGACATAGATGATAGATACTAAGCTGTATTTATAGCTCCCACAAGTCTGAGGCGGAAGTGATCCGCGCATGCGCTTAGAGTCGACCCACAGGAGAAGGAAAACATGTCGGATGATGTGAACGAGCTGCTACATAGTTCACTACTTAATGAACAGGAAGAGTGTGACACCATGGAGGAGATTCACCTGAAATCCTTACAATCAATATTTTAGCGGATTTTTAAGATTTACGAACTATTAACGTGAATAACAAGGACCTGGACCTGGTGCAGAGTCAGAACATGTGGTAACAAACACGTAGGCTCCATGTCCGTCTTAGCTAGCAGATTAAAAACTACATTTGCTAAGCTAATTTTGGCAGTAAGTACTGCAGTAAATATCTCTGATATCTGTCTTAATATTACACAGTTACAGAAGAGGATTAGGGCCACCGGGGGGAAGAAATTCTGACTTTACAGTCAGAATTCTGGGATTAAAGTCAGAATTCTGACGCAAGAATCTCAGAATTCTGAGATTAAAGTCAGAATTCTGATTTTAATCTCAGAATTCTGACTTTAATCTTAAAATTCTGAGATAAAAGTCAGAATTCTGACTTTAATCTCAGAATTCTGAGATAAAAGTCAAAAGTCAGAATTCTGATTTTAAATCTCTGAATTCTGAGATTAAAGTCAGACTTTAATCTCAGAATTCTGACTTAATCTCAGAATTCTGAGATTTAAAGTTAGAAATATTTTTTTTGTTGGCCCTAATCCTCTTCCGTACACAGAGGTTGGCAGAATACTCAAAAGTTACAATCAAACTTATTGTTTATAAATTCGGGAGCAGATTCATACTGTAGATTATGCCTATGTCATGGTCATGGTTGTCATGGTAACTCCGTAGCAACTGCCTGCCAAGATGGCTGTCGGTTACAAAGTTCGACTCCGTTTGGCCAATCAGAATGGCTGTTCAAGATACCTGGACTCAGTTGAAGGTGATTTAGTGCGTATTTATGCCGCGTATTTAGTGCAGAACTTCGCGCAGCCTGGTGAAGGCGTCACCAGGCGCGCATGCGCTGATGTGGCTGCGTGTGTGTGCGTGTGTGTGTGTGTGTGTGTGTGTGTGTGTGTGTGTGTGTGTGTGTGTGTGTGTGTGTGGTGTGTGAGGGCGGCGTCTCCTCACACACACTGAGGCTGATGTACAGTGGCAGCTCCCCCCTCGCAGCCACGGGGCTTCCCACGGGGCTCCCCACGGCCACTGCAGATGATAGTTTTAATTGCTTTCAATCTTTCAGGCGAGTCTCTGCCCGGTGGCGCGCGCGCGCGAGCTCCGGCTGTCAGCGGGCATGTGTGGCGCGCGCGCGGCGCTTCCGTGCGCATGCGGGGTGGTTCACAGCTTGAGTAGAGGCGCGCGCACACACACACACACGCGCGCGCGCACACACACGTGGTGTGTGTTTGATGAATGCGTTGATGAAAATGAGGGTTTTCCGCAGAAAGGAGACGTTCATCAGTCAGCGTGAATAACAGCGATGCTTAAGCAGAGGAAGGTTACATGTTTATAAATAATGGAGGTCAGGGTTTGCATGGAAAACCTCAGAACACATTCAGACCTTAAAAGGATTTAAAAGCGGTGAGCTACAAAACCAGCTGATCAATAATTCACAGCAGAAGTGGAGAAACGGCTCCGGGAAAACAGTCTGACTCTTTTCATATGTCTGTTTAAGTCAAACTGAGACCATTCAGGTCACAACGCTGTGGCGCAGTATTAGCACAGATCTAAGAAAAAATCCAATAAAATTACAAGATTAAAGGAATTTTTTGAAAATCCAGTAAATAAACCTAATTCTTGTAATATTTCTCCTAATTTTATGACTTTATTCTTGTAATTTATTACAAGAATAAAGTATTTTTTGAAAATTTTGTAAATAAACTTAATTCTTGTAATATTTCTCCTAATTTTATGACTTTATTCCTGTAATTTTATTTTATTTTCTTCATCGCATAATATCATATTTTCATCAGTAAATAAAAAGTAAATGAAAACAGTCACTAAAATGTGTCAAAGCTACTATGGAAACCCTGAAGTGCCAAAAAGATAAACACGTGGAATGCACTGATGTAACTTTTTTTTAAATTTTAACAGTATCAGTATCTGATAATAGTATTGCTCTTATGACAAGTTTACCGATGTATAAGTATGTGTAGAAACACAGTTGTGTCCTTAATCATTTGTATACAGTATTTAAAACTAGCACCTTTTAGGTAAAAGGTTTTTGATTACAAGTAACTTTTCAGTAAGAACTAGGAGCTTATTTTACACCAGTAATTCCTTATAATTGATTAAATAGTTCTAGTTCCTCTGGAAGACAGATTTACTTTTAACATGGGAAAAATCTTATTATTGAAATAATCTGCCAGAGGAACTAGAACGTGTTCTTCAATATTAAGAAACGAGTTTCTTAAAACAAGCTTCTGTATCTTGTCAAAAATTTCTGTGTAAGTTTTGTCTTATTTTATGTGTACCAAGATATTTGCACTAGAAACTAAAGTAAAAATACTTGGTAAGATTTTGTGTTTTTGCAGTGAAAATGTAACTTTTTGAGAGGTTTTGTTTCTCTTTATGTTGTATTTTATCCATGTTTTATGATAAAAACTAACACGTTGAACCCTGTAAAAACTACACAGTAAAAATGCCAGTGTTGAATTAACACCCCAAAGTGTCTATATGTGTCCAAGTCAGCTGGCTTTTGTTAAATTAACGTTGGTCTATATACTGAAATGGGTTTAAGAAAAGTTAAACTTTCCATTTCTGTGTATTGTTTTGAATATTTTCTACTGGATTTGATTGCTATCGACACCTTGTGGGTCAATTAGTTACTTTATACACCACATTAACACTAATGTATAAAGTGTATACACCACTTTATACACCACATTATGTTTGTGATCAACACTACACTGGTGTTACTTTTAATATATTTTAACACCAGCACCGTTGTAATGTTAATGTGACTCTGTAGTGTTGAATTTAACACCAGCTGACTTGGACACATATAGACACTTTTGGGTGTTAATTCAACACCGGCATTTTTACTGTGTAGGTTAATAAAACAGCAACTAGAGTCCTCTGGTTGGCACTTTTAAACCTTTAAATATTTATCAGAATAGATGTAAAAATCCTGACTAGAAGTGATCAGAAATCACAGTGAATCTAGAAGTGATCAGAAATCACAGTGAATCGAAGTGATCAGAAATCGCAGTGAATCTAGAAGTGATCAGAAATCGCAGTGAATCTAGAAGCGATCAGAAATCGCAGTGAATCTAGAAGCGATCAGAAATCGCAGTGAATCTAGAAGCGATCAGAAATCGCAGTGAATCTAGAAGCGATCAGAAATCGCAGTGAATCTAGAAGTGATCAGAAATCACAGTGAATCGAAGTGATCAGAAATCACAGTGAATCTAGAAGTGATCAGAGATCACAGTGAATCTAGAAGTGATCAGAAATCACAGTGAATCTAGAAGTGATCAGAAATCACAGTGAATCGAAGTGATCAGAAATCGCAGTGAATCTAGAAGTGATCAGAAATCGCAGTGAATCTAGAAGCGATCAGAAATCGCAGTGAATCTAGAAGCGATCAGAAATCGCAGTGAATCTAGAAGTCGATCAGAAATCGCAGTGAATCTAGAAGCGATCAGAAATCGCAGTGAATCTAGAAGCGATCAGAAATCGCAGTGAATCTAGAAGCGATCAGAAATCGCAGTGAATCTAGAAGCGATCAGAAATCGCAGTGAATCTAGAAGCGATCAGAAATCACAGTGAATCGAAGTGATCAGAAATCAGTGAATCTAGAAGTGATCAGAGATCACAGTGAATCTAGAAGTGATCAGAAATCTAGTGAATCTAGAAGTGATCAGAAATCACAGTGAATCGAAGTGATCAGAAATCACAGTGAATCTAGAAGTGATCAGAGATCACAGTGAATCTAGAAGTGATCAGAGATCACAGTGAATCTAGAAGTGATCAGAGATCACAGTGAATCTAGAAGTGATCAGAAATCATAGTGAATCTAGAAGTGATCAGAAATCACAGTGAATCGAAGTGATCAGAAATCACAGTGAATCTAGAAGTGATCAGAGATCACAGTGAATCTAGAAGTGATCAGAGATCACAGTGAATCTAGAAGTGATCAGAGATCACAGTGAATCTAGAAGTGATCAGAAATCATAGTGAATCCCCCCTCGTTGTTTTGTTTGATGCAGGTTTTTGTTTTTGCTGATGAAGTCGCTGCTGCCCTCCATGAAGCCACAACACATCGTAAATCGACCTGTTCCTCCTAAAAACCCAGCGTGTGACCATTTCCACAGTGGGGCTGCAGGAGCAGCGAGCCTCACACACACACAACACACACACACACACACACACACACACACACACACACACACACACACACGTCTGGCCTGGGGGTGAATGAAGCCCCAGCATTCCCACAGAGGCTAATCTCCATCCATTTAGAGGGCTGTAATATTTAATCAGGAGGCCCTGGACCGTCTCCCAGCAGCACTAGCTGCGGCGTTGGTCATATGTTCGCCGGCCCAGAGGCGCCGGACGGGAATTCACTGCTAAAAGATGCCGCAGCGCATCCAACCGCAGAGCCAGGCGCCGCGTCGCGATGAGCCACGCTTCCCAGGCTGGGAAGGGATTTCAGGTTGCACTGCTGCTCTGGATGTGGAAAACGTTAAATATGGCTCCCCACCCAGGGTGCTGTTCTGCTGGGGGTGGCCAGTCAAACGGTTACCAGTCAGTTTTCACCCTAAAATGGTTTTTAATTGGGGTTTAGTAAGTGTGAAAATTTGAATAGAATGAAAAAATAACTGGGCATGTGGATGGTCAAATATAGACACTTCCTGCTATAGACACTTCCTATAGACACTTTGGCGAGCAAAAAACTGCTCGCCAAAGATGATTAGCATTAGCTGTCAAGTTGTCAACATAAAGCTCTAAATGCATGAGGGATGTATAAAAGAAAAGATGCAGGACTTTGCTACGAATTGTCAAAACTACAACAACCAGAGAAAAACATTTGGAAGGAGAGGGAAGTAGGTCAGCTGTGCTAGCTTGACTTTGACAACCTTAACATGTAGATGTGCTGTTAGCTTAGCTTAGCCTAGCTTAGCTGGATGGCATTTGATTATCTGAAATTAACATCTAAACCAATCAGGTTGGATTATTCTGGACAACACTGATTTTTAAAAACATCAACTGATGCATAACTTTGATGTAAATATAACAGAAGTTTTTTTCTTTTTTAATGATAAAAACAATAGAATGAAACACAAGATTTGGTTATGAGAAATATAATTAAGTTTAATTATACTCTCTTATAATTTGTACATTTGCCTTTGCTTTCTTTTTATAGTATAGTAGAAAAACTTTGAAGAGAGACTTTATCAGATTTTTAAAAGTCTTTAAATATATGCAAACTGATTGTTTTATTTGACATATTCTGGAGCCTTTAAATGACGCCTCCTCTCTAAACTCTCCCAAACCTTTTCTTAAAGGTCGTCTTTATTATTGTTGCTCTTGTTCTGCCATCTCCCGTTGCTTTAGAGGGAATATTTTGTGACAAAGACCATGCAGCTGGGTCGGCCCGGCCTGCCGGTCGCACCTGGAAAAGGTCAGGTCTGGCACCGGCGGTGTGAAAAACCTGCAGCACGTCCGGATTGTCTCCGGCTCATCCCGGCGTGAGCGTCTGACCTCTCTGTGCCTCGGCTGTGATTCTGCGTTTCGGGAACGTTTGCGTTGCTAAACAGGGGGTGATGGAAGTGCGATGTGAGCGGCCCGCTGCCTGATTCGGCCCGACTCTAATGGGAGACGTGGTGAATTTTTCATGCAGCCCGGAGGCGCAGGAACGGCAACCACACTGCCGGGTTTCAACTTCTAAGAGGGAAGATAAAGTCTGCAGCAGGGAAAACCAAAGGAAGTCGAGATGTCCTCCATGGAGCTGAAGCTTGTGACTTCTATAAAAAATGATGTTGTTTTTTACATGTTTGTTTAAACTGCCACTGCACTGCAAAAAACAAATATTACCAAGTATTTTTTTGTTTAGTTTCTACCACAAATATCTTAGAAAAAAAGACAAAACCAACTTAGAACTTTTCAGTGAGAAGTAAGAGCTTGTTTCAGTTAAATAGTAGGGCTGTATAGTAATATCGATATATATCGATACTTTCTTTCCTAGAAAAAAAATCGATATTCATCCTCAAGTATTGTAACGTCCAACTGTCACCTTGTTCACTCACTGCTTGCTTCACCAGGTCATCAGGCTTAGAGTGATTCCTTCAGATGTTCAGGTTAAAAAGGTATCAAACTATTCAGAGCAGGAACTTGGTTCACTTTATTTACTTTACTAATGCATGTCAGCTACAGTTTGGACTGTTTCAACTAAAAGAAACATGTTTTCTCTCCACTTCTTTGGTTCATTTTGTCCAGCTGTCCACTTTAAGTCTGTGTCCAACCAGAACCAGGTATTGTGTAGTTGGAGCTTTAATCAGTTTTCAGTTAAATTAATTCAGTCCAACTTTATAACAGTCACAAAATGTCACCAAAATCACTCTGTCCCTCTAAAATCTTTCAGAAAATCACAAAAGTGTACTGAATTGTATCGTTGGCTGAATATCGTGTATCGTATCGTGAGATTATTGTATCACTACAGCCCTATTAAATAGTCAAGTAAATAATTCCTTAATATTTGTGAAAAAGTTCTATTAAGGCTGAGAAACTTAACGCGATTTAAGCGTTAAGTGATTAGTTTTTGGTTTAAGTACCTGAAATAAAGCTGAACTGATGGAGTTTTATCCAGAGTTTTTTTTTTAAACGCTTTTATGAGGCACGGTGGCGAAACCTTAAACTGCTGCTGCGCCAGTTACTCAGCAGGCTGTTGCTAGGCAACCAATGTTTGGGGGGAACTTGACACTTGTTTGGTTGCTTGGCAACCAAAGAGCGAGTGAGATAGTTGATTCCTCCAACTTTTCAGTTTCAGATTATCTTTATTGTCATTTAACATAACATTAAAATTATGCATCTTGGGCCACAAGCAGAAACAAAATTATAAAAAGAAGCATAAAGTGGAATAAGATGATAAGATCAAAGGCTGTATAAGTGGAAACATTTGCAATTTGTACAATGAATTTTCAGCAAGAAACCTTGGCCTACATCCCCCAGAATGCTGTGTGGTTCTGGTTCTGTATTTTAGGTCAGTGCATTATCTCTACATATATATATGTATAAATGCCATTGTGATATTTATTGTTATTCATTTACTGTTCCCAAACTTTGATTAATTAAGTGAATTTTGCATCTTTGATTCATCCAAACGATGAACAAAATGAACAAAAGCAGATTGAATAATATCCACAATCTCACTTTAATGGGCTGAAATTTCTGCAAGAAAGCTCTAAAAAAATTATCCATCTGTTCAGTGCACACAGCTCACCCGGATAGCTCGTAGCACTGTCTTACATATGCAAATATGTTTTGCCTGGAAATCTATTAGAAGTTGCTCGAAGGAATCCAGAACGGCGCTCCTTCTGTCCGCCTGGGCCTCCCTCCCTCCCGCCGTCCGTCCGTCTCCTGTCGCGTGGAAAACATCTTCACCAGCTCCGCTCGCGTGGACGGGCAGCGGCGCCGCCCCCTCGCCGCAGACAGCTTCCACCACCATGGGCCAATATGCAGATCCGATGGCGGCCCGGTCCGCCAGCGGAACAACGAGGCCCTGCAACTGTTTGCTCAGTTGGATAATACATGCAGCATAAGGACACGGGGGATAATTATGAATCTGTAAATTTCTCCTTATGCTAAGTACCTAAAAGTCCCGACTGGGTGCAGAAGCTAAATTAATATAGGCACCTCTAAAGGAATCCACAATTAGTTGTCATAGACTTTATTTGAGAAACATTAATTTAAAGGAGTTGTGCAAAAGTCACTTTTTGCATGTTTTTCTATTCCTGTTTGGGTTTCAACTGATAAAAATGCCAACAGTTTTTAGCTAGGAGCTAATATTATTTAATGTCTGGAAAATGATCCATTTCAAAAACCTCCAGAATGCTAAGTCGCACTGTACTGTTACCTAGCAACCACAGCTCATCACCTAGCATTTCCAAGCTGAGTTCCAGCATGTTTGGTCAGCTGGTTTTACTGCTGTCCAATGGCTGCTGGAAGAGAAGAGCGTTTTCCAATATTTTGAAACTTTTGTTTACAAAACTGGAACGTAAATTAGTGCTTAGTTTGTCAGAAATGTTTTTTAATGAGTGCTGGGTGAGCTAAAGCTAAATATTAGCTCCACTCTTGGCTGATTAGTGGATGTGTTTTGGCAATATTTAATTTTTTTTTGGTGTCTGGAAAATGAGCCATTTCAAAACCCGCCAGAATGCAACGTCACAAATCAGCAGGCGATGCCCATTACCTAGCAACCCAACATGCTCCAGCATGTTTGGTCAGCTGGTTTTACCTGTATGCTGCTGGAAAAGACGGTGTTTGTCCAGAAACTATTTGCTGCATTCTGGTTGGTTGTGCAGGAGGCTCCACTTCTGCTTTTCAAGGATGTATGTTTGTAAATGGGCATCTATATAACGACACGTTTGAAAACGGTGACTCGGTTTGCCTTAATCAGGACGTTTTCCAGTGACCGTCAGAGCAGAAGAAACTCAGAAGACAAAGTTTAGACTTTTAAACTCAGAAATCTCTGTTTTTGCTTGAAAGCACTTTTAAATGCCTTGCTGCTGAAATGTGCTATACAAATAAAATTTGATTGATTTGATTGAAAAATTATATTTTTTGTTTTATTTTTAGCAAAATTTTCACCTTTTTTTTGCAAAATTTTTGTTTTTTCTAAAACATTTCTGCAGTTTCAGTTTTTCTAGCAAATGTTTTACTTTTTAAACTCAGAAATTTTCAATTTTTTCAGTTTTTTGCAAAATTTCCTCCTTTCGTCTAGAATGGCATATATGCTGTCAATTGAAATTTAATTCGTAGATAAATTCTTTCAGTGGTTATTGTGCTGTTGGGCAGAGATTGAAAGCGTGAGACGAAGCTCGTGTGTGTCACGGTGCGCACCAGAGGGCTGAGGAGGAAGACGGGGCAGATGGTCCATAAAGTGTTGCCGCACAGTGAGTGGCACCGCGATTGATGCATCGCAACATCCAAGAAGGTGGAACATTTTGCTGCTGACCCGCAGTCAGAGTCGTCGCTCGCTTCTTACTTAGTGCAGCCAGAGAGCCGACGCTGATTCGCTCAGAGTAATCACTCTGTGAACAGCAGCACTTCCGCCCGGAGGAAACCTCTTCCTCAGGGTTCAGCAGCTGGAGGAGGCGGGCGGATGACACAGCCTGAGAGGGCTCTGACCCGCCAGCGCCCAAACCAGATCCACAGACCAAAACCAGTCCATGAAGAGCAACCAATCACCAGACCAAACCAGATCACCAGACCCAAACCAGATCCATCCAGACCCAAACCAGATCCATAGAACCAAGACCAGAGCCACGAGACCCAACTCGATCACCAGATCCAATCACCAGTCAAACAGATACACCATCCCCGACCACCGAAAAAAACACCGTCCCAAGATCAACAGCCTGAGAACAAACAGCCGCCGGGCCCCAACCAGATCAGAGGCCGACCCGCCAACGTCCCCAAACCAGATCCACCAGACCCAAACCAGATCCATGAGAAGCAAACCAGATCCACCAGACCCAAACCAGATCCACCAGACCCAAACCAGATCCACCAGACCCAAACCAGATCCATGAGAACCAAACCAGATCCACCAGACCCAAACCAGATCCATGAGAACCAAACCAGATCCACCAGACCCAAACCAGATCCATGAGAACCAAACCAGATCCACCAGACCCAAACCAGATACACCAGATCCAAACCAGATCCACCAGACCCAAACCAGATACACCAGATCCACCAGACCCAAACCAGATCCATGAGAACCAAACCAGACCCGCCGGCGCCCCAAACCAGATCCACCAGACCCAAACCAGATCCATGAGAACCAAACCAGATCCACCAGACCCAAACCAGATCCATGAGAACCAAACCAGATCCACCAGACCCAAACCAGATCCATGAGAACCAAACCAGATCCACCAGACCCAAACCAGATCCATGAGAACCAAACCAGATCCACCAGACCCAAACCAGATCCACCAGACCCAAACCAGATCCACCAGACCCAAACCAGATCCATGAGAACCAAACCAGATCCACCAGACCCAAACCAGATCCATGAGAACCAAACCAGATCCACCAGACCCAAACCAGATCCATGAGAACCAAACCAGATCCACCAGATCCAAACCAGATCCATGAGAACCAAACCAGATCCACCAGACCCAAACCAGATCCACCAGACCCAAACCAGATCCACCAGACCCAAACCAGATCCATGAGAACCAAACCAGATCCACCAGACCCAAACCAGATCGATGAGATCCAAACCAGACCCGCCGGCGCCCCAAACCAGATCCACCAGACCCAAACCAGAACATGTGAACCAAACCAGATCCACCAGACCCAAACCAGAACGATTGTGAACCAAACCAGATCCACCGACCCAAACCAGATCCATGAGAACCAAACCAGATCCACCACACCCAAACCAGATACACCAGATTCACCAGACCCAAACCAGATCCATGAGAACCAAACCAGACCCGCCGGCGCCCCAAACCAGATCCACCAGACCCAAACCAGATCCATGGAGAACCAAACCAGATCCACCAGATCCAAACCAGATACACCAGATCCAAACCAGATCCACCAGACCCAAACCAGATACACCAGATCCACCAGACCCAAACCAGATCCATGAGAACCAAACCAGACCCGCCGGCGCCCCAAACCAGATCCACCAGACCCAAACCAGATCCATGAGAACCATACCAGATCCACCAGACCCAAACCAGATCCATGAGAACCAAACCAGATCCACCAGACCCAAACCAGATCCATGAGAACCAAACCAGATCCACCAGACCCAAACCAGATCCATGAGAACCAAACCAGATCCACCAGACCACAAACTAGATCCACCAGACCCAAACCAGACCACCAGACCCAAACCAGATCCATGAGAACCAAACCAGATCCACCAGACCCAAACCAAGATCCATGAGAACCAAACCAGATCCACCAAACCAAACCAGATCCCACCAGATTCACCAGACCCAAACCAGACCAATGAGAACCAGAACCAAGACCCCCGCGGCCCCAAACCAGATCCACCAGACCCAAACCAGATCCATGAGAACCAAACCAGATCCACCAGATCCAAACCAGATACACCAGATCCAAACCAGATCCACCAGACCCAAACCAGATACACCAGATCCACCAGACCCAAACCAGATCCATGAGAACCAAACCAGACCCGCCGGCGCCCCAAACCAGATCCACCAGACCCAAACCAGATCCATGAGAACCAAACCAGATCCACCAGACCCAAACCAGATCCATGAGAACCAAACCAGATCCACCAGACCCAAACCAGATCCATGAGAACCAAACCAGACCCGCCGGCGCCCCAAACCAGATCCACCAGACCCAAACCAGATCCATGAGAACCAAACCAGATCCACCAGATCCAAACCAGATACACCAGATCCAAACCAGATCCACCAGACCCAAACCAGATACACCAGATCCACCAGACCCAAACCAGATCCATGAGAACCAAACCAGACCCGCCGGCGCCCCAAACCAGATCCACCAGACCCAAACCAGATCCATGAGAACCAAACCAGATCCACCAGACCCAAACAAGATCCATGAGAACCAAACCAGATCCACCAGACCCAAACCAGATCGATGAGATCCAAACCAGATCCACCAGACCCAAACCAGATCCACCAGACCCAAACCAGATACACCAGACCCAAACACAGATCTACCAGACCCAAACCAGATACACCAGACCCAAACCAGATCCACCAGACCCAAACCAGAACGATGAGAACCAAACCAGATCCACCCGACCCAAACCAGATCCATGAGAACCAAACCAGATCCACCAGACCCAAACCAGATACACCAGATCCACCAGACCCAAACCAGATCCATGAGAACCAAACCAGACCCGCCGGCGCCCCAAACCAGATCCACCAGACCCAAACCAGATCCATGAGAACCAAACCAGATCCACCCGACCCAAACCAGATCCATGAGAACCAAACCAGATCCACCAGACCCAAATCAGATACACCAGATTCACCAGACCCAAACCAGATCCATGAGAACCAAACCAGATCCACCAGATCCAAACCAGATCCACCAGACCCAAACCAGATCGATGAAAACCAAACCAGATCCACCAGCCCCAAACCAGATCCACCAGATCCACCAGCCCCAAACAAGACCCACCAGCCCCAAACCAGATCCGCCAGGTGGGATTTATAAAGATGCTCTGCTGCAAGAACCTAGTGTGTGCACTGTAAAAACAGAAAATCTATTGAGTAATTTTTGTTGAAAATATATTTGTACAACTGAAACAAAACAAAACTGACTTGCATGGAATTTTTCAGTAAGTCACAGAAACTAAATGTCATGTTTTGTGTATAAAAAGTTATTTATACATAAATATTTATTTAAATTTGTACACAAATATTTATTTAAATTATTTTAGTGTATTTAAATTATATAAATTAAAAAGCAACTTCACAGGCAGAAAAATTACAATAAAATAAAATGTTACTATTTTTTAATACTTTTGATCAATATTCAAAAATGAGTGACTTAAATCAGTTCCTATATCTGGCTGAAAAGTTACTTTTAACTCAATTTTGTCTTGTTTTTAGCAGGCTACAGTATTTCTACTGAACTAAACAAAAAATATTTTGTAAGATTTTGTGTTTTTGGAATTCTGCTGGGGTTGCTAGGCAACCGGCGGGGCTTGCCTGGGGTTGCTAGGCAACGACGCTGCGCAAGTGTAACATGACTGAACCGCTGGGAGGTTTTTGAACGAACTTCAAAAACATGAAATTAATGTCTCTGTTGTTTTTTTAATGACTGTAGAAGCAGTTGAAACAAACGACTACAAACAAACATAAAAGTAAAAATATTTAACTTTTATGTTATTTTTTTCTTGGTTGGATGTGTTTAATGTGACATTTCAGAAATATATTTACTAACTAACTTGTCCCTGCTGTAGAATACAAGACATTAACAATCAAAAATAATAAACTTTTTTTTTGTTTGTTTTAGTTCATTATCTAAAAAGTTTGAAAACTTACCTTGATGCTTGAATTTTACTGTAGGATTTTTATGAAAAAGCAGCTTCTGGAGTTCAAAGATGAACTAATTTAATTTAATGACAAACGTTGAGGTTTTATTTCAGGCTCTTACATCAGCTGGAGATTCATTAGAGGGAGAAACCAAAGCGAAGGTTTGGAACCAGAGAACTGCTGGTTACAACAGTCAGTGCTACGCTCATATCATAGATTTAATATTATATATATACTGATTTTATTAGGAGGCAGTTTGATCAAAACAAATGAATAAATCCATCTGGACCGTTTTATTAAATAGCATTTTTTTTTATCTTTAAAGGTAAAATAAAAAACATTTTAGAAAATTTTTGTTATTCTACATTTTAATGTATTTACATACAGAAAACGAACAGATTCATTACAGTTTGTATAAAAGCACTTTTTTAAGTTATGGATGAAAGGTCATCATTTTATGAGGCCGAGTCCAGAGTGCCCTCCTGTGGATGCCTCTGGTATGACAGCCTCAACAGCTCAGTGACAAACATTTGGAATAAAGTCAAAGTTTTAGGAATTATTTTAATTTTTACAGATTCAAAAAAATAAAAACAGAAGTTAATGTTTAGCAGACGATATTTAGTGCCGCAGCTCTCAGACAGTTTTATTAACCTGCCAAGTTTTAAAATCAGAAAATAAACAGGGTTGTTCAACATGCAGCCCGGGGGCCATTTGTGGCCCTTAGAGTGATTCTAACTCCAAACATCCATCCATTAAACTTGGTGAGATAACGCTGCTGTTTCAGAGAAAGGAGTGACCCATTCTGGTTTGATATGATCTGGAGTAGAAATTAAATAGTTTAATAATTATTTAGCTTTGTGCAAAATAATTAGCTCAATATTTAACTTGCTAACAATGACCTTTACTATCAGTGACTGTTTAGAAGTTAGGAAATCGGTAAACATTGAACAAATGAAGCATTAATGGAGTTTAAAACGTTTCATGACTTTTCCAATCATTAGTGACAAACCTGGAGATTAAAGGAGCAAAATATTCAAGTACAGATTAAAAGTGTCATGTTGTGTTAATTCATCTCAAAGTTACCAAGAAAATCTGAAATACAAAAACTAAAAGGCAGAGATGAAAATTTAAATTTGAGAATGTTTGTGGCAATGTAGATGTTTCTGTTTTCGTTACTGTAGAAAAATGTTGAATATTTCAGGGCAGCCTTGTTTTTTTTCTAGAACAATTCTGGGATTACTGTAAACGTTTCTGAGATTCTTCTAGAAGATTTTTTACTTTCAAACTCATTAGTGTCCGTGTTTTTTCTATAAAATTTCTGAAATTAATCTAAAAAATTCATATTTTTTTCTAGCAGACCTTCAGCTTTTCAAACTGGGAAATTTAAAAAAAAATTCTTAACAATTGATGCGATTATTTCCCAAATTTCTGGGGGGTTTTCTTGCAAATTTTAAAACTTCTGAAAGTCAAATTTCCATATTTTTTTCTCTGTCTGTGTTTTTTCTATAAAATTTCTGGGATTAATCTAAAAAATTCATATTTTTTTCTAGCAGACCTTCAGCTTTTCAAACTGGGAAATTAAAAAAAAAAATCTTAACAATTGATGCGATTATTTCCCAAATTTCTGGGGGGTTTTCTTGCAAATTTTAAAACTTCTGAAAGTCAAATTTCCATATTTTTTTCTCTGTCTGTGTTTTTTCTATAAAATTTCTGGGATTAATCTAAAAATTCATATTTTTCTAGCAGATCTTCAGCTTTTCAAACTGGGAAATTTAAAAAAAAAAATTCTTAACAATCGATGCGATTATTTCCCAAATTTCTGGGGGGTTTTCTTGCAAATTTTAAAACTTCTGAAAGTCAAATTTCCATATTTTTTTCTCTGTGTTTTTTCTATAAAATTTCTGGGATTAATCTAAAAAATTCATATTTTTTTCTAGCAGACCTTCAGCTTTTCAAACTGGGAAATTTAAAAAAAAAATCTTAACAATTGATGCGATTATTTCCCAAATTTCTGGGGGGTTTTCTTGCAAATTTTAAAACTTCTGAAAGTCAAATTTCCATATTTTTTTCTCTGTCTGTGTTTTTTCTATAAAATTTCTGGGATTAATCTAAAAATTCATATTTTTCTAGCAGACCTTCAGCTTTTCAAACTGGGAAATTTAAAAAAAAAAATCTTAACAATTGATGCGATTATTTCCCAAATTTCTGGGGGGTTTTTCTTGCAAATTTTAAAACTTCTGAAAGTCAAATTTCCATATTTTTTTCTGTAACATTTTCTTTATATTAACCTTAAAATTTCTGAGTTTTTCACGTCGGTTTTTGCCTTTTGAACCTGGGTTTTGTTGTAAATGTCCTCCTGTGTGTTTTCATTCCACCCAGACCGGCCCGGCTCCTCCTGCGTACCACCACAGGGCCGGCGCCAGCAGCGGCAGAGCGGCGCTGCCCTCCACAGCCGGACCTCGGCCCGCCGGACCCGTCGCGTGGCGTCAGTCGTCGTCCACCACCAGCACGTTGCCGCTCAGCTCGTACTCCAGGCCGGCCCAGTCGAAGATGTTCCCCTTGGGGACTTTGTGTCCGTAGTGCCAGGCCTGGATCAAGCTCCGGGAAAGCACAAAGTCCCACATGTTGACGTCCGTCATCTCGCCCACGAAGCTCTGCGTGGCCTCCAGGCCGCCCAGGTGTTTGTCCGGGTCCTGGCCCAGCAGCACGGTGCCCTTGGGCCGCACGCTGTGGCCCGGTTTGTACACCTGGTAGGTGCTGCGCCTGCCGTCCGCCCAGAAGGCGGCCAGGCCGGAGCGCGACTCCCAGGTGAGGCAGAGGCTGGTGCGGAAGGTGCTGAGCGGCGGCAGGCGGAAGAAGACGCCGTCGCCGCTCAGGTAGAAGGAGATGCGGCCGTCCTTTGTTGAGGAATATAATTATGTTAATGGCTAAAAGTTATGTTGATTCACATTAAGATACGTTTTGCTGAAAAGGAATGTGTTGTGTCGAATGTGCTGGGTCACTCTGACCCAGTAAGTTTGAGTTGTTCCAAGAACCTCTGGAAAAACGTCCCAGATGTGAAAAACTGTTTGCGTAAAGGAACTTGGCCAGAGTCTCTATTTGGACAGATAAGAACTAACAAATTGACTAATGTTCCTCTGAGGGAGCAGATTTAACTTCCACGAGGTCAACCCACAATTCTCGGAACAGAGTAAACCAAAGCCAACAGCGAGTCTGAAACGCCATTGGTCAAGGTTTCTAATACGCAACAGCAGACTGGAAAAACAGTATAAGTATTTGAAGCTATGAGCAGAAGCGAGACATTTTGGACACTGAGACAATGGAATAAGATGATGATAATTTTAATTTGTGAAAATGCCACAGATGTGCATTAAATGTCTTCCTGTTTGCCTGTGAGCCGGAGAGAATGGAGTTTTGTGTATCGTCTCTTAATTCATGAATTCAGCACCTTTGAATTCCTCCATACCTTCTCGCGCCACACGTTGAGCTCGTCGTAGTCGGCGGTGCGGTAGGCGAACAGGATGATCTGCCGCTCCTCGGGCAGCTCGGTGGCCACCCGCATGCAGAGCGTGAAGGCCCGCAGCGCCATCTCCTTCTGCGGGACCAGAGCCACGAAGCTGAAGTCCGTCTCGTACGGGAAGACCAGGACCTTCTCGCTGAGGCCCACTGCAGGTACCAGACAGAACCACACACAACAATGCATCCTTTGGAGGAAACCGCAGCAAAAATATGGTTCACATTTAGCACAGAAGAGGCTTGGCGCCACTGAAAATAAGTGGATTCTGACTTTAATCTCAGAATTTGGACTTTATTCTTTTCAGATCGAAAGTCAGAATTCTGAGGAAAAAAATAAAGACATTTTGGAGAAAAGTGGAACTTTTTAAGCTTGAATTGTCTAATATTTACTTGGAAAAATCCCACAGAAAAAAAACATTAGTGGATTTTTGATTTGATTATAGTCGGTTTTTGGGATTAAAGTCAGAATCTCAAATTTTCTGTAAAATATGAAAACATTTCTGAGCTTGAAACGTTAAAAATTTGCTAAATAATAAAATCTGAAATCTTGAGATTAATTCGAATTTTTCTGGAAAAAACTTCTACGTTTACAAATTTGAAAATATGCTAGAAAAAACTCAAAATGTAGAGATTAATCCGACTTTAATCTCTAAGTTTTGATCTCTGATTAAAGTCAACAATTACTGAAAAAACTGAATTCTAAGTTTAAAGTCCTAATAATGTTTGTTTTGACCCTAATCCTCTTCCATAGTTTAACATGTCACCATATTAGACATGAAGCTCCTTTATCTCAGGAAAAAGTTATTTTTCTTATTTCAAGTGTATTGAGACATTTTCACTAGAAACTGGACGACGCATAGATTTTGTGTTTTTGCATCTTCAATACATTGTTTATTATTTCATTTGAAGGATGTTGGATTTATCTGATCACCCAAAGCTTTTTACCAAAACCAGTTTCAAAATGTCTACCTTGTGTGGCGAAGGAAGGAGTCAAGGAGACGAGCAGAACCGTTACCATGGTTACAGCATTGACGCCCTGTAAGATCAGATAAACAAATTAGGAAAATTAAAAACAACCCCCAAATTTAGTAAGATAAAAATGTGTTTTTACCATTTTGAAGCGGTTCGTTTTTCCTCCAGCAGCTCAGTCTGCTGCCCGCATCAGCAGTGGGAACCGGAGCTCTTCCCCGCTGGTACAGAGTGATGATGTCATCGCCATGACAATGGACCCGGTGTGTGAGCCCGGGTCACCGTCGGTCATTTCACCCGGAACCAGAGACTTCAGACGTAACTGTTTTCAAAATATCTCCTTCCATTCATCTACTGACTGGGATTTGATCAGAAAAACACCTGGAGCCTCGCATTAGCATTAGCATTAGCATTAGTATTTCTACTAAATGGAGCAAATTTCCTTGAAAAAACTGAACTTTTTAGATTAATTTCAAAAATGTTCTAGAACACATGACAATGTTTGAGTCTGAAAAGTTAAAAATTTGCTAGAATAAAACTCAGAAACTTTGAGATCAATCTGAGGAACGTTCTAGAAAATATTCGAAAATTTCCGAGATTGAAAAGTTGCTAGTAGAAAATCAGAAGTTTTGAGCTTAATCTTAAAATTTTCTCAAAAACTATTGGAAATTTCAAAGTTTGAAAAATCAAACATTTGCTAGAAAAATCTCAAAATTTCAGATCAATCTGAGCAATTTTAAAGAACCAGAGACTTCAGACGTAACTGTTTTCAAAATATCTCCTTCCATTCATCTACTGACTGGGATTTGATCAGAAAAACACCTGGAGCCTCGCATTAGCATTAGCATTAGTATTTCTACTAAATGGAGCAAATTTCCTTGAAAAAACTGAACTTTTTAGATTAATTTCAAAAATGTTCTAGAACACATGACAATGTTTGAGTCTGAAAAGTTAAAAATTTGCTAGAATAAAACTCAGAAACTTTGAGATCAATCTGAGGAACGTTCTAGAAAATATTCGAAAATTTCCGAGATTGAAAAGTTGCTAGTAGAAAATCAGAAGTTTTGAGCTTAATCTTAAAATTTTCTCAAAAACTATTGGAAATTTCAAAGTTTGAAAAATCAAACATTTGCTAGAAAAATCTCAAAATTTCAGATCAATCTGAGCAATTTTAAAGAACCAGAGACTTCAGACGTAACTGTTTTCAAAATATCTCCTTCCATTCATCTACTGACTGGGATTTGATCAGAAAAACACCTGGAGCCTCGCATTAGCATTAGCATTAGTATTTCTACTAAATGGAGCAAATTTCCTTGAAAAAACTGAACTTTTTAGATTAATTTCAAAAATGTTCTAGAACACATGACAATGTTTGAGTCTGAAAAGTTAAAAATTTGCTAGAATAAAACTCAGAAACTTTGAGATCAATCTGAGGAACGTTCTAGAAAATATTCGAAAATTTCCGAGATTGAAAAGTTGCTAGTAGAAAATCAGAAGTTTTGAGCTTAATCTTAAAATTTTCTCAAAAACTATTGGAAATTTCAAAGTTTGAAAAATCAAACATTTGCTAGAAAAATCTCAAAATTTCAGATCAATCTGAGCAATTTTAAAGAACCAGAGACTTCAGACGTAACTGTTTTCAAAATATCTCCTTCCATTCATCTACTGACTGGGATTTGATCAGAAAAACACCTGGAGCCTCGCATTAGCATTAGCATTAGCATTAGTATTTCTACTAAATGGAGCAAATTTCCTTCAAAAAAATGAACTTTTTAGATTAATTTAAAAAATGTTCTAGAAGAACTTTTTTGAACATGTTTGAATCTGAAAAGTCAAAGATTTTATAGAATAAAACTCAGAAACTTTGAGATCAATCTGAGGAACGTTCTAGAAAAAATTCGAAAATGTTAGAGATTTAAAAGTTGAAACTTTGCTAGTAGAAAATCAAAAGTTTTGAGATCAATCTGAAATTTCCAATATTTTTTTTGAGAAGTTTGAAAAATCAAACATTTGCTAGAAAAATCTCAAAATTTCATATCAATCTGAGAAATTTTCTAGAAAAAACAAGACAATTTCTGAGTATAAAATGTTGAAGATTTGCCAGAATAAAACTGACATTTTCTAAAGAAACAAAAAAACAAAAATGGAAATTTGTTTTTGAAAAGTTTAAATTTTGTAGAAAAATGTTTAGGTTGGCGGAATAGAGCAACTCGCTTGCTCTTTGGTTGCCTAGCAACAACCTGTTGAGTAACTGGTTTTATAGTTTAAAGTTTTTTGCCATTTTGTGGATAAAACAGGAGTTTGGTAATATTTCAGAATGAAAACAGAACCAGGCCTTCATGTTATCAACATATCTACATTTAATACAGTTTATGCGTTTCTAGGATTTCTCCAGACAAAGAAAAGAATCCTAACTTTTCATGAACTAAAATCCGAGCAACACCAGCAACTTATGTACAAAGCCTGAACCGACGGGCCGAACTCACCACAGACACATTCAGCTGTAAACTACCAAGCACTGGATTCAAAACTCCTTTTATTCACTGCAAAAACACAAAACCTAAACATTTTTTGTTTAGTTTCTGCTGCAAATACCACAAAATAAGACAAAACAAGCAACTTTTTTTGCTTGATTTGAGTCAGAAACTCTTTAATATTGATGGAAAAGCTCAAATTTCCTTAGTGGATTAGGGTTAGGGTTGTTATCTTGTAACAAGATATTTTTCTACAATTGAAACTAGAACTGTTTCATCTCAGTAAGGAACTATTCACTTAAAACAATATGCTATTTCTTCCTGAAAAGTTTGTTTTGTCTCATTTCAAGCGTACACAGTAAAAATGTCGGTGTTGAATTAACACCCAAAAGTCTCTATATGTGTCCAAGTCAGCTGGTGTTAAAGTAACACTTTTGAAAGTGTTAAAAGATTGACACCCATTCTTTTGTTAAATTAACTTTGGTCTATATACTGAAATGGGTTTAAGAAAAGTTAAACTTTCCATTTCTGTGTCTTGTTTTGAATATTTTCCACTGGATTTGATTGATATTGGCACCTTGTGGGTCAATAATTTACTTTTTTAACACCACATTATGTTTTGTGATCAACACTACACTGGTGTTACTTTTAATATAGTTTAACACCAGCACCATTGTAAATGTTAATGTGACTCTGTAGTGTTGAATTTAACACCAGCTGACTTGGACACATATAGACACTTTGGGGTGTTAATTCAACACCGGCATTTTTACTGTGTACTGAGATATTTGCACCAGAATCGAGGAAAACAAAATACTTGGTTGGATTTTGTTTTTGCAGTGTAAACATCATCAATAAGGAGTCATTTCCTTCATTTACAGGATGAAGAGCCATTTTACCAAAAACCAACTGAAGGAACAAAATTATGAGCATAAACATTAACAATGCTTACACTGCAAAAACACAAAACATAACCAAGGCTGTTTGCCTAGTTTTAGTCCAAATATATTTGAATTAAGACAAAACGGATAAGAAATAAGCGCTTGTTGAGTCAATTGTTCCTTAATATTGAAATATTTATAGTTCTACTGGATTCTTTCATTTACAACATGAAAAAATGGTTTATTAAAATAACCTGACTGATAAATTTTTATATTTCCATCAATATTAATGGATTATTAACTAAACAAATGCAAATAAACAAATATGTTGCTGAAACATTACTTAGCTTTATCTTATTTTATGTCTACTAACATTTGCACCAGAAACTAAACCAAAAATATTTTCTGTGTTTATTACAGGGAATGCTGTAATAAACCATTCATGATTTCTTGCTGAATTTCATGCTGGAAATCCAGCAAGAAATCACTTGGACAGAGGTTTGGATAAAGATGCTCCGACTCTTCCAGCATGTTTTTATTTTAGGTGGCGGACAATGGGGCAGCGGCGCATCTGAACCTCAAGTCTTTTCTGACGGGGCAAAGATTTGTCCTAGTTCAAGGAAATGCACTTCATGCTTGATGCGATCCTCCTCCAGGCGTCTCTCGGGTTTAAACATGTAGGCGTTTCATATCCAGCAACGTGGAAACGTTTCGTTTTAATGCAGCAATTCATCTTCTGATCCCAATTTGAGGTTTTTCCCCGAGACCTTAAACTGTTCTGATTTAAAAAAAAAAGAAAAAAAAGAAACATAGAAACCATACATTCAACTTATCTTAATTGTCTGCATCGGGGTGATTGATATGCACAGGAGAAGAGATCTACTTAAATCTACTGATGTTTTACAGTAAAGTGACGGGGACAGGTGTGTAAGAGGCGCCACCTGCAGGAAGAAAGGGGTACTTCCTCCTTTTTCCTTTGAGTCAACAGCTTTTTGGCATTTTAGTGACTGACGGTCCGTTTTTCATGAAAAATTACATAAAATATACTTGGATGAAACATCAACTAGAACTCGAACGTCTTCATGGATCCCGACGCAAAACGTCTGATCCGTGTTTATACTTGGTGGAAACGCTGGGCTGCGGCGCTTTCAGAGGACCAGAGAAAGCAGGCGGAGGGCGACGGAGACCTGGGCGCCGTCTGGTCGCCCGATCCGAGACCCGAAAACGGCGTGACGAAGAGGAACAGAGTGAACTTAAAGGGAGCAGCGGGCGGCCAACACCGAGCCTCAGAGAGAAGATTTACTGCAGAAGAAGAAGAAGAGATTCTCCGGTTTGGTGGTCCGCAGCGAGGCTGTCCTGCTTCTCCACAGTCTGTGTGGTCCAGGGAAACGGGCCGGGCGCTTCAGTAGTCCTCCACCCAACCGTTCTCCTGGATGAAGGCGTCGATCACCTCCTTCATGGCCAGGTTGGGGATCAGCTGATCCTGGGTCAGGGGGCTCCGGGTCACGGGGTCGAAGTGGCCCACCCGCTGCACACAGCCACAAAACAGAGACCGTTTAGAACCGAAACGATTAATCGATTGTAGAAGTCGTCATCAATTTATTTAGTAATGCAAAAATCAATAACTGGAGGATAAGGGCTTAAAAATACAGCTATTTGCTGAAAAAACACCTAAAACTGGGCCTGAAACTAAATTATTTAATTGATTTATCATCAATTATTCTGATGATTAATCACGAAATCTAAATTAGTTTAGTAATTAATCACTAAAGGCCAGTTGTCTAAAGTTCTACACCTGCAGCTGATGATTATTATTCTGACAATTATTCTGACAATTAGAATCAAATACCACATTCTGAACATTTTTCATAATTAATCGATTATTGTAATAATTTAGTAATCGATTAATTTCTAAACAGAATATAAAAACTCTTAAAAATGCTATTTTTATTAAAATACTAAATGTATTTTTTGTAAGATTTGGCTAAATTGTTGCTCTAAGCAGGGCTGGAACAATTTGATTAACCAGTTATTGAAATAATCGCCAACTAATTTAGTAAATCGATTAATCGTTAATTGGACTATAAGACCAATTGCTTAAAAACAAACTTAGAGCTGAGCTTCCAACTAACGATTATTTTAGTAGCTAATTATTCTGTAACTATTATTTTACTAACTGATTATTCTGTAACGATTATTTTAGTAACCGATTATTCTGTAACGATTATTTTAGTAACCGATTATTCTGTAACGATTATTTTAGTAACCGATTATTCTGTAACGATTATTTTAGTAGCCGATTTTCTGTAACGATTATTTTAGTAGCCGATTTTCTGTAACGATTATTTTAGTAACTGATTTTCTGTAACGATTATTTTAGTAACTGATTTTCTGTAACGATTATTTTAGTAACTGATTTTCTGTAACGATTATTTTAGTAACTGATTATTCTGTAACGATTATTTTAGTAACTGATTATTCTGTAACGATTATTTTAGTAACCGATTATTCTGTAACGATTATTTTAGTAACTGATTATTCTGTAACGATTATTTTAGTAACCGATTATTCTGTAACGATTATTTTAGCAGCTGATTATTCTGTAACGATTATTTTAGTAACCGATTATTCTGTAACGATTATTTTAGTAACCGATTATTCTGTAACGATTATTTTAGTAACTGATTTTCTGTAACGATTATTTTAGTAACTGATTATTCTGTAACGATTATTTTAGTAACTGATTATTCTGTAACGATTATTTTACTAACTGATTATTCTGTAACCATTATTTTAGTAGCTGATTTTCTGTAACGATTAATCGGATTAAAACAAATGCCACATTCTGCTTTCTAAAATAGTTTTTCTCTATCGGATTGGTACGAGCCGATACTAAACCTCAGCCATCAAAGGTGAAAAAGGTTTTAGGTCCAACTGGTTCAGATTCTGTAAGAATCATCTGATAACGGGACAACGGCCCAGCAGGAAGCGTTTCTTTAGCCACAGTTCGCTGGAGGAAGTCCTGACCAGAGATCCGCCGCGTTTCTACCTGCAGATGCTCCTCGATGTCTTTGCGGTCGTAGGTGATGCCGCTGGGCGTGATGCACGGCTCCCGCATCAGCTCGAAGCTGATCTTTCCACAGAGGTAATCTGGGATTTCTCGCTTCTGAGAGATGAAGAGAAAAACGTGTAAATGACGTTATAGATACGATTAAAGCTCCTTCTGCAGAGTTTAGGCTCATTAAGTCCAGATCATCATCTGTCTGCTGACAGGCGGCGCTGCGAAACAGTTTCTATGGTAACCATTGGTGCTAAAAGTAAAACTGAAGAGCACACAAGGTTTTACTGGATAATAAAAATAAAACAAAAGACTATTCCCTTAACTGTGTGTTTGTGTTGTTTGTCTCAACAGGAAGTTACATACTCACTTTTCTTTTCTCGTCCATCTGAGAGAAAAGCTCTTCCATCTCCAGTAAATACTTCTCCTTCACATCAAGACAAAGTAAAACCAGACATTAATACTCTACAGCATTTTAAATATTTCATTTCTGCTGTTTTTAGAGGTTAAGAAGGAATAAATAACTATTCGATTATTTGAACAATTGTCAATTAGTTAATAACCGACAAATGACAAATGACAAAATTAAGAAAATCAGACAATACTCAAAAGCATTTAAAACATATTTCTGCCAATTTTTAAAGGATAAATAATAATTCAGAAATGATTAACCATGATTCATCAATTTAAATAATTATCTACTAATTTAGTAATTGATTAATCACATTATGATGAATTAGGAAGAAAATCAGACGTCAACAAGCAGCATTTTTAAACATTATTTCTGTAAGTTTTAAAGGATAAAAGCAGTAGGGCTGAAAAAATTGATTCTGATTAATCAATCGTTTAAATAATCATCAACTAACTTTGCAATCAATTAATCACTTTATTATAAAAATAGGAGGAAGGAAATCAGACATCAGAACATTTTTAAAAAATATTTCTGCAAGGAAAAACAAAAAATACACATTTCTGCTTTTATTTTTAATTATGTCGGTTTTGGTCCTGCGTACAGCAGCAGTCCTAGTAAATAAACAAAACAACTCACATGTTTAGATGAAATTTTTCCAGCATCGCCTCCATTTTGATTGTCATCCTGTTTCTCTTTGTATTCTTCAAGTTCTCTATGAAAACAACAAAGTTTCCATTAGAGATGCACCGATCAGGTTTTCTCCTGCCGATTCCGATCACCAATACGATCACATAATTATTATTTTTTATCATAACACTACCGGTTACATTATGTGGAAAAAGGAACCATGAATTCACCTTAATTTAGACAAAAACTTGTTTTTAATAACTTTTTCCAAGAAGAAAACTAAACAAAACAGGCATTGTGCAAATTAAACTGCTATCAATAATACTATCTTTAACATATAACATATGAAGGTTGTGAAGAGACTAAATGATGCAAAGAGCCAAAATAAAACCTCTCAACATTGACAAAAAATTCAAGTATAAAATTTAACATTCAAAGGCAAAAACAATAAACAATCCTGAGTTACTGAATGAAAACTTCCTGTTAGCATAGCGGCTAGCTGGTTACTGCTAGTTCTGATTGGCTGTTTCTGACTGAGCGGAGTAACAGGGAGGAGATCGATTATTTTTTAGAGATTATCTGTCTCATGTTAGGACAGAGAAAGTTTTAATACGTAAGTAAAATGTATTTTTTAGGTTAGATGCTGCAGCTTTAAACAGGTTCGGTGTGAGTCGCTACCAGGTGGAGCAGAAGCGGCTCCGTGTCAAATATTACTAAATATTAAATATTACTACCTGTAGCGGAGCAGCGGTTCAACAGCAGAACCAGCGTCTTACATCGCAGCTCCAAGACTTAAATCATTTAGCAGGTTATTAGTTTATCTTTCTGACCGTCATGCTAATCCGGTGAGTGTTTGTAGCTGTGCTGCTTTACCTGCTGTCTGATCCTCCGTGTCTTTTTACTGCACTGAGCCTCGATGTAGCCAAACTCCGTCATTGTTTTTATGTCTATTAGCTTCGTTGTGCTGATGCATTTTGACCTGCTTCTACTTTCCGCCGCAACACGCAAACGTCCTCATTCACTCAGTGGTTATAGTTACACATCGCTTAGCATTTGTTGCTGAAGGAAAGACGAGACCAGCTGGACAGACAGGCTGGGAAATGAGATGCAGGTGATGATCGGTATCGGTAACAGAGCCAATGATCGCCGATCACCGATCAGGCACTTTTTCACGAAAATCGGCCCGATTATGATCGGTGACCGATCGATCGGCTCACCTCTAGTTTCCATGTTTAAACTCAGAGTCTCCAGGTTTTACTCTGGAGGTGCAGCCTGTCGTTCTGCTGCGTGTCGTATTGCGTGTCGTTCTGCGTGTCCAGCCTCACCTCTCCTTCTCGGCCAGGATGAGTTTGGTCAGGTAGGCGTGAAGCTCGTTCTCCTGGTTGATGCGTTTCTCCTCGATGCTGTTCCAGCGTTTCTTCTTGGCGATGCGGAGTGCGCTCGGGATGTCGTCTCCGAAATTCAGCCTCTGCTCTTTTGCCAGGTTATAAGCTACACATGACATCAAAAGGATGAAGTAGATGAGTTCAGGCATAATGCTAAAGCTAATAGCTCAAAGCTTGTGAGAAAATGTAAATCAGGAACCCAATCATGTAGTGGTTGAACCCGAGCAGCCATGTTGTATTTACAGCTGGATGCTCTGAACCATCAGGAACCAGAATCAGATGATTTTACTCTGAATACATCAGTGATCAGCCAAATATTGATAAATTATGTTTTTTTTTTTTTTTTTCATGAACATTAGGGCTGAAACAATTAAACAGCTGAGCAAAGACTCAAACTAAGACCAAGTACTGAAAGAAGACGGAGCAACAATTAAACCAAAAACAAAACAATTTGGACGTGAAAATTTAACCATCTACCCAGAATTGATCAAGTTTTTGGATCCGTCTGATGACGTAACTTTTAAATATTAAATGTTTGATGATTTGGTGACCCGGACAGGAGAGGCAGCAGAACCTCCTGACCCCACGAGGGACCAGGGTGTTAGAAAACGATGGATGTTTCATCATTTCATCAGTTACTGACTCGACTTTTCACCAAACGCTCTTTACTCTCCCTTGAGGAATTTCTTGGGTGGCTAATTTTTACTTCTGAGTAAAAATTAGGGCTGTAGTGATACAATAATCTCACGATACGATACACGATATTCTGCCCACGATACGATATATATTGCGATATTCAGTAAACGATACAATTTAATACACTTTTGCGATTTTCTGAAAGATTTCAGAGGGACAGAGTGATTTTGGTGACATTTTGTGACTGTTATAAAGTTGGACTGAATGAATTTAACTGAAAACTGATTAAAAGCTCCAACTACACAATACCTGGTTCTGGTTGGACACAGACTTAAAGTGGACAGCTGGACAAAATGAATCAAAGACGTGGAGAGAAAACATGTTTCTTTAGTTGAAACAGTCCAAACTGTAGCTGACATGCATTAGTAAAGTAAATAAAGTGAACCAAGTTCCTGCTCTGAATAGTTTGATACCTTTTTAACCTGAACATCTGAAGGAATCACTCTAAGCCTGATGACCTGGTGAAGCAAGCAGTGAGTGAACAAGGTGACAGTTGGACGTTACGATACTTGAGGATGAATATCGATTTGTTTCTAGGAAAGAAAATATTGATATATATCGCGATATCGATTTTATTACACAGCCCTAGTAGAAACACGCTCAAGTGTCTCTCCTCTGACCTGAGAGTAATGTTTGGGTCCTCTGAGTGCCGAACACTCAGACCTCTAACAGAAACCAGACAGGAAGTGAACACGTTCCGTTTGCAACAGAGGAAACTGATGGTGGTAACGATGCGAGCCGTTAAAAAGCGTCTCCTCAGACCTTTCTGCAGGTTGCCGATGGCCTCGTCGTAGTTCTCCAGCTCCAGGTGACACTGGCCCAGGAAGAAGTGAGCCTTGACCGACTGGCTGTCCAGCTCCAGCGCGTGCTTGCAGTCTGCCAGAGCCTTGTCGTACTGCTGCAGCTTCACGTGGCAGAGCGCCCGGTTGGTGTAGTACACCGCCACCGACGGGTTACGGTTCTGCAGGTTGAGGGAAGCAGAGAAACTCAGCTGGACGCTGCAGAAACAATAAACAGTTTCACCATCCTTAACAATCTGTGGTGGTGATGACAGGTTATTATTATTATTGTCAGTATATTAACTCTGCTAAACTGCATGTCTCAAATTGTTGTGACATAATTATGTTGTCGTTTTGAGACCAGGCTTCAATTTAATTCAAGAATTTCCATTTACATGATTTATCATTTTTCTCTCTCCCAAAAAGTCTCCAGTCTGATGTTTTGGCCTCAACCAGCTCTTATTTTGAAGGACAATCACATTTCCAGAGACTTCATAATTTATTTTATTTATAGTTTTGTTTATTTTGGATATTTAAAAGCCTTTGAGATCATTCTGCCTTTATTACTGTTATATTACTGTTAATGGTCTCAAAAGTGATCAGTGATCCTTGTTAGAGATGTTTTGGTACCATTTTGTTGTTACTTTAGTTCATATTCAGTCTAATGTTAATCGACATTCAGTCTATAGATCAGAGGTTCCCAAACTGTGGGTTGCGCCCCATGGGGGGCCGTCGTGCCATTGCATGGGGGGCGTGGGAAGCCGTCTGGATGTAAAAAACCCTGAACGCTGTAAGCTCTGGGTTTTTACCTTAGAATGACCGAGTCTCTGTTATTCCTGTCAGTCTGATACAGCAGGTCTTCCACACTTCTCCATATCTGTGTCCTCTGTCACTTTTATCAGCAGTTAAAATGTTTAATCCGTTGTTAACATGGTAACCTGTTTTTCCGAGCCGCCTTTAAACGCAACATGAGCTACGACGCTCTGCTGGGTTTAGACCTGAAGGAGACCTGATGCTGCTGCTGCTACAGGTGAATCATGGCAGCTAAACGCAAAGAACTTTTCAGTTTTTCCCCCAAACTGACCGACTGAGTTGAGTGAAGCTGCTGGATGCAGGTAAAGTAGCTAAAAGACGACTAGCTAACATCAGTACAGCATCTTAAGCTTAACAAGTAGCTTGTAGGCTACAGGTGTTGTCTATGTTCAGCTACATTCATTCGTTTTGCCCCCCAAAAAGTCGAACCCTCACGTCGTTTGTAATCTTTGTAATCATTGGGGGGCCCAGAAAAAGTTTGGGAACCGCTGGCATATAGATAATTGTGATTGTTTTCAGTTTGAAGTGTCTCTTTCTTCTGTGTGAAAGAGGTCTGCCTGTTCGTCTTCATGTGAAACAGTAACTGACCTTAAATTTCGTTTCCACAGGTTCCTTCTTATCAACCGGATACTTGCTACCTCAGAAACTGTCTGTGTGCAGTGATATATTGTCTCTTTCTTAGCTATCCTCCCTCTTTTCGCTTGATAATAAAAGACAAAGCTGTAACCAAAGGTCTTCAGAACAAGCAGTGAACAGCTTGGAGGAGCCGTTTTGCTGAATCTTCTCCTTTTGCAGAAGCTTTGTCATAAAATTCATATACGTTGTCTGTGGTTCTTTTAATGAAGGTTCAAGAAAAATGCCCATCATTCCTGGCAACAAATTCTGAAACAATTTATCGTTTCAGGCCCGATGACGGTCAGGAATATCATTTTCCTTCATTTCCACAAAAGTAACGACTTATTGGTAGAGAAATCAAGAATTATACTCAGAGTAACACGAATTAACATGTTTCTACTCAAATAGGAGTAAGAAGTCGACTCCAGTACTGTGTAACTGATCAAATTATCACTCATTCAATAAAAATTACACCTTCAGAGTCAGACGGACCAAAATATAAAGTCAAGTAAAAACTTTAGCATTAAGGACCAAAACGACAATAATTCATGTTAGTAACAAGAAATAATAAGAAAATCAGTTTCCTTCAATAAAAAACAAAACAAAAACTGCAGATATACAAATATGTCTGTTTTTCCTTCATTGTGTATGAAATACAGCAATTAGAGACACTTCAGAATAAAATTACTGATAAAGTACATTAATCAAAGTTCCTCACTGAGTAAATGTAACTACATCGTTAAAAACGGTCCGATTCTGTGATTCTGTGATTTTGTGGTTCTGTGGTTTTGTGGTTCTGTGGTTCTATGATTTTGTGGTTCTGTGGTTCTATGATTTTGTGGTTCTGTGGTTCTATGGTTCTGTGGTTTTGTGGTTCTATGGTTCTGTGGTTCTGTGGTTCTGTGTTTTGTGGTTCTATGGTTTTGTGTTTTGTGGTTCTATGATTTTGTGGTTCTGTGATTTTGTGGTTCTGTGGTTTTGTGGTTCTATGATTTTGTGGTTCTGTGATTTTGTGGTTCATGTGGTTTTGTGGTTCTATGATTTTGTGGTTCTGTGATTTTGTGGTTCTATGATTTTGTGGTTCTGTGGTTTTGTGGTTCTGTGGTTTTGTGGTTCTATGATTTTGTGGTTCTGTGATTTTGTGGTTCTGTGGTTCTATGATTTTGTGGTTCTGTTTTTTTGTGGTTCTGTGATTTTGTGGTTCTGCGGTTCTGTGGTTTTGTGGTTCTGTGATTTTGTGGTTCTATGATTTTGTGGTTCTGTGGTTCTATGATTTTGTGGTTCTGTTTTTTTGTGGTTCTGTGATTTTGTGGTTCTGCGGTTCTGTGGTTTTGTGGTTCTGTGGTTTTGTGGTTCTATGGTTTTGTGGTTCTGCGGTTCTATGATTTTGTGGTTCTGTGATTTTGTGGTCTGGTTCTATGATTTGTGGTTCTATGATTTTGTGGTTCTGTTTTTTTGTGGTTCTGTGATTTTGTGGTTCTGTGATTTTGTGGTTTTGTGGTTCTGTGATTTTGTGGTTCTGTGGTTTTGTGGTTCTGTGATTTTGTGGTTCTATGGTTCTGTGGTTCTATGGTTCTGTGGTTCTATGGTTCTGTGGTTTTGTGGTTCTATGATTTTGGTCTGGTTCTGTGGTTTTGTGGTTCTAGTGATTTTGTGGTTCTATGATTTTGTGGTTCTATGTTTTTGTGGTTCTGTGGTTTGTTGTTTTGTGGTTCTGATGGTTTTGGTGGTTCTATGATTTTGTGGTTCTTGGTGGATTTTGTGGTTCTGTGGTTCTGTGGTTTTGTGGTTCTGTGTTTTGTGGTTCGTTGTGGTTCTGTGGTTCTTGTTGGTTCTGTGTTTTGTGGTTCTGTGATTTTGTGGTTCTATGGTTTTTGTGGGTTCTGTGGTTTGGTTCTATGTTTGTGGTTCTGGTTTGTTTTGTGGTTCTAGTGTTTTGTGGTTCTGTGGTTCTTGATTTTGTGGTTCTATGGTTTGTGGTTCTGTGGTTTTGTGGTTCTGTGGTTCTTGTTTTGTGGTTCTATGGTTTTGGTTGGGTTCTGTGGTTCTATGGTTTTGTGGTTCTATGGTTTTGTGGTTTGTTCTGTGGTTCTTGGTTCTGTGGTTTTGTGGTTCTGTGGTTTTGTGGTTTTGGTTCTTGTTTGGTTCTATGGTTTTGGTTCTTGGTTTGTGGTTCTATTTGTGTTCTTGTTTTGTGGTTCTATGGTTTTGTGGTTCTATGGTTGTGGTTTTTGTGGTTCTGTTTGTTCTGTGGTTCTGTGGTTTGGTTCTGTGGTTTTGTGGTTCTGTGGTTTTGTGGTTCTATGGTTTGTGGTTCTTGTTTGTGGTTCTATGGTTTTGTGGGTTTCTATGTTGTGGTTTTGTGGTTCTATGGTTCTGTGGTTCTTATGGTTCTGTGGTTCTATGGTTCTTGTGGTTCTGTGGTTTCTATGGTTTTGTGGTTCTGTGGTTCTATGGTTTGGTTCTATGGTTTTGTGGTTTCTGTGGTTTTGTGGTTCTTGTGGTTCTATGGTTTCTGGTTGGTTCTGTGGTTCTATGGTTCTGTGGTTTCTATGGTTCTGTGGTTTTGTGGTTCTGTGGTTCTGTGGTTTCTGTGGTTTGTTTGTGGTTCTATGGTTTTGTGGTTCTATGGTTCTTGTGGTTCTATGGTTTCTGTGGTTCTTGGTTCTGGTTTGATGGTTTTGTGTTTGTGGTTTTGTGGTTCTATGGTTTTGTGGTTCTATGGTTTTGTGGTTCTATGGTTTGTGGTTCTATGGTTCTGTGGTTTGTGGTTCTGTGGTTCTGTGGTTTATGTGGTTCTGTGGTTCTGTGGTTCTATGGTTCTGGTTTTGTGTTTTGTGTTTCTGTGGTTCTATGATTTTGTGGTTCTGTTTTTTTGTGGTTCTGTGATTTTGTGGTTCTGCGGTTCTGTGGTTTTGTGGTTCTGTGGTTTTTGTGGTTCTATGGTTTTGTGGTTGTCTGCGGTTCTATGATTTTGTGGTTCTGTGATTTTGTGGTTCTGTGGTTCTATGATTTTGTGGTTCTATGATTTTGTGGTTCTGTTTTTTTTGTGGTTCTGTGATTTTGTGGTTCTGTGATTTTGTGGTTTTGTGGTTCTGTGATTTTGTGGTTCTGTGGTTTTGTGGTTCTGTGATTTTGTGGTTCTATGGTTCTGTGGTTCTATGGTTCTGTGGTTCTATGGTTCTGTGATTTTGTGGTTCTATGGTTCTGTGGTTCTATGGTTCTGTGGTTTCTATGGTTCTATGGTTTTGTGGTTCTATGGTTTTGTGGTTCTATGGTTTTGTGGTTCTGTGGTTTTGTGTTTTGTGGTTCTATGGTTCTGTGGTTTTGTGGTTCTATGGTTCTGTGGTTCTATGTTCTGTGGTTTTGTGGTTCTGTGGTTTTGTGGTTCTATGGTTTTGTGGTTCTGTGGTTCTATGGTTCTGTGGTTCTATGGTTTTGTGGTTCTGTGGTTCTGTGGTTTTGTGGTTCTATGGTTTTGTGGTTCTGTGGTTCTATGGTTCTGTGGTTTTGTGGTTCTGTGGTTTTGTGGTTCTATGGTTCTGTGGTTCTATGGTTCTATGGTTCTGTGGTTTTGTGGTTCTATGGTTTTGTGGTTCTATGGTTTTGTGGTTCTATGGTTTTGTGGTTCTATGGTTCTGTGGTTCTGTGGTTTTGTGGTTCTGTGGTTTTGTGGTTCTATGGTTTTGTGGTTCTATGGTTTTGTGGTTCTATGGTTTTGTGGTTCTATGGTTCTGTGGTTTTGTGGTTCTGTGGTTCTGTGGTTTTGTGGTTCTGTGGTTTTGTGGTTCTATGGTTCTATGGTTCTATGGTTTTGTGGTTCTGTGGTTTTGTGGTTCTATGGTTTTGTGGTTCTATGGTTCTGTGGTTCTATGGTTCTGTGGTTCTATGGTTCTGTGGTTTTGTGGTTCTGTGGTTTTGTGGTTCTATGGTTCTATGGTTCTGTGGTTCTATGGTTTTGTGGTTCTATGGTTTGGTGGTTCTGTGGTTTTGTGGTTCTATGGTTCTATGGTTTTGTGGTTCTATGGTTTTGTGGTTCTATGGTTTTGTGGTTCTGTGGTTCTATGGTTCTGTGGTTCTATGGTTTTGTGGTTCTGTGGTTTTGTGGTTCTATGGTTCTGTGGTTCTATGGTTCTGTGGTTTTGTGGTTCTATGGTTTTGTGGTTCTATGGTTTTGTGGTTCTGTGGTTTTGTGGTTCTATGGTTTTGTGGTTCTATGGTTTTGTGGTTCTATGGTTTTGTGGTTCTGTGGTTCTATGGTTCTATGGTTTTGTGGTTCTATGGTTTTGTGGTTCTATGGTTTTGTGGTTCTATGGTTCTGTGGTTCTGTGGTTTTGTGGTTCTGTGGTTTTGTGGTTCTATGGTTCTGTGGTTCTGTGGTTCTATGGTTTTGTGGTTCTATGGTTCTATGGTTTTGTGGTTCTATGGTTTTGTGGTTCTGTGGTTCTATGGTTCTGTGGTTCTATGGTTTTGTGGTTCTGTGGTTTTGTGGTTCTATGGTTCTGTGGTTCTATGGTTTTGTGGTTCTGTGGTTTTGTGGTTCTATGGTTCTATGGTTTTGTGGTTCTATGGTTTTGTGGTTCTGTGGTTCTATGGTTTTGTGGTTCTATGGTTTTGTGGTTTTGTGGTTCTGTGGTTTTGTGGTTCTGTGGTTCTATGGTTCTGTGGTTCTATGGTTCTGTGGTTTTGTGGTTCTGTGGTTTTGTGGTTCTATGGTTCTGTGGTTCTATGGTTTTGTGGTTTTGTGGTTCTATGGTTTTGTGGTTCTATAGTTCTATGGTTTTGTGGTTCTGTGGTTTTGTGGTTCTGTGGTTCTATGGTTCTATGGTTTTGTGGTTCTATGGTTCTGTGGTTTTGTGGTTCTGTGGTTTTGTGGTTCTATGGTTTTGGTTCTATGTTCTATGGTTCTGTGGTTCTATGGTTTTGTGGTTCTATGGTTTTGTGGTTCTGTGGTTTTGTGGTTCTATGGTTTTGTGGTTCTGTGGTTCTATGATTCTGTGGTTCTGTGGTTCTGTGGTTTTGTGGTTTTGTGGTTCTATGGTTCTGTGGTTTTGTGGTTCTGTGGTTCTATGGTTTTATGGTTCTGTGGTTTTGTGGTTCTATGGTTTTGTGGTTCTATGGTTTTGTGGTTCTGTGGTTTTGTGGTTCTGTGGTTCTATGGTTCTGTGGTTTTGTGGTTCTATGGTTTTGTGGTTCTATGGTTCCTTGGTTTTGTGGTTCTATGGTTCTGTGGTTCTGTGGTTCTATGGTTTTGTGGTTCTGTGATTTTGTGGTTCTGTGATTTTGTGGTTCTGTGGTTCTATGATTTTGTGGTTCTATGATTTTGTGGTTCTGTTTTTTTGTGGTTCTGTTTTTTTGTGGTTCTGTGATTTTGTGGTTTTGTGGTTCTTTGATTTTGTGGTTCTATGGTTCTGTGGTTCTATGGTTCTGTGATTTTGTGGTTCTATGGTTCTGTGGTTCTATGGTTCTGTGGTTTTGTGGTTCTATGGTTCTATGGTTTTGTGGTTCTATGGTTCTATGGTTTTGTGGTTCTGTGGTTTTGTGGTTCTGTGGTTCTATGGTTCTGTGGTTCTATGGTTCTGTGGTTTTCTGGTTCTATGGTTTCTATGGTTCTGTGGTTTCTATGGTTCTATGGTTTTGTGGTTCTATGGTTTTGTGGTTCTATGGTTTTGTGTGGTTCTATGGTTCTGTGGTTCCTTGGTTTTTGGTTCTATGGTTTTGTGGTTCTGTGGTTTTGTGGTTCTATGGTTTTGTGGTTCTATGGTTCTGTGGTTTGTGGTTCTGTGGTTCTATGGTTCTGTGGTTTTGTGGTTCTATGGTTTTGTGGTTCTATGGTTCTGTGGTTCTGTGGTTCTATGATTCTGTGGTTCTGTGGTTCTATGGTTCTATGGTTCTGTGGTTCTGTGGTTCTGTGGTTTTGTGGTTCTATGTTCTGTGGTGCTGAAACCTCCCTGACTGTCCCGGTTCCGACTCACTATGGCTCTGCTGTAACAGGCTGCCGCCTCCTGGTACTTGCGGCAGAGGAACAGCCGGTTTCCCTGCTCCTTCAGCTCCTGCGCCGTGTTGCTCTTCTCCGGGCTGCCGGCCATCATCTTCTCCGCCGGCTCCGCCTCGCCCTGCTTCCCGATCTTGTTCCCCGTGTCTCCGGCTGGCCTGGAGGCGGCTGTCGGAATGTCCTGCCCGCCCTGACTGGGCAATGGAGACACAACAGCTGGTCAGCAGCTGCAATGCGCGTTTCTGGGCGCCACGCAACGCCACGCACGGCGTTGCGTGGCGTTAACCCGCTGACGGTGCAGATTGATGGACAACACGAGCATCAGTTGGATGAATTGAGCAGCTATGCCATCTGGATGGCGTAGCACCAACACCAACAATGCGTCTTATTAGCATTAAAACTGCGGTAAAATTTGCGAACAATAACTCATTTGCGGTTTTTCATCACGGATGTTGTGGCTGCTGAAGTTGTCATCACGCACAGCGGAGGCAGCGCCGCTAACTTTAGTTAACCTGGAGACAACACACCGATGCTAAGCTAGCTTAGCTAGGCTAACATGTCGGTTAGAACCGGAGTTCGGCTTCAGCTTCTTCCGGTTCCGATTATACGGACACGACTCACAATTTAAGATCCACGTCAGGGGCTTATACCGCTCTCCGTCCGAGGAAATCGGAACCAGAACCTCGATTTTACGCGTTTTTCATCACAACGCCGCTAGGCAGCCTCAAAACAGACATGAGCTAAGCTAAGTTAGCGTAAACCCGCTCGGGTCCGTTTAGGTTCGGACGTGTTCCGATAATCCGTCGGGTCGGAACCTCACCTGCTCGGGTGAACCTCACATTCAGCTGGATGTGGCTTTATAAGCGCTCATATAAAATATTGTTCTGGAGATTTCTTTCTTCGAGCTGTCATGACAGGTTGTTGTTATACTGACGTCAAACGTTTTCAGGCGACGTCAACGGAAGCCGAGAAGCAGCGCGGTTTAAAAATAGGTTAAAGTTTTAAAACGTCATAAAATTGTAATTTTATATATAGCGAGCAGGTCAGTTTATTCTGTTATGGGTAATTGCATATTTTGATACGTAAACTAGTAATAAAAAAACAAACAATATATGAATAAGTACGCTGCTTTACCATGTCAGATTGTGGAGGATCAAAACTGATATTAAAAAATAAAAGCAGAAATATATATTTTTTGTTTTTTCCTTTTTCTTATACACTCATTTTTGTCAATACACTCACAACATACATATTTTTGACAATGTATGTGAAAAGGGAATTTTCTTTTTATTTTTTTATCGACAATTCATGTATAGGAAAAAAGAAAAAAAAAACGTATTTTTAATTATATCAGTTTTGGTCTACAATACTTTTCCATTATGTATATGGAGGACCAAAACAGACATAATTAAAAAATAAGAGCAGAAATAAGTATTTCTGCTTTACCTTACACATGAATTGTCATGAACTATGTATTTCTTGTTTTTTCTCTCTTTTTCATAAACATATTTTTGGTCAAATATCCATGTTTAAGAAAAAGGAAAAATCAAATATATGTATTTGAACAAAAATGTGTGTATAGGGAAATCAAAAAAACAAAGCGTATATTTATTTAACAACAATGTATGTAGAAGCAAAAGGAAAAACCACAAATACATATTTCTACTTTTAGTTTTAATTACGTCAGTATTGGAGCTCCGTATTAGATAGCCAGGAATGTTGTTCACACATCTTTTGGTTGATTATTTTAGTGAGTAAACACATTCATTAAATATATTTAAATAGAACAGATATAAATGGAAAGAAAACCCCTAACCACAAATATTTAAAAAAAGGAATACAGAGTAATCACCAGCAGATGGCGCTGTGAAACAGAGGTTTAGCCTCCCGTAGTGGACAGTTTACAGTAATCAATAAGCAACACAGGACAGAGATAATAATGTATTTCACCTAAAAAAAACATTCCTGATTTCTCAGCAGAGAGAAAATGGTTCATCACATTCTTTAAAAGTTTGCTACAATTAAATAATGAGTTTCTCTCGGAGTCCTGCCACCCACAGACATCCGGAGACACAAAGATCCTCCGAGTTTAACGACGGAGGAATTAGCAGGACTGTGGTTGTGGACAGAGTTGCATCTCTGTGAGGATCAGGGACATCCTGTGAGCAAACACCCAGATAAATGAGGGTGGGGGGGGGATTCCCAGCTGTGTTTACCTTTACACACAGCTAATCTGTTAGCCACACAAAGACCTTCACTCACTGCTGGAAATGTTGAAAACCATCTATGCAGCTCACAAAATCAGAATCCTTAAAACTCTTTCCAGACGTTTTGAGAAACATAAACTCTTATGTGCATTCAGAAGTTTTCAAACCCACTGAGTTTTTACTTCAGTAAAAAATTAGTTTATACGGCAGAGCAGCAAATAATTTTTAATTATGTCTGTTTTGGTCCTCCATATACATAATGAAAAAGTATGGTAGACCAAAACTGATATAATTAAAAATAAAAGTTTTTTTTCCACATGAATTGTCAACAGTAAGAGAAAAGATGCAGTTTTTTAATTTTTTTGTTGTTGTTGCTGCATTTTTTTTTAATAGAAAGTTGAAAATGGCTCATTTAAATCCAGTCTTTTATTTTGGTGCCCCAAAATAAAACCAGTGGAGCCCAGTGTCAGTTTCAAGGCAGCAAACAAAATCCTCTTTTCTACTCGGCTCGGTTTTAGAGTTTTTCTATGTCAGTACGATTAATAGGCAAGAGAGTGTTTTGGTCATTTTAGTCATATTTTCTAATTTGGATAAATTTGAGTGTTTAATGGATTTAATCATCAACTAAAGGTCTGCATAGTTACACAGTAAAAAATACTGGGTTATCTTCATAACCCCGTTTCTGGGTTGGAGCTGGTGGGTCATAGGTCGGGTTAGTTTGACCAAATATTGGGTCAAAATTCATAACTCTACAGTCTACAGCTTGAACTCTTCTGTTGGGTCAGAGGTCAGGTAGATTTAACCAATCGGTTGGGTTAAGGACGAAACTTGGAAGAAGCCACGCCCCTTTTCACAAGCCTCCATTTTAAACATGGCTGCTTATTGAGCTTCTCCTCTACTTGAAATAAGACATAAGTAAAAAGAAGATAAAGTTTCAAGGTAAATAGGATTTTATAAATGAATAGAATGTATTTTGAACATGTTTGATATTTATTTTATGGTCATTTAAAATATTTATGACGGTAGGTAGATACACATTTTTTCCCAACTATAGTGGTAAAATAATCCTAGTGTTGAACACACAGGATCTGTGGCGACTGTGGCACTTTGAGTGGTAAAAATGATAAAGCGCTAGAAAAGTTCAATCCTTTTACCATTTATGAGTTTCGACCCAATTTTGGGTCAATTTAACCTAATGTTTGGTTAGTTACCATGACCCAAACCATCAACCCAACCCAGCGTTGGGTCGGTCCATATATGACCCAGCGCTGGGTTACGAATTGGGTTATTTTTAACCCAACACTTTTTACTGTGTATGAGGAAATTCCTGTTATTCAGACAAAATGAGCCACAAAAAAAGAGATTTAACTGAAACATGTTGGAAAAACCTGAACTCACCAGCACGGTGGTGGCAGAGTGATGCTGTAATTTGGACCGGATGAATATTCTTGAAAAAATAAGATTATATTAAAAAAATATATATACAGTACCACCGGCGCAACCAGGAAACGCAATGACGTCACTTCCTCTTTGTGAATGAAAACTCCTTACACTTAATTATAGATTTTATTTTTACTGTATCAGACGCAGATATCATTTTGAGCATGTTTAAAAGTTTACCTACAACAAAATATAAATATCATAAATATATTTTCATTTCGGTTTCTGTAGGAAAATGTTACAATCAAGGGACCGCGACAACATTTTGACATTAATCTCCGAAATGTTCTAGTAGAAAAACTCCAAACATAACAGAAACATACATTAAACACAGAAGTGACGTTTTGCTTACATCACGTCTTTTAACTCTTCCGTCTTAACCGTCGCCGCTAACGGCAGTAACCATGGCAACCCCACCAGGAAGTGGCCCGATTCCTTTGACGCAGCTAAAAAATAAAAGCTGCCACTTCCTGATGTAGGGTTTGCTCTCCTCTCTCCGTCTGAGTTGTTGGGTTTTTTTTTTATTATTATTTCTCTTCCATTTGGCAGAATTTCACGCTGCTAAGTGCCAGAAATGCTTCAGCGGAGAGAAAAAGAATAAAAAGAAAACGGGGTGAAGACGTTTTCCTGAGCGCTGAGGTCAAGGCCGGGCCTTTATCTGGGCCGTTTGCTCATTTTGAAAAGAGGGGAATGTTTGGTGCAGTTTGTTCAAGTGGCTCTGAATGGGATTAATCAAATATACAGTGCTTTGGGAAAAAAACTATTAGTGATCAAACGTTTTCACAAACCGTCAAATCACAACCAAACTTCCATACATGAGGTCATAAAACCAACACAAAGCAGCGCCGAGAAATGAACAAAATTAGTAAAAATGTTCTGAAAAGTGTAATCAGAACAGAATTTATTTTAGCGAAATAAAAAGAGACAATTTTCCAGTTCTCCCACTGGTTCTCAGTCGGAATCAGCCTGGACTTTGACTAGGACATTCTAATACACAGTGAAAATGCTGGTGTTGAATTAACACCCAAAAGTGTCCATATATGTCCAAGTCATCTGGTGTTAAAGTAACACTTTTGAAAGTGTTAAAAGATTGTCACCCATTTTTTTGTTAAATCAACATTGGTCTATAATATTGAGATGGGTTTAATAAAAGTTAAACTTTCCATTTCTGTGTATTGTTTTGAATATTTTCCACTGGAGTTGATTGATATCGACACCTTGTGGGTCAATTATTTACTTTTTTAACACCACATTATGTTTTGTGATCAACACTACACTGGTGTTACTTTTAATGTATTTTAACACCAACACCGTTGTAATGCTAATGTTGTCTGTAGTGTTGAATTTAACACCAGCTGACTTGGACACATATACGCACTACATAAATTGATCTCAACAATTCAATTGTAACTCTTGCCCAATTTCAAACAGCAGTTGTTCCAGGATTGGCCGGAATATTTGGGGAAGAACTTCTTCCTGACTTTAGCCACGTTTCCATCAACGTTTTTTAATTTTAAATTATCGCATTAGAAACAGCAGAAATCAGAAAAACTGCCTCAATTTCCCACTAGAACATTTCAGAGATTAATGCTCACCAATCACATGGAAACAATGTAGAAATAAATCTATGAGTACATCTACATATATTTCTATTAACGTATCTATTCACATGGAAGAAGATCAGCCCCAACAAAAATAAATTCTGACTTTATTCTGAGAATTTTGAGAAAAAAAAAATCAGAATTGAGAAAAAGTCCTAATCTGAGATGCAGATCAAAATTCTGAAAATAAAGTTGTGATTCTGAGAATAAAGTCAGAATTTCTATTTTTCAGTGGCCCTAATCATTTATGTCCTTATTGACTAATTTTATTTTTGGGCAAAAACCAGACTCCGTATATTTTGTTTCTTACATATTTAACAAAACAAAAACCTACCAGTTTTTAATAAATACATTTAATATTCCTTAAATTCACATCTGTAGCTAAATCAATCATATTTACCAAAAACAAAGAACCATGGTAGACATTTTTCTTTTCACTGAATCTACAAACAAACAAACAAAGTCTTGAGTAAACTGATATGCAGGAGTTTGTTTTGGAGCACGCTGTGTTGATCCAGAGATATTTCACACCCTGGGGGTAAACGGACTGAAACGGAGAGAGCCAGCTGCTCCAGAACCAGAGGAACCAGAGGTTCTAGAGGGAAACCAAAACTCAGGAGCTCAGCAGATGAAACGGGAGCCCACACAGTGAAAATGCTGGTGTTGAATTAACACCCAAAAGTGTCCGTATGTGTCCAAGTCAGCTGGTGTTAAAGTCACACTTTTGAAAGTGTTAAAAGATTGACACCCATTCTTTTGTTAAATTAACATTGGTCTATAATACGGAAATGGGTTTAAGAAAAGTTAAACTTTCCATTTCTGTGTATTGTTTTGAATATTTTCCACTGGATTTGATTGATATTGACACCTTGCGGGTTAATTATTTGACTTTTTTAACACCAGATTGTGTTTTGTGATCAACACTACACTGGTGTTACTTTTAACATATTTTAACACTAACAGCATTGTAAATGTTAATGTGACACTCTGTAGTGTTGACTTGGACTGGACTCCAAATGACTTGGACACATATAGACACTTTTGGGTGTTAATTCAACACTGGCATTTTTACAGTGTACCCCACCCCAAAATGATTTTAAGGTTCAGAAAACACACAGCAGGCGACTACGTCAGGGTCCATCTCATCATTCATTAATAATAAAATAAAAATATTTTATCTTTATTTCAGAAATCTGGTCAGTTTTAGAAAAAAGTTTGAATTCTTAGAAAAAATGACAGAATTTTGAAGAAAAAAAGTAACAATTCTGAGATCAAAGTCAAAATTGTGAGAAAAACCGAAGAGAAAGAGTCTAAAAAGTTAAATTTTTCTTTGGTATAATCAATAGAAATCTCCAGAGGAGACGGGAGGACTTGAAGTCCCATCAAGAAGTTACTTTCCCTCCCTGTGTGTTGACGCCCCGGCCCCCTGCCGCTCTGAGCAACCCCCCAACCCCCGTCTTCAACTCCTCAAATGTCGCCTGAGGTCGCGCTCCTCAGGGTCACCAGACTCCGCCTGCTCCATCCCCCAAGACGTCCACAACTCAATTCAGAGGAGGAAACGCAGACAGAATGAGCTGCAGGGCACGGTTGTGTGTGTGTGTGTGTTGATTATTGTCTATGTTCCTGGACTCTAACCTGTCACATCACAGGTTGCTATGGAAACACTGAGAAAATATTAAAGCGATTCTTAATCAGATTGAGGAAAGTTTCAGTTTTGCTTAAGTTTGATGTTCATTTGGTTTCTGAAGATAAAAATCTGTGACTTTCTTTGTAACATGGGACCATAATCTTAATTGGACCATAATCTGCTGGTGTGCTGACCTGTATGGAGCTAAATTTGAGCCATTAAATACTTTTCTGATTAGTTTTTTATTTTAAACAGACTTTATTGTCCCGATGTAGCTCCATATACTTCTCTAGACACACTGCAATGTGTCGTCTCGTGCTGCTAGCCAATGACGGCTATCATTGGTTTTAGCTGTCAAGTTGGCAACATAACCCACTAATTAACTAACTGGGATTTATGAAATTAAGACATGCTACTAAATATGTTTTAACAAAAGAAACAGGAGTGGAAAGTAGCTCAGCTATGCTAGCTTGACTTTGACATCCATCCATCCCGTTTTAGTCAGTTCTTGTATTTACGGTTTGAATTTAACCTCATTTGATAAAAAGTGTGTAAATAATCTGATATGGAAGACAATCCATACCAAAATTTGAATAATCTGCGGTCAGGAAAGCTCAAGCAGCAGCTGAATCCAAAGCTACCTGATGTTTTCATGGTTTGTTTGCTCATTTCTTTGTTCATCTCCCCCTCTTTCTTTTCGTCTCTCCATCTCCCTGTCTTTTCTTCTTTTCGTCTCTCCATCTCCCTGTCTTTTCGTCTCTCCATCTCCCTGTCTTTTCGTCTCTCCATCTCTCTGTCTTTTCGTCTCTCCATCTCTCTGTCTTTTCGTCTCTCCATCTCTCTGTCTTTTCGTCTCTCCATCTCCCTGTCTTTTCTTCTTTTCGTCTCTCCATCTCCCTGTCTTTTCTTCTTTTCGTCTCTCCATCTCCCTGTCTTTTCTTCTTTTCGTCTCTCCATCTCCCTGTCTTTTTGTCTCTCCATTTTCCCTGTCTTTTCTTCTTTTCGTCTCTCCATCTCCCTGTCTTTTCTTCTTTTCGTCTCTCCATCTCCCTGTCTTTTCGTCTCTCCATCTCCCTGTCTTTTCTTCTTTTCGTCTCTCCATCTCCCTGTCTTTTCGTCTCTCCATCTCCCTGTCTTTTCTTCTTTTCGTCTCTCCATCTCCCTGTCTTTTTGTCTCTCCATCTCCCTGTCTTTTCTTCTTTTCGTCTCTCCATCTCCCTGTCTTTTCGTCTCTCCATCTCTCTGTCTTTTCGTCTCTCCATCTCCCTGTCTTTTCATCTCTCCATCTCTCTGTCTTTTCGTCTCTCCATCTCCCTGTCTTTTCGTCTCTCCATCTCTCTGTCTTTTCGTCTCTCCATCTCCCTGTCTTTTCTTCTTTTCGTCTCTCCATCTCCCTGTCTTTTCGTCTCTCCATCTCCCTGTCTTTTCTTCTTTCGTCTCTCCATCTCCCTGTCTTTTTCGTCTCTCCATCTCCCTGTCTTTTCTTCTTTTCGTCTCTCCATCTCCCTGTCTTTTCGTCTCTCCATCTCCCTGTCTTTTCTTCTTTTTCGTCTCTCCATCTCCCTGTCTTTTGTCTCTCCATCTCCCTGTCTTTCTCATCTCTCATCTCTCTGTCTTTTCGTCTCTCCATCTCTCTGTCTTTTTCGTCTCTCCATCTCCCTGTCTTTTGTCTCTTCCATCTCCCTGTCTTTTCTCTCTATCTCCTTCTGTCTCTCCATCTCCTGTCTTTTCGTCTCTCCATCTCCCTGTCTTTTCTCTCTCTCTCGTCTTTCGTCTCTCCATCTCCCTGTCTTTTCTTCTCTCTCTCTGTCTTTCGTCTCTCCATCTCCCTGTCTTTTCGTTCTTTTCGTCTCTCCATCTCCCTGTCTTTTCTTCTTTTCGTCTCTCCATCTCCCTGTCTTTCGTCTCTCCATCTCCCTGTCTTTTCTGTCTTTCGTCTCTCCATCTCCTGTCTTTTCGTCTCTCCATCCCTCTTTCTTCTTTTCGTCTCTCCATCTCCCTGTCTTTCTTTGTCTCTCCATCTCCTGTCTTCTTCGTCTTCTCTCCTTCTTTTCGTCTCTCCCCATCTCCCTGTCTTTTCGTCTCTCCATCTCCCTGCTTTCTCTCTCTCTCCTTCTTTTCGTCTCTCCATCTCCCTGTCTTTTCTCTCTCCATCTCTCCTTCTTTTCGTCTCTCATCTCCCTGTCTTTCGTCTCTCCATCTCCCTGTCTTTTCGTCTCTCCATCTCTCTGTCTTTTCGTCTCTCCATCTCTCTGTCTTTCTTCTTCTCGTCTCCATCTCTCCTGTCTTTTCGTCTCTCCATCTCCCTGTCTTTTGTCTCTCCATCTCTCTGTCTTTTCGTCTCTCCATCTCCCTGTCTTTTCTTCTTCATTCTGTCTCTCTCTCCATCTCCCTGTCTTTTCGTCTCTCCATCTCCTGTCTTTCTCTTCCATCTCTGTCTTTTCGTCTCTCCATCTCTCGTCTGTTTCTCTTTCTGTCTCTCTCCATCTCCCTGTCTTTTCTCTCCCCTTTTTTCGTTCTCTCCATCTCCCTGTCTTTTCGTCTCTCCCATCTCCCTGTCTTTTCGTCTCTCCATCTCCCTGTCTTTTCGTCTCTCCATCTCTCTGTCTTTCTTCGTCTCTCCATCTCCCTGTCTTTTCGTCTCTCCATCTCCCTGTCTTTTCGTCTCTCCATCTCCCTGTCTTTTCGTCTCTCCATCTCCCTGTCTTTTCTTCTTTTCGTCTCTCCATCTCTCCGTTTCTCTTCAGAACAATCCATCCGTTTGTTTTCCTGCAGAGACGCTGAAAGGCGGTTTGTCCCGATCCTGAAGTGTGTCGTCGTCAGATTCCCAAACTGGACGTTAATCAGATCAGTTTGACAAATGACCAGCGACCAGGACGGGGGAGGAGAAGCTGGGGGTCAAAGGTCAGCCTTTCAGAACAGCTCCAATCTTGTCGTTTTCAGGTTTTCCAGCTCCGTCTGCACAGAAATGCCTGAGCATTTTGGAAAATAAAAGCTCGTTTGAAAGGAAGTGATGCGATTCCTCTGAGGTTCGCCTGAAATGTCCAACGTTTCCGTCACCAAGACCGAAACCAAAACGTTCCTCTGCACTAAACAGAGGAACTGAAAACAAGAGTTTATCATGTCAGTGAGACGCACAGCAATCAGCAACAATACGACGCAAACGAACAGCCGTTAACGACCGAGTCAACAAGAACCTGAAGCAGCATTATTCTGATTAATCCAGTTTGATTTGTCATTTAACCTCTTTTTTATACAATATTAAGAGCACAATAAAATATCCAAATGAACAATTTATAAAATATATTATTGGCAAAAACAGAATCCTTTAGTGAATTTGAAGCTAAACTTTGCCACTTGACGCGTTTTGGCTAAAACATATTTGCAGACAAAATGTTTTTTTTGTTTCAAACATAATATATACTACTTTATATATTTTCTTAATTATTGGTCTGTAAAGTTCATTCAGCAATTGGTTGAAAAAAACTCAACAAATTGGTTGTATTTTGTGACTATTTGATAACTTTTCTGGTATTTTTTTCTGCAGGAGTTCCCATGAAATTACCATTTAATTCTCCTAATATTATGACTTCTTTTTCATAATTAAAAATATAAATAAATAAATCTTACACTGGCCACAATATTTAATCTTAGAGTTGATCTGAATTAAAAGACGAAGTTTTGTTTCAGTTTTCCTGCTCGGTTTGTTGTCTCCTGCGTGGAGAAAGCCGACCGTCTCCGGCTTTGTTGTCCTACGTCTGCCGTCCACATTTCCATCACAGGCGTCTGACCCTGAGTGACCCGTGAAGAGGCTCTGATTAGCCTGCATACATCGGCACAAATCCTCGACCTGGAGCCGAGGAGCAATCTGAATTTTAATTTCTGTGGATGTGCAGCGATGCAGGCCTGACGACTCCAAGAAGAGCAAACTGTGTTTTATCTCTGATTTCTCCTCTTTCAGCTTCCAGATCACAAGCTGCACAAATCGGAATAACAAAAATAATTAGGACTGTAGTGATGCAATAATATCACGAAACAATACACGATATTCTGCCCACGATACGATATATATTGCGATACTCAGCAAACGATACAATTCAATACACTATTGCAATTTTCTGAAAGGTTTCAGAGGGACAGAGTGATTTTGATGACATTTTGTGACTGTTATAAAGTTGGATTGAATTAATTTAACTGAAAACTGATTAAAAGCTCCAACTACACAATACCTGGATCTGGTTGGACACAGACTTAAAGTGGACAGCTGGACAAAATGAATCAAAGAAGTGGAGAGAAAACATGTTTCTTTTAGTTGAAACAGTCCAAACTGTAGCTGACATGCATTAGTAAAGTAAATAAAGTGAACCAAGTTGCTGCTCTGAATAGTTTGATACCTTTTTAACCTGAACATCTGAAGGAATCACTCTAAGCCTGATGACCTGGTGAAGCCAGCAGTGAGTGAACAAGGTGACAGTTGGACGTTACGATACTTGATGATGAATATCGATTTGTTTCTAGGAAAGAAAATATCGATATTATTATACAGCCCTAAAAATAATTCACCTAATGGAAAGAATTCACGTTTTCTGATAAAAAGGTTTTGCACCAAGACTGCAGGGTTTTTTTGTTTTTTTTTAAGCTATTTTATTCACAAACTGCAACAGAAACACGTTTATCACATTGAGCTACATGATCCTGTTACTTCTGGAGGAAACAATGAGCAAAACATTTTTTAGACTTTCAAAATACAGATTTTATTTTTTTTAGAGAATAAATTTTTTTTAATAAAAATTATTGTCTGAATTTTGCACACATTTATAATGGAAACTCTGCTCTGCAGTCTGACTTCTCACTCCAAATTCTGACATTTTTCTATGAATTATAACTTTAATTTTGAAAGTTTTCAACTTTTGAAACTCAATTTTTTTTGAATTGAGATTAATCTCAAATTTTCCTGAAAATTTTCTAGAAAATTTTCAACTTTTCAAAATATTTTTCCCCAAGATGAAAAATCTGGGGGGAAAATGTCTCCTCTTCTTTTCCATCTCCAGAGGCCCTGATACCCCATCGTGTTTCCCGTTTACAGATTCACTCCAGAACGTTTTCACGTCAGTTTCAACATAAAAGCAGAGCCTGAAATAAAGCGGCTGCTGTTCATCCCCCCTGCTGTAAACGTTACACACACCTGGAGCCGCCCTGAGGGAGCGGAGATGTGATACGGCTGAAGTCCGGCTGAATGAGGAGGAAACCGGACGACCGAGGCCGCAGCTCGGACTTCTGCACTCGGTCTGCAACAGATGCAAGGCTACAGTTTCCAAAACGAAGGGGTGAGGGCCGCAGGTGCTGAGAGCAAAGGGCCGGGGCAGCGGGACGCCGCTGCTCTAAAACAATCCCATCAAAAGGGAAGTCAGGGATGAGCTGCGGGTCAGTGAGGAATCAGAAAGGAGCCGCTGAGAGACGGCAGATAAAAGCCTGAACTGCACAGTGATAGTCCCACCGAGACTCAGTGGCTCTAATGGTCATCTGGGGGACGGAGAGCAGAAACGGCTCTGCTTAATTAATGCTCTTAATTAATGCATTAATCCCTAAATCTCATCGTTGTCAAACTGCTGGGATTAGGAATCTGCAGAAAGTCATACACAGTAAAAATACCGGTGTTGAATTAACACCCAATAGTGTCTATATGTGTCCAAGGTAGCTGGTGTTAAATTCAACACTACAGAGAGTCACATTAACATTTGGTTAGTATTAAAATACATTAAAAGTAACACCAGTGTAGTGTTGATCACTAAACATAATGTGATGTTAAAAAAGTAAATAATTGACCCACAAGGTGTCAATATCAATCAAATCCAGTGGAAAATATTCAAAACAATACACAGAAATGTAAAGTTTAATTTTTCTTAAACCCATTTCAGTTTTATAGACCAATGATAATTTAACAAAAAGTGGGTGTCAATCTTTTAACACTTTCAAAAGTGTTACTTTAACACCAGCTGACTTGGACACATATAGAGACTTTTTACTGTGTAGATGGATGATCTTATCTGCGGAATCTTCCTTTAAATCCAGATTAGTTTGGTCTCAGGCTGTATTCACACCAGTCCTGTTTAGTCCGCTTTAATCCCAATCCGGTCCGTTTGTCCAGAAAGTCCAGCTCATTTGTGGAGGTTTAATTGCGAACACCAAGCAGAACAAAAAGTAGGAAGTGAACCAAAGCGCAGGGCATTCTGGGTAAAGTTAACGTGCTAGCCTAGCGCTAGCAGCAGAAATGGCTCCTGGTTTTTAGCCAAAGACTAAAGATAAATCCTTCAACCGCTAAAGTCTGACGCCTCCATCTTGTTTCCATCGGGTGAAGCAGGAAGTTGCTCTCAGCGTCTTCAGAGGTTTTGTGGTTTCCTTCAGTGGTTTGGCTCAGAACCTCAGCAGCTGTGAATCTACCGAATCATCAGGTGTGAAAACATACGTTTACTTTGGGGATAAACATTTAGCTAGTTAGCAAAATATTCAGTTTTATAATTAAATATTTAATTTGAATGTTACGTAATTATTATGTAAACTAAATATTTAGCTTTAAGCTACATCTCTAGCTGAGAGTTAAATATTTAGTTTGAATAATAAATGAACAAACAACGTGGTGAGAATATGACATTAAAGATAAGCCACAGGCTAAATAACCCAAATCTGCTTTTGACTGTAACTTTACGACCAGATCCTCATATTTATGCAACGAAAGATAAGAATCCACAAAGTTTAAAACAGAAAAACCTTCATTTTTTAAAAGTATCTTGTTTTCACCAAATCATAGAATTATTTTCAGAGATTTGGAGGTTAGATGTGCAACAAAAAGATTTATTTCTCTGAAACTTAATCTGGATTCATAATAATTGATCTACTGTAGTTGAGATGTTAGCTGCTTACAACCTTTAAACTCAACCTCAGATTGCTTTTAATTAAAGCATAAAACTCAGATTATAATTCCTTCAAAACTCAGCTACATATTCAGTTTTACACTTTGAAGAAGGAACTTTAACTTTGACCCTTTGAAATTTAAACCTCCAACCATCACTGGCCATAACTGATAATCCCTGCAGAGTTAGCATCCATAAAACTCAGCATCATTCGCATGATTTAATGTGAAACACGACACGTATAATCTAATCTCATCACTCCGATTATTCTGCTGATGCAGCATGAAGGAGGGAAGAAGGACTCAGGATAAACAGGGAGGTTTTGTGGCTGCAGAGCTGCTATTGTCTGGAGAGGGGGGTTTAAAGTGTGTGTGTGTGTGTGTGTGTGTGTGTGTGTGTGTGTGTGTGTGTGTGTGTAGGCAGCCCAATTATTCCCTGCTCAGCCTAGGATGACCTACAGGCTGACCGAAATCTATTCAGAGAAGAAGAAAGAGTCACAAGCAGGCGAGGGGGTCGGCGGGGGGGTTCTTAAGTTATTTAGCAAAAGAAAAAGAAAAGAAGATGCAATTCTGAAGTTTTTAACCAGAAATTAACGGTGGGACTCGATTAAACGTTGTAATGTAACAACAGGATCAGTGATTAAACACATTTTAATCAAAAACTATTGCAGCAACATTTTAAATTCAGGAACATTTTTGCTTCTAAACCAGAGTTGGGTAGAAGTTGGTTACATCTACTGGAGTAATTCTTTGTAAAATGTACCTGTAGTTTTTACCTGAGTCATTATGAAGCATTTCTGCTCTAACTTGAGTAAAACATCTGGATTTTCTTCCCACTGGACGAAAACCAAACATGTTTTAACCAAATATTCACCAGACAGAAACACCTACAGTTTCAGTTAAACTTTCATCAGTATTTTATTAAACTGATTTGGAAGAAAAAATTATTTTGCCTGAATTTGTTCTTTTATGCAACATATTGACATTTTTGTCATTAAAATACCCAAATTTCCACTTAACTTTATAATTTGTTCTAATGAATTTTGTTTATTAAATGATTGATCAGTTACTCGGCACTTGTTTAGACTTTTTACCAAACACTTTATTTTGACTTGAGTCATTTCTACTGCTTTCATTCTGGGTTCTGCCCACCTCTGGAATAAACAGACACATCAGCTCAATCAGATATCAGTTGTTTTTAATCTGTTATTTAGGTTACTAAACGATCTGGAGAGCTGATCGCTTATGGAGCTTAGCGTTAGCGGCTACGTGTTTAGCATTGAGATTAGGGCTGTAGTGATACAATAATCTCACAATACGATACACGATATTCTGCCTACGATACGATATATATTGCGATATTCAGCAGACAATACAATTCAATACACATAGCGATTTTCTGAAAGATTTCAGAGGGACAGAGTGATTTTGGTGACATTTTGTGACTGTTATAAAGTTGGACTGAATTGATTTAACTGAAAACTGATTAAAAGCTCCAACTACACAATACCTGGTTCTGGTTGGACACAGACTTAAAGTGGACAGCTGGACAAAATGAATCAAAGAAGTGGAGAGAAAACATGTTTCTTTAAGTTGAAACAGTCCAAACTGTAGCTGACATGCATTAGTAAAGTAAATAAAGTGAACCAAGTTCCTGCTCTGAATAGTTTGATACCTTTTTAACCTGAACATCTGAAGGAATCACTCTAAGCCTGATGACCTGGTGAAGCAAGCAGTGAGTGAACAAGGTGACAGTTGGACGTTACGATACTTGAGGATGAATATCGATTTGTTTCTAGGAAAGAAAATATTGATATTATTATACAGCCCTAAATGTTGGACTGAAAGAAGCGGCTCCAACGCACGTCAGAAGTTCTACATATGAAATAAATAACACATTTCTGAAATCCTTCCAACAAGCACATGAAGTTTAAACAGAATGAAACAAACTTCCCTTTACTGCAGTCTTGGTTTTACCAACTGATACGGATTGTTTTGTGGGTTAAAATGTGAAATCACATATTTCTCCAGTTGAAATATGTGAAAAACTTCTTGGCGGCTGAAATGATGCGTCTGCACTGAGCGCCAAAACGCAGCCGTCTTTGTGTTTCCTCCATTGTGTCCAGCATTGCCAGCATTGAGCCACAACATCTGTCTGCAGACAATATGTCAAACTCTACACCTATTGTGATTTTTGGAGGGATCCTGCTTCTTGTCCAGTTTCCCTCCAAACTGATTCAGCCAATTAGGCGAGACGTGGGGGGCAGGGAGGCCGAGACCGCGGTGAACCGGGTCCGACCCCCAGCCGGGCTGAACAGCACCAACATAAACTAGTTACTCCTGGCTTAATAACTTCTCCATCATCTGGATAAAAATAGAGCATAACTCCAGATTTTGAGCTCAAAAGGAAATAAAGATGAAGCAGATAAATAAAGATTGGAGTGGATGAGTTCAGTCTGGTTACAATCATGGTTTTTGTTTCTCTTTGGTCTAAATTTACTCCAGGCCTCATGAGTCTCTGAAACTTCCTGCACGTTCTGCAGCGACTGCTCATGTAACCAAACACTGGCCGTCAAAAATCAAACCCTTTGACTAGACCGCGGCAGGAACCACTTGAAAGGAGTTTGGGTTGTTTGCTTTGGAGCTGAACTCTTCAAAGCTCAGAGATGTTTAAAGTCGGTTGGTGATTTTCTTCTTCCTGCCTGTTTGAATTGCCACAACTCTCTGGTTTCATTATTGACATCAAATTAACTTTGACAAAAGACGGACGGAACTAAAAGGACAAAAAAGGAATCAGGTTTTTATGCTTTAGAGAAAGGATGTTTAATAATGAACAGGAAGTACGAGTGGAAAACATGGACTCAGAGTTTTATCATGGAATTTATCATCAAAAATTTTATCACAAGAAATTTATCCCAATAAATGATAAACGATACGATAACTGTCCACCTGTAAGTAGAAGAAAAATGTATTATAGAATGACGGTGAATTGTATTATTTACCTCAACCGAGTTCTACAGTCCTGCAGCTTTTAGATAAAAGACCAGAGGACCAAAAGACCAGAGGACCAAAAGGCCAGAGGACCAAAAGACCAAAAGACCAGAGGACCAAAAGACCAAAAGACCAGAGGACCAAAAGACTAGAGGACCAAAAGACCAAAAGACCAAAAGGCCAGAGGACCAAAAGACTAGAGGACCAAAAGACTAGAGGACCAAAAGACCAAAAGACCAAAAGGCCAGAGGACCAAAAGACTAGAGGACCAAAAGACTAGAGGACCAAAAGACTAGAGGACCAAAAGACCAAAAGACCAGAGGACCAAAAGACTAGAGGACCAAAAGACCAAAAGACCAGAGGACCAAAAGACTAGAGGACCAAAAGACCAAAAGACCAAAAGGCCAGAGGACCAAAAGACCAAAAGACCAAAAGACCAGAGGACCAAAAGACTAGAGGACCAAAAGACCAAAAGACCAAAAGGCCAGAGGACCAAAAGACTAGAGGACCAAAAGACTAGAGGACCAAAAGACCAAAAGACCAAAAGGCCAGAGGACCAAAAGACTAGAGGACCAAAAGACTAGAGGACCAAAAGACTAGAGGACCAAAAGACTAGAGGACCAAAAGACCAAAAGACCAGAGGACCAAAAGACTAGAGGACCAAAAGACTAGAGGACCAAAAGACCAAAAGACCAGAGGACCAAAAGACTAGAGGACCAAAAGACTAGAGGACCAAAAGACCAAAAGGCCAGAGGACCAAAAGACTAGAGGACCAAAAGACTAGAGGACCAAAAGACCAAAAGACCAAAAGGCCAGAGGACCAAAAGACTAGAGGACCAAAAGACTAGAGGACCAAAAGACCAAAAGACCAAAAGGCCAGAGGACCAAAAGACTAGAGGACCAAAAGACTAGAGGACCAAAAGACCAAAAGACCAAAAGGCCAGAGGACCAAAAGACTAGAGGACCAAAAGACTAGAGGACCAAAAGACTAGAGGACCAAAAGACCAAAAGACCAGAGGACCAAAAGACTAGAGGACCAAAAGACCAAAAGACCAGAGGACCAAAAGACTAGAGGACCAAAAGACCAAAAGACCAAAAGGCCAGAGGACCAAAAGACCAAAAGACCAAAAGACCAGAGGACCAAAAGACTAGAGGACCAAAAGACCAAAAGACCAAAAGGCCAGAGGACCAAAAGACTAGAGGACCAAAAGACTAGAGGACCAAAAGACCAAAAGACCAAAAGGCCAGAGGACCAAAAGACTAGAGGACCAAAAGACTAGAGGACCAAAAGACTAGAGGACCAAAAGACTAGAGGACCAAAAGACCAAAAGACCAGAGGACCAAAAGACTAGAGGACCAAAAGACTAGAGGACCAAAAGACCAAAAGACCAGAGGACCAAAAGACTAGAGGACCAAAAGACTAGAGGACCAAAAGACCAAAAGGCCAGAGGACCAAAAGACCAAAAGGCCAGAGGACCAAAAGACTAGAGGACCAAAAGACCAAAAGACCAAAAGGCCAGAGGACCAAAAGACTAGAGGACCAAAAGACTAGAGGACCAAAAGACCAAAAGACCAGAGGACCAAAAGACTAGAGGACCAAAAGACCAAAAGACCAAAAGGCCAGAGGACCAAAAGACCAAAAGACCAAAAGACCAGAGGACCAAAAGACTAGAGGACCAAAAGACCAAAAGACCAAAAGGCCAGAGGACCAAAAGACTAGAGGACCAAAAGACCAAAAGACCAGAGGACCAAAAGACCAAAAGACCAAAAGGCCAGAGGACCAAAAGACCAAAAGACCAGAGGACCAAAAGACCAAAAGACCAAAAGACCAAAAGGCCAGAGGACCAAAAGACCAAAAGACCAGAGGACCAAAAGACTAGAGGACCAAAAGACCAAAAGACCAGAGGACCAAAAGACTAGAGGACCAAAAGACCAAAAGACCAAAAGACCAAAAGACCAGAGGACCAAAAGACCAGAGGACCAAAAGACCAAAAGACCAAAAGGCCAGAGGACCAAAAGACCAAAAGACCAGAGGACCAAAAGACTAGAGGACCAAAAGACCAAAAGGCCAGAGGACCAAAAGACCAAAAGACCAGAGGACCAAAAGACCAAAAGACCAAAAGACCAAAAGACCAAAAGGCCAGAGGACCAAAAGACCAAAAGGCCAGAGGACCAGAGGACCAAAAGACCAAAAGGCCAGAGGACCAGAGGACCACAGCCTGAGCAGAACGTCACCCATCGCTGCGTTTGCGTTGCTGTCGTCCTGCTTGTTATTATTTACATCTGGAAATTGCTGGAGAGCAAAAACACAATTCTTTTCCAGCATGGCCGTTTGTAGCCGCGTTGCTGCGGTAAAACATTTTAATTAACTGAATGAAACCTGGAGCTGAAGCTGGTATAGATTCAGTGAAGTGAACCGCAGCAAAATTGAAAAATAACAGAAAAACCGTCTAAAATCAGCTGAAAACCACCAGTGCTCTTCTTTCTCGCTCTCTGTGTCTAGTTGCCATAGCAACAGACTGACAACAGCTCCGTTAATTCATCAGGATTCAACACCAAAAATCTCAAACATTTCCCACACAAAGAACAAAACATTCAGTCCATTACAGTTTTATGTTTTCAGGCTCGATGTTTATTAACTTATTAACATAAGTGACTGTAGTAGTAGATTAGCTGCCGATGCTATTAGCTAAGTTAACACAGCGGTGGTTGATTAGCTAATTTAAACACCTGCTGTACTGATGATCTGTCAGAGTTGATGTTTAGTTTGCCTTTTTTTTACAACTAAACCAAAACACAACAAATTCTGCAGCCCACCTACATGTTAAAGTTGTCATAGTCAAGCTAGCACAACTGAGCTACTTCCCCCTCCTTCACTTTTTTCTTAATTAGCACCGTTTCCTGACCCTGTCATCTAGTTGTTGTACTGTAACCAAGCACTGCGTCCATTTTTCCTTCATATATCAGGCGAACATTTAAGATTTAGTGTGTTATGTTGATGACAGCTCAAACCAATGCTAATTGTTAGCAAGCAGCAGGAAGTTGTGGGGCAGGATTTGGTGATGTCACACTCCAAAGGGTCTATATAAATCACGCCGTGCTGCTTTCGACCCAACTGTAATATAAAAACACCAAACTGCGCAGAGAGCTGAGTTTTAAACTTAAAAAGGATTTCCTGTTCATCTAAGCAGTGAAATCCCCAGTTTTCCATGTTTCCCACTCTAACTGATTACCTGGAGATGTTTGGGGAAATTTCCATGAGGTTCGGTTTTACTGTGGGATTCTGGCATCTTTCTGGGGTTTCCAGGAACAAAATATCGCCGCCGAACAATGACGGTGTTTATTTACGCCAGCTGTTTGAGACGGGGAAAAATGATCCAGTTGTTATCTATGGTATACACTAAAGAAAACCCACAACCAATCACAGCCAGAAAAAATTTTCTATGGAAAAAATGAGATAAACTCTGTTTAAAAGAGATGAAAACTGTTCACTATGAAGAAAATATGTTAACGCCCTTCAAAATAAGCATTTCCACAAAATGGCTGCAAAAACTATAATTAAATTAATATATTAGAGTAAAATCTGATTAAGAAGGTTTTTAGATCATCATTCTGTTGCTAAAACATATTTTGAATAAATATACCAAAGTGACAAAAGAAGCAGAAACACAGGAAGTTCCTGCATTCCAGCACAGCAGCTCCGTTTTCACCATTTCACTAATGAAACGTCCTCAAGGCACCCAGCTGTGACCTTTGACCCCAGCTGCCATAATTAGGTTATATTTGGTGCTGCTGACCACATGAAATACACACAAGATGAGTCTTTTTAAATGGAAATGTGCAACAAAGAGCCAGAGACTAAACTGATACATACACTGCAAAAACACTAAATCTAACCAAGTAGTTTTAGTCAAGTTATAGTTCAAATATCACTTGAAAGAAGACTAAACAAACTTAGAAATAACTTTTCAGCAACATACAGGAGCTTGATTTAAGTAAATAATTCCTTAATATTAATTTTACAAAGTACCAGCTCAACTCACTTAGAAAAAATATATAGTTGTTAGTGTTAGTGTTGCTTTGCTAATGGAACTAGCCCTTTTTCAAATCAATATTAAGAAATTATGTAATTAAATCAAGCTCCTATATGTTTCTAAAAAGTTAGTTTTATTTTAAGTGTACTAAAATATTAGCATTATAACTCAACCAAAAATATTTGGTAAGATTTTGTGATTTTGCAGTGTGCTTGTTTTTTTAATCTCTAATCTAAATTTGTAGGGACATTTACAATATCTTTCTTTAGTATTCTTACATATATAAGTAATTTTGTGGTAGAATCACTGAAAAAAACAAAGAAAATATTACCAACTATTTTTGTCTAATCTTTTTTTTTATCAGTATTTGAAAATTATTAACTTAAGACAAACTTTTTTTGCTGAAAATTTACTTCTAAGTTTTGTATTATTTAAAATGCACTGAGATATTTGCACTGGAAATATCTACTTTGTAAGATTTTGTGTTTTTGCAGTGCATCCTGGCCTTGAACAATGGAAAAACACAAAATATTACTAAGTACTGTATTTTAGTCAAGTTTCTAGTTTTTGAAGTAAAACAAAATTAGCTGTAGCTTTTCATGACGATATAGAAACTTGTTTTAAGTCAATATTTCATTAATATTGGTGAAAAAATATTAGTTCCATTACTAAAAAGTTATTTTAAGTTAGTCTTATTTGAAGTGTACCAAGTCTAAGATACCAAAATCACTTGGTGAGTTTATATTTCCGCACTGTGAGAAAGTTGGGACTATAACACTTGAGTTGTTTCATGTGAAATGAACACAAACCTCTTTAAAAGTTATTGCATCCCAGAGGAGACACTTGAAGGGGACGTGAAATGATCTATGAGATGTTAGGAAAACTCCAGAGTCATTCTCAGGGTGTCGCCAGCTGCGTCCGCCATTTTCTCCCTCACTCTGTTTATCTGCGCCAGGCCTCCGCCTCCCACCAGGCCTCAGAAACACGCAACACGACGGAGATGAGAAACTTACACAAACAAACACAAGCCTCAATGGCCGCCCTGAGAGCGCAATGGGAGCGCAGGTGTCGGGTTTCACAGAAACATGGGAAACATGTCTCACCGAAGAATCACACGGAAGCAGCAAGATAACTAGAAAATTAGGTCTGACATGGTGAACGATGGACCTGACCAAGCTCCGCCCAGAAACGCCCCTCGAAAGTCCCACTGACTACATGTCTCACATTGACGGCTCACAGAACTCAAAGTTTAACAATTTTTTTATTTTTTTTCCTTTATTTAACCAGGTAAGCCCCATTGAGATCTAGATCTCATTTTCAAGGGGGACCTGGGCAGAGGTCTGCACACAACATACACACACTCACACCTAGGGACAATTTGGAGAGGTCAATTAACCTGACAGTCATGTGTTTTGACTGTGGGAGGAAACCGGAGTACCCGGAGAAAACCCACGCATGCACAGGGAGAACATGCAAACTCCATGCAGAAAGGCCGGGGCCGGGAATTGAACCCAGAACCTTCTTGCTGCAAGGCAACAGCTCTACCAGAGCAGCACGTTAGCACTCGATACTCGGTGGCTAACACGATTAGTGTGGCTAACACGATTAGCATGACTAACACGATTACAGTTAGTAAAAAGCCTTTCCAGGTGAAATAAAATCTTTAATGTATGTCAGATACGGTACACATTGCATATTGATCTGCTCAGCTAACGTAAGGCTGTAACAGACAGGATTCAAGGTGTAGAAGTTGTATCGGTGCTGCCATTATGCTGTACTTGGCTAAAAGGTTTTCATAATGGATGTGTTTATTATTGACTTTCATTCACTAAACACAAAGAAAGCAAAGCAATAATACTTACACCAGCAGACAATCCTTTGTTCTTATTGATCCTATGACGGTTGAGCTGCAAATGCTTCGTGAACAAGCTTCGATCCAAGCAAGACTTTCCGTTTCAGATTTTGGAAATCTGTGAATTTTAGTTCCACAAATACGATCAGGATACCTGACATCACCTGTACAGATTCCCCACTGATGGTGGAGAACCATTGTTTTAGAGTCCTGATGTAAAACGTTCAGTCGGTCTGCTAGTCCACAATGTACATTAGCCTGAGTTTGTGAGACGGTGACCCACTGATAGCACTGTGACGTAAAATGGGCATTAGCCAATGAAACCCGGCCGCTGTGGTAAGGTCCATTAGGATGAACAGAGTTTGGAAAAGTTGCAAAATGCTACAGATAAAACGTTACAGCTGCTGGTATGAACATGTCTCATTAGCCTCTGAAAATTTAGCATGAAGCTAAATATTCAGCTAGCAAGCAACGTGTGAAGCTAAATAATGAACTGAACCAAATATCTAGTTTAGAGCTAAGCATTTAAGCTAAATACTTCACTAACTTGCTAAATAGCCACTTACTTAGCAAGTTGTGATCTTAATACTTAGCAAGCTAACTAGTTTAAAGCTAAATATAAAGCATTTAATAAGTAATATTTAATAAGTAAGCTTATTACTTAGCTTTAAAATAATTTAGATTCTAACTAAATATTTTAATTAGAAGCTAAATAGTTAGCTTAAACTATTTGGTAAATATTTAGCTAGCAAGCAAAATCAAAGTACTGTTGCAAATTCCTGAATGTGTCCTGCCTGCCAGGGTCTAAAGTCTCATATTATTATAAAACAAACGGCAGTGATTCCAGATCAACCAGATTAGCAGAAACTATGGGAACAAGGACGTCTCCATTTCTCAGGTCAGTCGGTTTTTCCATCAGGGCATTTCTGGCTGCTTGTCGCTGCTGCGCTGAGGTTTTTCTGGATATTCTACACCAGCTTTCCCTGCAGGCATCACGTAAAAGAAGTGAATGAATCAGAATAATTTGCTGACAGGAAAGTTCAGAACCAGTGTGTTTGGTTGTGTAACATTGAGAAAAGGTCAATAACAGGAGAATGTCGAGGTTCTGTAAACACGAGCAGCACCAAACGGCCCTCCATCCTCTCTGTGTTTGCATCTCCCACGTACACGGAAACCGTCGTATGCGTACAGAGGCTCTGTTTGAAGACGCTCCCATCGGCGCAGTGGTGGGAACGCTGGGAGCCGAACGTCAGCGGGAATCTGGTTCACTGGTCAAAGGATGGCGGGACAGGCAGGCAGAGTTTCACTGCAGTCAAAGATGGCATTGTTCTGGACCCAGAGCGGGAAACAAACAGGTCTGCTGGTTCACGCAAACCTCCGACTGGCGATACAAGATTTCTGTGACTGAAAACCCAAAATCAGTTCTGGACCTCAGTGCAACAAACCTTAATGCGTTCTGCTGGGATTTTACATGATTTTACATAATTTACAGTAATTATTATGGGAGAAAAAACCTACCAACAATGTTTAGTCTTATTTCTATTGCACATATCTTCATACACAGTAAAAATGCCGGTGTTGAATTAACACCCAAAAGTGTCTATATGTGTCCAAGTCAGCTGGTGTTAAATTCAACACCACAGGTGTCACATTAACATTTACAATGGTGTTAGTGTTAAAATATGTTAAAAGTAACACCAGTATAGTGTTGATCACAAAACACAATGTGGTGTTAAAAAAGTAAATAATTGACCCACAAGGTGTTGATATCAATCAAATTCAGTGGAAAATATTCAAAACAATACACAGAAATGGAAAGTCTAACTTTTCCTAAACCCATTTCAGTTTATAGACCAAAGTTAATTTAACAAAAAGTGGGTGTCAATCTTTTAACACTTTCAAAAGTGTTACTTTAACACCAGCTGACTTGGACACATATAGACACTTTTGGGTGTTAATTCAACACCGCCATTTTTACTGTGAGCGGTCTCCGGTTCGCTTGGCGTTCTCATATGCATTAAAACCGGACCAGAGTTCACTTCAACCGGACCGAACCGAGGTTTAGAGGACCAGAGTTCGTTTCACATTCACATCTCCCCAGATGAACTGGGCTTTCTGTTAAAGCAGACTGGAGTTGGATTAAAACAACTTTATTAGTCTTTTGCTGTAAAGTGTAAGGCTGTCTTATCTAAACAGCCTTGAATGCTGTGGTTTTGATCCGCTGTGGTTTTGATCCGCTGTGGTTTTGATCCGCTGTGGTTTTGATCCGCTGTGGATCGCTGTGGTTTGATCCGCTGTGGTTTTGATCCGCTGTGGTTTTGATTCCGCTGTGGTTTTGATCCTGTGGTTTTGATCCGCTGTGGTTTTGATCCGCTGTGGTTTTGATCCAGTCTGCATTGGACTGCAGCTCAGGTCAAGTTGAAACCGGATGGGTTTCTGTCAGCTTTCGTTTTGAGAGACGCAGCATTAATGAATGCATTCACACCGATAACTCGTGATGAACTCCATAAAATGTCTGAGCACATGTGAACGCTCATCCTGCAGCCTGTGGCTTTAAACTTTAAACTCTGCTGCTTTGAACAAACTCCGTCCTGCTGCAGCCCAGCTGGACTCCTGCCTTTGTCCCGAGCTGCAGCCCTGTCATAACTGGACGTCCGTCACTCAGACATGTTCGGCGAAAAGTCGCTGGCTCAGGCCGCGCTGCCACAAAGAGACTCTTGATTTGGTTATAAATACCACAACATGAAAGAGAAGCCCAGCAGGGGAGAGGTCAAAGGTCAAACCAGTGGGAGGGATGGAGGGAGGCCATCATCGCCGTCATCAATGTCATCACCATCTTATGTCTGAGAATCAGGACTAATGTGACTGATGTGCTGAACTCCTAGTTTTAAAGATAAAAAGTAAAAATTCAAATTTTAAAAACAAAACTAAATCAGATGAAGTTTGCATGATTACAACAGTTAGAATGGATAAATCTAAATTTCCAAAGTGAGATTCTAATAAAAGTCTCAAAGAAGTTGATATTTTTCCTGTTTTTTTTTTTTTTAATTGAGCGGAAACACGAATTCCACAGCACATCTACGTTAAGATTGTCATAGTCAAGCTAGCATAGCTGACCTATTTCCCTCCACCTCACTTTTTTAATTAACATTGTTTCCTGACTTCGTCATCTAGTTATCGTTGACTATGGACCTTACCACACCGGCCGGACCTTTTCATTGGCTAAAGCCCATTTGACGTCACAGCGCAGCTATCAGTGGGTCACCGTCTCACAAACTCAAGCTAATGTACATTGTGGACTAGCAGACCAACAGAAAGTTTTACATCAGGACTCTAAAACAATGGTTCTCCACCATCAGTGGGGAATCTGTACAGGTGATGTCAGGTATCCTGATCGTATTTGTGGAACTAAAATTCACAGATTTCCAAAATCTGAAACATAAAGCCTTGCTTGGATCAAAGCTTGTTCACGACGCATTTGCAGCTCAACCATCATAGGATCAATAAGAACAAAGGATTGTCTGCTGGTGCAAGTATTATTGCTTTGCTTTCTTTGTGTTTAGTGAATGAAAGTCAATAATAAACATCCATGATGAAAACCTTTTAGCCAAGTACAGCATAATGGCAGCACCGATACAACTTCTACACCTTGAATCCTGTCTGTTACAGCCTTACGTTAGCTGAACAGATCAATATACAATGTGTACCGTATCTGACATACATTAAAGATTTTATTTCACCTGAAAAGGCTTTTTACTAACTGTAATCGTGTTAGTCATGCTAATCGTGTTAGCCACGCTAATCGTGTTAGCCACCGAGTATCGAGTGCTAGCTGCTGCTCTGCACTGTCCTATCAGAGCAGACCGAGGCACATTCGAACATTTGCAAACAACAAAAATCACTCATTTCAAAATCACCCTCTAAACCATGAATGTCCGACTTACCCAGCCTTGCAAGAACAATAGGCGTCAGTGATTTTGTCCACAGCTATATTTATACTGAGGGTCTGAGGATCTGCTGTGTTCCTCATCGACCGATAGCATTTAGCTGTGACTCCACAATGTTGGAGGCATCGTGGCCCAAACACCTTGATGTCGTCCAGAAAAGATGACATGAACTTGTTGGTTCCATGTCGTGGCTGATATTTTGTGAAAATCCAGCAGAAATGCTAAACTAATCGACTCAAATACCCTGCAGAGAGTCAGTTGATGCCATGTTAACTAGGCACGTTAAGGCTTTGCTTGTGAGACATGTAGATCGTGGGACTGTCGAGGGTCGTTTCTGGGCGGAGCTTGGTAAGGTCCTTTAGTCGCAGGGAACTGCGTCCATTTTTTCTGTTATATTTGACATGTACATTTAAAATTTTTAATGTTATATTGACAACTTAAAAGCTAAAATCAATGCTAGTCTTCCTGTTAGCTGCTGCAGAGGGTTAAAAACCATTAGCTTAGGAAGACTAGCATTGATTTTAGCTGTTAAGTTGTTAATATAACATTCGAAACAGTGAGTTGCTACTAATTGATAACACTATGACAACAAGGCAGGGAAATGTTTAAGAAAAAAAATATATATAGAGAGATTATTAAAAACAGCAAAAATAAACATAAGGCCTGAAAACATAAATCTGTAACAAACTGAATGTTCTGCTCTCTGTGTGGAAAAAGTTTCAGATTGAATCTGATAAGTCCAGAAATGTCCAATTTATTTTTAATACAATACATTTTCAATGTGTGGTTTAGTTACTTGTTACTAAAAAGTGTGAGAGAGAAACGCTGGAGTTTTGACCCACCTACTGATTGACTGCTACAAGGTCGGACACTAATGGAGCCCCATACCACATGAACTACATATACATGTGTGGTTCATGTGGTATGGGGCTCCATTTGTGACATGAATATGTATCAATATGTGGTTCATGTCAGAAGCTGGTTCAGTTGTAAAGCAGGTTAAGTTATTAACCTTGTAGTTAAAGCACCTAATTTTCTTAACCAAATGATGCTGCAGGTTTATCTATTAGCAGGTTTAATTTTACCTGCACTTGGTTGTGTTTATTACTTTAACTGTATTTGACAAGTTTACCAAAATATAAAAAATGTCATTCAAACTGCATTTGCCTTGTTTTACTTTTCGGTTATACTTTTCATTACATTACTTGAGTTCAACCATTTTTACAGTAATTTCCATACTTAAGTACAAAATACTTTAAGACTTTAACTCCAGTAACATGTCATTCAGTGACTTGGACTTTTACCAAAGTCATATTTTGGAGAGGAACCTAAACTTTTACTCTGAGATCTCAGTACTTTATAAAACGCTGGTTCAGACCGTCCAACACAACAGGAGGTTTATCTCAGCATGCAGCTGCTGATTGGTCCGGTCCGGTCCGGTCCCGCCCCGCCGGCCGGTTTAAAGTTTCCCAGCTCGGCCTCTGATTGGTCCGGTTCGTTTCTCCGGGCCGAATAACTTCACAGCTCCGCGTCCGGAGCAGCAGAGGCGGCCGGACATCGGGCCGACATGGAGGCGGCGGCGGACAGAACCGCAGCTTCACAGCGGGAGGTTTGACTCATTCAACATCAGAAATATTTTAGCGTCAACTCGGGTTGAAGATGCCTGGATTTGGGCGCTGGAATAACGCAACCTGGATTTTGCTTTCGGTCATTTTTCACTCGTGTTGTTCAAGTTACTCTGAGGATCAGTGCAGCTGGAGAGGAAGGCGAGTATTTATTCAGTTTACATTAAATCAGGTGAAAGTCAGACGGCAGGTGTTTGTTTTTGGTTTGCAGGTTCATCCGGACAAACTTCATGGAGAAAAACGAGCCGTTTTTGTTTCTATCGCTTCTGTTTGTCTGAAATCTTTTCAGATCTTAGTGAATTTTTCTCACAGATCAGGCGCCGCTTTTCATTATTTTTATCCTTCTCTGTAATTTTTCAGAAACCTGTAGATGTTTTTTTTATTTTTGACAAACTTACTTTATCTAATCTTGGACGTCGTAAAACAGTTTTGTAGTATAACTGCACAGGGGTGGTTAAAAGAGGGGGGCGCCTGGGGCCACTGACCTTCTGTAAACTCATGGAGAATATTAACTAAATATTAATTAGTTCTTTTTTATCACTGCAAAAAAGTATATTTGTGTTGTTTCTAATGCAGATATTTTACTACTAATCTAAAGTAACTTTTGGGTAAGATAAATGACTTGAATATAGTTTTAAAAATCGCTAAGTTCCACTGGAAGAGTTTTTGACTTGTAAAATGAAAAATATCTCATTATAAGTGTTAAATAACTATTGACTTAAAATAAGCTCCTGTTACTGTTGTTAGTTTGTCTTATTTCCAGTGTGCTATGATATTTCCAACAGAAAGTAGACAAAAATACTGTGTAGGATTTTGTTTTTTTACTTTATAAATACAAACACAGCTCCTTAAAACATGACACAACTTAAACAAGTGATTTCTAAAGCAGACCTGCCCATAATAACTCAGTTTAATCATGTTTCAAAGTTTGAAATGTCCTGATGCTCTTGTGCTGTGGTGTTTTCATGTGGGCAGTTGCCCAGGGCGTCCCTGGACCGGTGGGCGGTGGAGTGGGGAAATGTTGTCACCAGATAAAATGGATTTGAAAAAGTTTTTCAAATCCATTTTGAAAAAGTTGGGAAGATGGAGACTATGCTACTAGATGAATATTAATGTCTAATTTTGTCTGCCCTCAGTGGTTTATCGCAGCAGCAGGGCAGCGTGGAGCAGATCTCCCTGCACTGCTCTGAGGGAACCCTGGACTGGCTGTACCCCCAGGGGGCGCTGCGCCTCACCCTCACGCCCCGCCTGGGCCCCGCGGCGGCGTCGGGCCGCGGCGCGGCGGCGGCGTCACGGCCTGCGTGAAGCCGTCGGAGCAGTTCCACGGCGCCCAGCTGTACCTGGAGCGGGACGGGCTGCTGGAGCTGCTGGTGGGGGACCGGATGGAGGCGTCGCCCCCGCCCAGGGTCCGCTGCTTCAGCCGCGCGCCGGGCCAGAGGCTGGCGCTGTTCCTGCAGGCCACGCCGCATCAGGACATCAGCAGGCGGACCGCCTCGTTTCGCTACGAGCTGCGGGGCGGCTGGACGGCGCGCATGGCGCTGGACTCCAACGCCGTCAGCAGAGAAGGCGAGTCGGAGCCAGAAGGTCCCACATGTAACCAGGAGACGACGGAGCTGCGGCGGCCGACAGACGCCAAGGCTCAGCAAAGGGCGACAAAACACAGACAAAAACAAAATCCAACAGGGAAAACATGCTGCAACTACAGGAAACATGGCAAAACAGAAGTCCTCCAGACCACTAGGGGGAGTCTGCAGTAACAAATACGCTAAAGTTGAAGTACAGGAAGCTCTCATGTGGCAAACCACTTCTGGTAATTTTGTAGCTGGCAGCCATCTTGGCAGGTATCCGTAACTAACTAAACAAGCCACAAGCTACGTACTAGCGCTCGTCTCCTTCTTATCTAACTTACAAACAATAAAAGTACATTACAGCTATTACTCAAGTACTCCACTGTGTACTTGAGTAAAAATCACTGAAATGTACTGTAGTACTTAGTGTCCAACTAGAAAAATTGGCTTTAGCTAGCTTTTAGCTGCTAGCTAAGACGAACATGTAGCCTTTACGATTGTTATCTGCCCGTCACCAGAACCTCGTTATTCACCTGACAGGTTCGTACGTCTTTCACAAAACTTATGATTTTGTGTTTTTGTATTTGGATAAAGTCTATAGGTGTCGACGAAATAGTTTAACAGCATGTTAGCATGATAAACATAGAAACAGAAAATCAAAACCGATTTGTGTTCATTGTTTTCTAAATTAACTGTCAAAAATTATTTCAGATCAAATCATATTTTACAGTGAAGCTGAGAAACTTCAGGCTGGAAAATATACAAAAAATAAAATAGTTCATGAGGAAATCTGAAAAAAGTATCAATCCGATATTGATTTGGTATTGATATTATGGATATTTTGAATCAATCCACCCACCTTTACTCCACGTCTTTGGCAGTATTTAGGAAAAGCAGCGTACTGACTCCAGACGCCCCCTGGTGGTCTGGAGGACGTCTGATTTGTTTTTGACATTTGTTGCCTTTCCATTTTGCACTAATTCCTGAACTTGCAGCATTTTGTAACTTTCCTGCTGCATCAATTCATGTGTTTGTTGCCTGTTTGCACCTGCCGGCTGCTGCAGTCGGACATCAGCTTGAATCCTGAGGAAGCAGCCAAACTTTCCCCAGAGCGAGGCAGAGTGGGGGGGTGATAAAGGCGCAGTATGGGGGGCATTGTGGGATTACTGCGGCTGCCTGGGCAACGCGGAGGCCTGGGCCCAGCTGAGACGCTCCGCTCCTTTGTTGAACTGCCTCTCTGTGGGGCAACTCGTCTGCAGGAGTTGCCCCCCCCAAAAAAAAAAACTCTCATTAGGCTGGAAAAAAGAGGAAGGAATCCCATTTATCAAGACGTTTTCTCTGAAGAGGAGAAACTTCGGGTTGAGTGGGGGGAGAAGTGAACTTTAAAAAAAGTTCAGTCCTTTCTCTTCAGTTGGTTTTTATCAATAAATTCAACTAAGAGATTCAAAAAAGACAAAATCTTACCAAGTATTTCTGTTCTAGTTTGAAGTGCAAATGTCTTAGTTCAGTTGAAATAAGACAAAACTAACTTAGAAGTTAGACAGGAAGGAATGGGAACTTGTTTTAAAGTAAATAATTCCTTAATATTGAAGTTATTAATTCCAGTATTGATAACATGGGAAAATGTCTTGCTATAAGTGAAATAATCTGATCAATATTAAGGAATTACTTACTAAAAACAAGCTCCTATTTCTTAATCATAAGTTATCTGTATGTTAGTTTTGTGTAGTTAGAAATTAGGGTGAAATTCTTGTCTGGACTTTGTGTTTCTGCAGCGTTTTCTTCATCCGGTTGAGACTTTAAGGTGTGAAGCTCGTTCTCACACCTCAGCACTCCTCTGGTTTCTCCTCTGGTTTATAACGGCGCTTTCGTTCCTCTGTTGTTGTTTTTGTAGTTTAAGGTCCAGCCCGCCTGACACGTTCCTGCCGGTCCGATTTGCATGTAGGTGTTTGTTTCACGTTGGCGGTTCGGACTCGTCGGCTGACTCTCCGGCTGCTTGTTGTCTCCTCAGATGCCTGCCGGCCGTGCAACGATACCGAGGTCCTGATGGCGGTTTGCACCAGCGACTTCGGTAAGTTAGCAGGAATTAAACTCCCTGCCCTTAAAGGGGCAGTTCAGCATTTTAGAAGCTGATTTTAGTTTAAGTTTGTTTAAAATTCATGAAGCAGGAAAAACACCCTAGTTGTTTTTTTCTATGAAAAATCTCTTTGATAAATATTTGCTTTGGGCAAATTTTCCAAACAGAAGTCACTGATTATTCATACAGGAAATTGAGGTTGGAGGCAGTGCAGCACTAATTATCTTCCTGCGTGAAACACGGAGCGGTTAATGCATTTTAGATTAGAGTCTAAAAGTTAATCTGTTGTCGGCCTACAAACCGCAGTCTGGGTTCAGGTAGAGTGAACTCGGGTCCGCTTGGCGTATGTGAACACCAAGAGGACCGGAGGCCGCTCTAGAATCAGGAAGTGGACTACAGTGCAGGGCATTCTGGGTAAATACAAACATGCTAGTCTAGTGCTAGCGAGAGAACTGAGCCCAACCAACCCAACTTTATTTATAAAGCACTTTAAAACAACCACAGCTGATACAAAGTGCTGTGCATTAAAACACAACATAAGTAAAATAATATAAAATAAAAAACTCTTACAGTTTAAAAACAAAAACACACTTTAAGACTAGATCCTGCTGGAGTTAAAGGCCAAGTAAAATAAATGGGTTTTAAGACTAACTTTAAAAGTGAAGCCACTCTATTATTGTTACATTTTGTGAAGAGGGAAGTTGATTTTCAGAGGTTTTCATGTCGTTTCCCTCAGTGGTTCTTGGTGCAGCGCCCCCACAGGCCAGGAGAGGAACAGGTTTTCAAAGGGTTTGGTTTTCACAGTGAGGGGAAAGAAAACCCAGCAGCTCAAAATGTAACACTTGTTGTCACTTTGGTCCCTTATTAGGTGTGAAAACACCCAGAATCAGCAGGAAGTTGTTTGCGTCCTTTCACTGAAATCCCCTTTACTGTACCGCAGATGAAATGAACTTCCTGTTTCTCTGCAGTGGTTCGAGGGAACATCCGGTCGGTGGAGGAGGACGAAACGCTGCGCGCCGCCGTGATCGAGGTCGGCGCCACCCGGGTTTTCCGTCAGAAGTACACGCTGTTCCGGGGCAGCGGTCGGCTGGCGAGCCGCGGAGAGGTGCGGACGCTGCTGCAGTGCGGCGTCCGGCCGGGGCCCGGCAGCTTCCTGTTCACCGGCAGGGTCCACTTCGGCGAGGCCTGGCTGGGCTGCGCGCCGCGTTACAAGGACTTCCAGAGGACTTACTCTCTGGCCAAAGCCGCCCAGCAGATCCCCTGTGAACTTCCTGTAGACTGAGACGCTCGGATGAGAACCGGGGCGCTGAACGCCAAGCTAGCCGTTGCCAGGCCGTCGTCGTCAGGCCGTCGTCGCCAGGCTGCTGTTGCCAGGCTGCTGTTGCCAGGCTGCTGTTGCCAGGCTGCTGTTGCCAGGCTGCTGTTGCCAGGCCGCCTTCGCCAGGCCGCCGTTGCCAGGCCGTCGTCAGGCCGTCGTCGTCAGGCCGTCGTCGTCAGGCCGTCGTCGTCAGGCCGCCGTCACCAGGCTGCTGTTGCCAGGCCGCCGTCGCCAGGCTGCTGTTGCCAGGCTGCTGTCGTCAGCCGCCGTCACCAGGCTGCTGTTGCCAGGCCGTCCGTCGCCAGGCTGCTGTTGCCAGGCTGCTGTCGTCAGGCCGCCGTCGCCAGGCTGCTGTTGCCAGGCCGCCGTCGCCAGGCTGCTGTTGCCAGGCTGCTGTTGCCAGGCTGCTGTTGCCAGGCTGCTGTTGCCAGGCCGCCGTCGCCAGCTGCTGTTGCCAGGCTGCCGCCGTCCAGGTATGTTGCCAGGCCGCCGCTGCCAGGCTGCTGTTGCCAGGCTGCCGTCGCCAGGCCGCCGTCGCCAGGTTGCTGTTGCCAGGCTGCCGCCGCTGCCAGTGCTGTTGCCAGGCTGCCGTCGCCAGGCTGCTGTGCCAGGCTGCCGCCGCTGCCAGGCTGCTGTTGCCAGGCCGCCACTGCCAGGCTGCTGTTGCCAGGTTGCTGTCGTCAGGCCGCCGTCGCCAGGCTGCTGTTCCAGGCTGCCGCCGCTGCCAGGGTACTGTTGCCAGGCCGCCGCTGCCAGGCGCTGTTGCCAGGCTGCCGTCGCCAGGTTGCTGTTGCCAGGCTGCCGCCGCTGCCATGCTGCTGTTGCCAGGCTGCCGTCGCCAGGCTGCTGTTGCCAGGCGCCGCCGCTGCCAGGCTGCTGTGCCAGGCCGCCACTGCCAGGCTGCTGTTGCCAGGTTGCTGTCGTCAGGCCGCCGTCGCCAGGCTGCTGTTGCCAGCTGCCACCGCTGCCAGGCTGCTGTTGCCAGGCTGCCACCGCTGCCAGGCTGCTGTTGCCAGGCTGCCGCGCTGCCAGGCTGCTGTCGTCAGGCCGCCGTCGCCAGGCTGCTGTCGTCAGCCGCCGTCGCCAGCTGCTGTCGCCAGGCCGCCGCTGCCAGGCTGCCGTCGCCAGGCCGCCGTCGCCAGGTTGCCGTCGCCAGGCTGCCGCCGCTGCCATGCTGCTGTTGCCAGGCTGCCGCCGCTGCCAGGCTGCTGTTGCCAGGCTGCCGCCGCTGCCAGGCTGCTGTTGCCAGGCCGCCACTGCCAGGCTGCTGTTGCCAGGCCGCCACTGCCAGGCTGCTGTTGCCAGGCTGTCACCGCTGCCAGGCTGCTGTTGCCAGGCTGCCGTCGCCAGGCCGCCGCTGCCAGGCTGCTGTTGCCAGGCCGCCGTCGCCAGGCCTGGCGCCTTGGACGAAAGGACTTTAGCTTTGGACGTTTTTGTTTTTTGTTTTCTTTACAAGCGCGTCGTCTGGGACTCGTCGGTTTAAAACTCAGGAAAACAAGGAAAACTCCCACAGAAATCCCAGCCGTTGGTTCGGCTGTGGGCGAAACGTTTTCTTCAGTGTTTTCGGTCGGATGACGTGAGACGGCGGCGCTCAGGCTCTCGAGTTGGACAGGAGGGCTGGACCATAAACCAATAGCGATCAATATCACCAGGTGTGATCAATACCAACAGAAAACACTTAGAAAATACTCACTGAACTCGCTGGTTGCCTAGCAACCTGCTGGTAACAAGCAGTTTCAAGTTCCCCCCCAAACTTCGGTTACCTAGCAACGGCGAGTAACTTACAGCAGTTTCAAGTTTCCCCCACCGTTCATCACCGTGAAAGCAGATAAAATAAGACGCAACAAACGGAGCCGAGGCCTCCAGCTTTCAGATATTTAAAACATAATCAGTAATTATCCATATCGATAAGAAACGTTTGCATTGTGATCGTCCAGAGCTGCGAGGAGGTTCGATAAAAACCTCACCAAGGGAATCGCAGAAGAATATTTGCACTCAAAGGAAGAAGGGAAAATGCTGCAGGCACTGAAAAAAACCAAATGAGAGAACAAGGCAACTATATGTAGCGTAGAGGAGCAACTGAGAATTTAATATATGTACAGATGAGGAGGGAGCAGCTCAGGCTGCCATCTTGGATTTGAACAAATGTATGTTTACTTTCTGCCAGAGTAAATAAGTTGTAGATTGGACAAAACAGCCTTAAGTCTGGTTGTTTAAAGAAACAGCTATTCATAAATAAAATGAATATTGACGTGTATTAATCCTCTAAAGCAGAGGTTCCCAAACTGTGGGGCGCGCCCCCTAGGGGGGCCGTCTGGATGAAAAAACATGGACGCTGTATGTGCTCTGGGTTTTACCTTAGAATGACCAAGTCTCTGTTATTCCTCTGTCAGTTTGATACAGCAGGGCTTCCAGACTTCCATATCTGTGTCTCTGTCACTTTTATCAGAAGTTAAAACTGTTTCATCCGTTGTTAACATGGTAACCTGTTTTTCCGAGCCGCCTTTAAACGCAACATGAGCTACGACGCTCTGCTGGGTTTAGACCTGAAGGAGACCTGATGCTGCTGCTGCTACAGGTGAATCATGGCAGCTAAACGCAAAGAACTTTTCAGTTTTTCCCCAAACTGACCGACTGAGTTGAGTGAAGCTGCTGGATGCAGGTAAAGTAGCTAAAAGACGACTAGCTAACATCAGTACAGCAGCTTAAGCTTAACAAGTAGCCTGTAGCTACCGATGTTGTCGTCTATGTTCAGCTACGTTCATTCATTTTGCTTCCAAAAACGTCGATCCCCCCCCCCCCACCCCAAGGGACAGAGACGGGGGGGGGGGGGGGGGGGGGGGGGGGGCAGAAAAAGTTTGGGAACCTCTGCTCTAAAGAAACATTCAATAGAGATGCACCAACATATCTGCTGTCGAGTGGCTGGCATCTGAAAAATCCTATATTTTTCCAGGCATCGAACACAACCAGGAGCCGCCAGTTTTGCTCTTCAGTGTAGAAGCTAATGCTGAGTGAAGAGGACTTAGCATTAGCCACTGTAAGCTCTAGTAAGTAAGGAAAACGTGTTTTCAGCAACGTAGTGAGTCTTGTTTGTAGAGAGACCTGGACTTTCAGTGGAAAACAGGAAGGCTGAACTCCTGGGGTTTTCATCTGAAATGCCTTCAGGCTTTTTGAAATTACAGATATTTGTTTCTAAACCTGGAAAGTTTTTAACTGATGGAAATGATTGTGTCTGTTTCAAATGAAGAACCACACAGGCGTTTTACTCTATCCAAGCTTTTCTCTCATTAAAGCTGCTTTTTTTATTGTAATTCTTTGTTTCTTTTGGTAATATTTTCACTATGTTTTTTTTTCTAAATCATCTTGGTCTTGTCCCAATAAGTTTAACAGTTTTCCAGGTTTCATATGATCGTAAAAATCTTTCACACCAAATTACCATAAAATGCTCATACTGCCATTTGTATGATGTAAATTTATGTTAATATCAGACAGAATGTAAATATGTTCATAAGAAAATTTATAAAGAAAGAAACAAAAAAAAAATACTGTGGATTATTTTTACGTTCTGTTTCATGCCATTAAAATGTCTAAGAAGGAGAAACGTTTCGGATTCTTCTTTAACTGAACCGTTCTGCTTTCCTCCTACGTTTCTCAGCCGTAAGTCACTTCAAGTGCCGATCAATCAGATTCCCGAAAGCCCAGAACAAAATGCCTGAAAGGCGGGAGAGATTTAGGGCCTGCTGGCCGCCGGGGTCAAAGGTCGTCTTGTGCTCAGCCTCCTGTTTTCTGGATTCAGGAAGCAATAAATCGCGGCGGACGGGGGGGGGGGGGGGAAGGTGCCACACGGTCGCTGGCCTCATCCTGACCACATGCACCAAGAAAGAACCGACTTTTCTACACAGATCCAGGTATTAATAACATTTTATCAGAAAAACAGTGAAAACACAGTGGGATTTTTAGTTTGTATTAATTAAGGTGAAATAATGACATGTTCTTTATGCTGCAATGCAACATGGGCAGATTTGCTGGTCTTTTTATGGAAATGCCAACATGTACGGCAGAGCATGAGGGCCAAGAAAAACATAAAAGTAACATAAGATTATGAGAATAAAGTCATATTACCGGCAAATTATAATACGACTTTATTCTTGTAGCTCCTCTTGTATCATTCCTGCCTTATTCTTGCATTACTATGACTTTATTCTCATAATTTTGTTTTATCGGCCCTAATATTCTCCCGTACCACCGGAAAGGAGAGCATTTCTGGAAAAAGTTTCTAACTTAGGCTGTTTACCGTTAGCATCGCGATCAAAACATTTTCTCAAATACATTAGAAAGGTTTAGTACTAAGACCTAAAGACGCTTCTTGGTCACTTTAAACATCCATTTGTTATCTTTCCAATGTCTTTGATTTCACTCCTGCTAATTATGCTAACTCCTTCTGAAGTTGTTAGCTCTAGCTAACAGTGTTAGCTCTAGGTAAAATAATCAACAGTAGATCAACAGATATCTCCTGTACAATAAACTATCACGTTTGTACAATCACTATCTTGGTTTCACGTCAGCTCCTGCTAAAGGCTCATGCTAAAGGCTCATGCTAATTGTGTTAGCTTTAGCTAACAAAGTAAGCAGTCACGTTAGCTTGTTTCAGCAGATGCCTCGTATTTAATGGCTAATAAAACTTTGAGGCAGTTTGCGTTAATCCAGACGTTTTGTTTCGCAGCGTTAGCCTCCATGACGTTCTTGTGTAGCTGAAAAATATAATAAATAAACTACTTTTGGAGTAATTGTGAGGTTTTACAAGCTGAACACGTTCTGCTCAGACTGCAGAACATTTTCCAGCCCTTTCCAGTAAATTCAGCACCTGTTTCTGCACGTTGCATTAAACTGCACCTCAGTAAAACTGAGCTTTAATGTGGGCAGTAAATGCAGCAGCTGGCAGAGTTTGACGCTGTTTAAAGCGTCACAAAGTGACCTGGAGGCGGCCGAGCAGAACCAGGAGCTGCAGGCAGGAAACCGCCCAGTTATTGGCCCTTTAAGCCATCCTGTGTGTGTGTGAGTGTGTGTGAGGGTGTAGTGTGTGTGTGTGTGTGTGTGGTGTGGTGTGTGTGTGTGTGTGTGTGTGTGGTGTGTGTGTGTGTGTGTGTGTGTGGTGTGTGTGTGAGTGTGTGTGTGTGTGTGTGGTGTGTGTGTGTGTGTGTGTGTGTGTGTGTGTGTGGGTGTGTGTGTGTGTGTGTGGGTGTGGTGTGTGTGTGGTGTGTGTGTGTGTGTGTGGTGTGTGTGTGTGTGTGTGAGGGTGTGTGTGTGTGTGTGTGAGGGTGTGTGTGTGTGTGTGTGTGAGGGTGTGTGTGTGTGTGTGGTGGGGTGTGTGTGTGTGTGTGAGGTGTGTGTGTGTGTGTGTGAGTGTGTGTGTGTGTGTGTGTAGGGTGTGTGGGGTGTGTGTTGTGTGAGGGTGTGTGTGTGTGTGTGTGAGTGTGTGTGTGTGTGTGTGTGTGAGGGTGTGTGTGTGTGTGTGAGGGTGTGTGTGTGTGTGTTGAGGGTGTGTGTGTGTGTGAGGGTGTGTGTGTGTGTGTGTGAGGGTGTGTGTGTGTGTGTGTGTGTGTGTGTGTGTGGGTGTGTGTGTGTGTGTGTGTGTGTGTGAGTGTGTGTGTGTGTGTGTGTGAGGGTGTGTGTGTGTGTGTGAGGGTGTGTGTGTGTGTGTGTGAGTGTGTGTGTGTGTGTGTGTGTGAGGGTGTGTGTGTGTGTGTGAGGGTGTGTGTGTGTGTTGTGAGGGTGTGTGTGTGTGTGTGAGGGTGTGTGTGTGTGTGTGTGTGAGGGTGTGTGTGTGTGTGTGAGGGTGTGTGTGTGTGTGTGTCACAGGGTTTTTTTAAGAAAAGTTTTTGTTTGCATGTGAAACTTAAGATGCTTATCAGGGTCAATGTTAAAAAAAATAAAAAGATTTTTTTTTTTAAAAAAATCCTCAAAAGACGTGGACATTTCTGAATTTGAAAAGTCAAAAAATTTGCTTGAAAAAAATCCAAAATTTTGAGATTGATCTTAAAATTTATGGTCCCCAATCGAACAGAGAACAAACAAACCATAAAGGAAAAAAAAAAAAAGACATTCCAGACATTAAAGCTACTCGACACAAACCAAATGTCTGGACTGGCTGTTTAAAGGCAAAACGCACTTTCCAGATTTTATTTGTAAAATGTTTGACAAACCTGTTTTTCTTCTAACGCTTCACCACTTTGTTTCATTCTATCACATAAAATACCAACAAATTTGTGGAATTAATTAGTGACTAATTTGGAAAAAGTTACATTTTTGCCCAACAGACAGAAATAAAAGGCAGACTGGAACTAAATGCTCAGGAGTTTTTGGCAGTTTTCTGAGGACCATCTGACCCGTTTATAGATTCTTCTCCTCCATGGTGTAAATGATTTAACACACAGCTGAGCTCCTGAGGTCCATCCTGAGGTCCAGTCATGGTTCCGCCATGTAATCTTTCCCACAGCTGCTGGTTTCTGGTCCCGATCCGAAGCTGCCATCGCCAGGCTCCCCCGCTAATCTCTGCCTCTGAGTCAGAAACCACTTCAGGTTTCTGCAGCTCGTTGTTTTTATCTGGTCTTTCTCGCTCCATCAGAGCCACTGTGACCAGTTCGACGCTCACTGGCTGACCGCAAATTAACGTCAGAATTCTGACTTTGTTGGCAGAGTTTGTGTGTGTTTTTAATCTTTAATCTCTGAATTCTGACTTTAAAGTCAGAAATCTGAGATTAAAGTCTGAAATCTGAGATTAAAGTCAGAATTCTGAGATTAAAGTCAGAAATCTGAGACTTTAAAGTCAGAAATCTGGCTTTAATCTGAGATTAAAGATTAAATCTTTAATTAATTAAATCTTTAATAAGATTAAATTAATTTCAGATTAAATCTGAGATTAAAGCCAGAATTCTGAGATTAAAGTCAGAATTCTGAGATTAAAGTCAGAATTCTGGCTTTAATCTGAGATTAAAGATTAAATCTTTAATTAATTAATTAAATCTTTAATAAGATTAAATTAATCTCAGATTAAATCTGAGATTAAAGCCAGAATTCTGAGATTAAAGCCAGAATTCTGAGATTAAAGTCAGAAATCTGAGATTAAAGTCAGAATTCTGGCTTTAATCTCAGAATTCTGAGATTAAAGTCAGTATTCTGAGATTCTGACTTAAAAGTCAGAATCTCAGAATACTTTTTTGTTTTTTTCGGTGGCCCTAATCCTCTTCCGTAGAAATCCGTTAATAAAATTAAACTTGTAGATGTAAGTATTAATAATTCAACTCAAAACCACTGTGTTTTTTTTTCCTGCCATCTCCGTTAGCTACGCTACACTCAGACCCGTTGCCATAGCAACTGACAACAACGTTAATAACACCATGAAAGAACATTCAGTCCATTACAGTTTTGTTTTCAGGATTGAATTTCATTTTGGGGAATATAATAATTGATCGCTGTGGTAGATTAGCTACCGCTGCTATTAGCTAAGCTAACACAGCAGTGGTTGATTAGCTAATTTAAACATCTGAGTTATGATTTGTCAGAGTCGCTGTGTGGGTCGCCTTGGTTTTTTTTATTTTACTGAACCAAAAGTCACCGAAGTCCACAGCACAGATACCTGTTCAGATTCTCATAGTCAAGCTAGCATAGCTTACCTTCTTCCCTACTCGCTAGTTTTAAACAAAATGAAAACATATTACAACACTAGATGGAAATTAGTAGCAATGCCCCTTTTTCTTTTATATATGTGACGTACATTTAACAGTTATTGCGTTGACAACTTGACAGCTAAAGCTAATGGTAGCTGTTATTAAGGTGTTAATTTATTAATAACTGCAGAATAAAGAAGCAGCCTGAAAACATAAAACCGAAACAGACTGGTTGAACTATTTGTGTTATTTTTTTTTTTTTGAGTGCATGTGACTGAAATGTGTGACAAACAAGACAAAACAAATGTGCAACAAAACTGGAAGTGATGTGAAATAAGTAAAAGTCTGAAATTAACCTGGTCAGTTTTCTGCTGAATGGTTTGCTGGTGAAGTGAATCGTGTTCCTGCAGCAGTGGGATGCTAAGTGGCTAACAGAGGAAGCTGCTGATGCTAAGTGGCTAACAGAGGAAGCTGCTGATGCTAAGTGGCTAACAGAGGAAGCTGCTGTTGCTAAGTGGCTAACAGAGGAAGCTGCTGTTGCTAAGTGGCTAACAGAGGAAGCTGCTGTTGCTAAGTGGATAACAGGGGAAGCTGCTGTTGCTAAGTGGCTAACAGAGGAAGCTGCTATTGCTAAGTGGCTAACAGAGGAAGCTGCTGTTGCTAAGTGGCTAAGAGAGGAAGCTGCTGTTGCTAAGTGGCTAACAGAGGAAGCTGCTGTTGCTAAGTGGATAACAGGGAAGCTGCTGTTGCTAAGTGGCTAACAGAGGAAGCTGCTATTGCTCAGTGGCTAACAAGGAACGCTGCTGTTGCTAAGTGGCTAACAGAGGAAGCTGCTGATGCTAAGTGGCTAACAGAGGAAGCTGCTGTTGCTAAGTGGCTAACAGAGGAAGCTGCTGTTGCTAAGTGGATAACAGGGAAGCTGCTGTTGCTAAGTGGCTAACAGAGGAAGCTGCTATTGCTCAGTGGCTAACAGAGGAAGCTGCTGTTGCTAAGTGGCTAACAGAGGAAGCTGCTGATGCTAAGTGGCTAACAGAGGAAGCTGCTGATGCTAAGTGGCTAACAGAGGAAGCTGCTGATGCTAAGTGGCTAACAGAGGAAGCTGCTGTTGCTAAGTGGCTAACAGAGGAAGCTGCTATTGCTCAGTGGCTAACAGAGGAAGCTGCTGCTGCTAAGTGGCTAACAGAGGAAGCTGCTGTTGCTAAGTGGATAACAGGGAAGCTGCTGTTGCTAAGTGGATAACAGGGAAGCTGCTGTTGCTAAGTGGCTAACAGAGGAAGCTGCTATTGCTCAGTGGCTAACAGAGGAAGCTGCTGTTGCTAAGTGGCTAACAGAGGAAGCTGCTGTTGCTAAGTGGCTAACAGAGGAAGCTGCTGTTGCTAAGTGGCTAACAGAGGAAGCTGCTATTGCTAAGTGGCTAACAGAGAGGAAGTGCTGTATGCTAAGTGGCTAACAGAGGAAGCTGCTGATGCTAAGTGGCTAACAGAGGAAGCTGCTGATTGCTAAGTGGCTAACAGAGGAAGCTGCTGTTGCTAAGTGGCTAACAGAGGAAGCTGCTGATTGCTAAGTGGCTAACAGAGGAAGCTGCTGTTGCTAAGTGGCTAACAGAGGAAGCTGCTGTTGCTAAGTGGCTAACAGAGGAAGCTGCTGTTGCTAAGTGGCTAACAGAGGAATGCTGCTGTTGCTAAGTGGCTAACAGAGGAAGCTGCTTTGCTAAGTGGCTAACAGAGGAAGCTGCTGTTGCTAAGTGGCTAACAGAGGAAGCTGCTGTTGCTAAGTGGCTAACAGAGGAAGCTGCTGTTGCTAAGTGGCTAACAGAGGAAGCTGCTGTTGCTAAGTGGCTAACAGAGGAAGCTGCTGTTGCTAAGTGGCTAACAGAGGAAGCTGCTGTTGCTAAGTGGCTAACAGAGGAAGCTGCTGTTGCTAAGTGGCTAACAGAGGAAGCTGCTGTTGCTAAGTGGCTAACAGAGGAAGCTGCTGCTGTTGCTAAGTGGCTAACAGAGGAAGCTGCTGCTGTTGCTAAGTGGTTAACAGAGGAAGCTGCTGCTGTTGCTAAGTGGTTAACAGAGGAAGCTGCTGCTGTTGCTAAGTGGTTAACAGAGGAAGCTGCTGCTGTTGCTAATGGTTAACAAGAAGCTGCTGCTGTGCGTCAGAAGTGCTGACAGCCTGTGCGGGGGTGGCGGCGGGTGCGGCGGCGGGCCCGTCTGATGTGTCAGCGGCTCGCCCCGCGCCCCCGCGCTCTGCGCCCCTTCCAGGGAACATGTGTGCTGGAATTCTCCCCCAATTAAGACTGGGATTATCCGGGTCCAGTGTGGGAACCGGCCGAGTGTGGGAAACGCAGCGATGGTCCCTCCTCCCCCCAAGCTGACTCCCCCTCCTCCCTCACTGTAACTACTCCTCCTCTCTCTTTCTTCTAACTGTGCTTCTCTTTGCACTGCAAAAACGCAAAATCTTACCAAGTATTTTTGCTCATTTCCAAAGGAATACACTTTAAATAAGACAAAACTAAATAAGCAACTTGACAGAATAGAAGTTGTTTAAGTCAATAATTTTTTAGCATCATGAAAACGTTTAGTTATTGGCAAATTGTTTAATAACATGAAGTTTTCTGTTTAGTATAATATGCATGAACATTATCAATTAGTTTATTACTAAATTAAAACATATTTTGCTGAAGTTATATAACCACTATTTGAGAAGAATTGAAGTTGTTGTTTTATGTCATTTTTAATTCTGAATGAACCGACCGCGTCCATTGCTAAGGTCATAACCTGGTTTTCTGTGTTTTTAAACCTCGCAGTCCTGATATTGGTCCTATCCGGTCACGAATCCTTACGTTTGATTCGCGGTTGATATCGCGGTCTGAATCCTCCGCGTCCCAATCCTCTCGGGTCCCTGAATCTCCACGGTTGACTTGGTCCTGAATCCTCCGCCGGTCCCTGAATCCTCCGCCGTCCCTGAATCCTCCGCCGGTCCCTGAATCCCCCGCCGGTCCCTGAATCCTCCGCCGGTCCCTGAATCCTCCGCCGGTCCCTGAATCCTCCACCGGTCCCTGAATCCTCTGGTCCCTGAATCCTCCGCCGGTCCCTGAATCCTCCGCCGGTCCCTGAATCCCCCGCCGGTCCCTGAATCCTCCGCCGGTCCCTGAATCCTCCGCCGGTCCTGAATCCTCCGCCGGTCCTGAATCCTCCGCCGGTCCCTGAATCCTCCGCCGGTCCCTGAATCCCCGCCGGTCCCTGAATCCCCGCCGGTCCCTGAATCCTCCGCCGGTCCCTGAATCCTCTGGCCCTGAATCCTCTGGTCCCTGAATCCTCCGCCGGTCCCTGAATCCTCCGCCGGTCCCTGAATCCTCTGGTCCCTGAATCCTCCGCCGGTCCCTGAATCCCCCGCCGGTCCCTGAATCCTCCGCCGGTCCTGAATCCTCCGCCGGTCCCTGAATCCTCTGGTCCCTGAATCCTGCCGGTCCCTGAATCCTCCGCCGGTCCCTGAATCCTCCGCCGGTCCCTGAATCCTCCGCGGTCCCTGAATCCTGCCTGGTCCCTGAATCCTCCGCCGGTCCCTGAATCCTCCGCCGGTCCCTGAATCCTCCGCCGGTCCCTGAATCTCTCCGCCGGTCCCTGAATCCTCCGCCGGTCCCTGAATCCTCCGCACCCCGGTCCCTGAATCCTCTCTGGTCCCTGAATCCTCCGCCGGTCCCTGAATTCTCCGCCGGTCCCTGAATCCTCCGCCGGTCCCTGAATCCTCCGCCGGTCCCTGAATCCTCCGCCGGTCCCTGAATCCTCCGCCGGTCCCTGAATCCTCCGCCGGTCCCTGAATCCTCCGCCGGTCCCTGAATCCCCCGCCGGTCCCTGAATCCCCCGCCGGTCCCTGAATCCTCCGCCGGTCCCTGAATCCTCTGGACCTGAATCCTCTGGTCCCTGAATCTCCCGCCGTCCCTGAATCCTCCGCCGGTCCCTGAATCCTCTGGTCCCTGAATTCTCCGCCGGTCCCTGAATCCCCCGCCGGTCCCTGAATCCTCCGCCGGTCCCTGAATCCTCCGCCGGTCCCTGAATCCTCCGCCGGTCCCTGAATCCTCTGGTCCCTGAATCCTCCGCCGGTCCCTGAATTCTCCGCCGGTCCCTGAATCCTCCGCCGGTCCCTGAATCCTCCGCCGGTCCCTGAATCCTCCGCCGGTCCCTGAATCCTCTGCCGGTCCCTGAATCCTCCGCCGGTCCCTGAATCCTCCGCCGGTCCCTGAATCCTCCGCCGGTCCCTGAATCCTCTGGTCCCTGAATCCTCCGGTCCCTGAATCCTCCGCCGGTCCCTGAATCCTCCGCCGGTCCCTGAATCCTCTGGTCCCTGAATCCTCCGCCGGTCCCTGAATCCCCCGCCGGTCCCTGAATCCTCCGCCGGTCCCTGAATCCTCCGCCGGTCCCTGAATCCTCTGGTCCCTGAATCCTCTGGTCCCTGAATTCTCCGCCGGTCCCTGAATCCCCCGCCGGTCCCTGAATCCTCCGCCGGTCCCTGAATCCTCCGCCGGTCCCTGAATCCTCCGCCGGTCCCTGAATCCTCTGGTCCCTGAATCCTCCGCCGGTCCCTGAATTCTCCGCCGGTCCCTGAATCCTCCGCCGGTCCCTGAATCCTCCGCCGGTCCCTGAATCCTCTGGTCCCTGAATTCTCCGCCGGTCCCTGAATCCCCCGCCGGTCCCTGAATCCTCCGCCGGTCCCTGAATCCTCCGCCGGTCCCTGAATCCTCTGGTCCCTGAATCCTCCGCCGGTCCCTGAATTCTCCGCCGGTCCCTGAATCCTCCGCCGGTCCCTGAATCCCCCGCCGGTCCCTGAATCCTCCGCCGGTCCCTGAATCCTCCGCCGGTCCCTGAATCCCCCGCCGGTCCCTGAATCCCCCGCCGGTCCCTGAATCCTCCGCCGGTCCCTGAATCCTCCGCCGGTCCCTGAATCCCCCGCCGGTCCCTGAATCCCCCGCCGGTCCCTAAAGGCCTCTTCACTCTGATGGCTGGCAAACCAAACAGGACACGGGTTTTAATTCCTGAATTTTAAAATAAAATTTACAGCTCAATCTGATGTTTCAAGATCACCGGAATGGTTTCCAGTATGGCAGATTAATTGTGATTAATTGATGATTGAAATAATCGTCACCTTATTAATGGCTAACATGGAGCATACAGACTCAAAAAAGGCCATTTACTTAAACAACAACACAGACAGGACAGCAATTTATATATATAAAAACTAGATGTAAATAAAAACTTCTCTAACTAGAACTCAAGTTTCATATTTTTACACTGTAAAAACGAAATTGTATCAAGTATTTTTCTTTAAGTAAGTTTCTAATTCTAATATCTTAGTAAAGTGAGACAAAACTAAATTAAATAAATAAACTAATAAAATAAAGTAACTTTTCAGCAAGATAATATATTGCATTGTGTTAAGTAAAAAGTTACAGTTTCACTTTCAGATTATTCATATAAATGTCTAACAAGTGAAATAATCAGCCAGTGGAACTGGAATTTGGTTGCTAGGTAACGGCTGTACTTGCCTGGGGTTGCTAGGTAACGGCTGTACTTGCCTGGGGTTGCTAGGTAACGGCTGTACTTGCCTGGGGTTGCTAGGTAACGGCGCCGGTGGAACTTGAACCTTTTCATCAATATTAAGGAATTATTGACTTAAAACAAAGTTATTTATAAGTTAGTCGTGTCTTATTTCAAGTGTATTAAGACGTCTAGACTAAAAACTAGACCAAAAGATTAAGATTTAGTTTTTTGCAGTTTTAGCTTCACCTGGTTTAAATTCAGCAGGAAAAAAAAAATAAAAATCTCCAATTTGCATCCAGTTATTAGTCAAAAGCAAAATTTATGCTTTAATAAATCAAACATGTCGATGATATAAGTTTGTTTTGTAGCTGCAGTTGCCTCCTATGCTGCAAGTAATCATTCACTAATCGCTGTCATTGCATTTATTTCTTATTTACAACAGGAATTTATTTGCTTATTAAAGTATTTCTTAGTGGTTAAATGAGAAATATGCAGAAAGTGAATTTTTTTAATCCAAATTAATTGTCAGAATAATCAAGTTTCAGCCCGATTTCTTCCAGTTTTCCCACAAATCCCTCACACACACACACACACACACACACACACACACACACACACACACACACACACACACACACACACACACACACACACACACACACACACACACACACACACACACACACACAGCTCTCATTAAGCTTGTATCAATTAAGCATCAACCTCCTGAGACAAAGGCATGATGATGCGCCGGCCGTGTGAGGAACTTCCTCTGTTCCTGCAAATTATCAGTTTTTATCCTCGACTTTCCAACAGGAAAACTAATTTACAGAGCTAAAAAAATACAGACTTGAGCTTCAGGGAGAGTTAAAATGTCTCAAGATGTTAGAGCTTCTCTGCAGGTCAGCAGCAAACTTCGTTAGATTAGCATGCAAGCTAATGCTAACAGGTGAAGCTAGATCTGGGGCTGGTAAAAACTAAATAACAGCAATAATTTGGGTTATTTAATCGGTCATAAAAGAAAGAAACTGGAGTTTATTTTTAAAAGTCATGTTCACCAAGTTGTTCATTTATTCATGTCAGTTTTGAATTACATGCGTAATTAGAAAACTAAATATTCAGCAGTAAAGTAGACATTTAACTTGAAACTGAATATTCAACTAAATATTTAGTTTAAAACAAAAATAATTATCTTCATATCCTGAAACTAATGATTTTGCTTGGTAACTAAATACCTTCAAACCAACTAAAACTAAATATTTAGTTTCAAGCTAAACATTTAGGTTGAGTATGAAATGTTTAGCTAAACATTTAGTTAGCAGACTAAGCATTTTAAATATCCTCAAACTAAATATTTAGCTTCAAACCAACTATTTACTACTAAATATTAAAATATTTAGCATAAAGCTAAATATTTAGTTGGCTAATTGAATTTTTAAACTAAATATATAGAAAACAGGCTAAATATCAAACTAAATATTTAGGTTGAAGCTAAATAAGCTTATATGAACTAGCTAGTTAAATACTTATCTGGTTATTTACATAAATATTTAGTTAGCAAACTAAATCTCTGACTTCCTATTTAGTCCTGCCACAATAGCAAATTTTACTTGATAAATTACTACTATAAACAGTAACATTGTTATTCTGAGACCATTTCACTTAATATAATGATAATAATAGAATAATATTGCAAGTATACCCAAATAAAGATTAAAAAAACTTTAATTTCAAAAGACTATTTAACACTGGATCTGGAAAAGATTTTAAACATTCAAAGTAAACAAAACAACTGAAACAAGAATAATTAAAATGAATTATAGACTCAATAATAAAATAGTATTTTAGAAAATAAGACTGAGAAAACCGGCAAAAGTAGCACAAAGTGCAGATTTACTACTTTGTATAAATATTTGCAGCTTTTCTCAAAATGGCGGCTTTTCAACGATATTAAAGGGGAGGATGGACAAAGTTATTGCTGTGCTCATTTTAGTTTATTAATTGATTGTTGTGGCAGAATGTGAAGACAGGAAGAGCCTCCAGGGGCCGAGCGAGTGAAGTTTCCAGGGTTTTTGTATGAGCTCTGCAGTTCTGACGGAGCCACAATCATTCGGTTACATGATGAAGACGGGCAACAGTTGCTTCCCATTAAAATAACCACATATGACATCAACACCATCGAGCTTCTGCTTCAGCGATAACATCACTGTACACATGGGAGAAAATCCTTTTTATTGTGCAGTTTTGTGGGTTAGGATCCATATTTACATGATAATAGTGACCACCTACTGGACACATACCAAGAAGCCAACAGTTGAGAAACGCTGGCAGTTTGCCTTGAAGGCCAGCTGTGCAACGTTTCAGCTTCTAATCATTATTAATCTGCAGACAGTAGAGTTTCTTCACATAGAGCAACAAGAAAACAACCTTATTTTGTTTCTCTTATGGCAAATAACTCAAATTATTGCATCTAGTTAGCGGTAGCCTCTTAAGTCATAATTCAAATTTAAGACTTTTTAAGACCATGATGAACGAAATTTAAGACCAAAATCTACACAGAACTACAATCAGATAAATTTGCACTTACCCATGATAGATACAAGAAAGCTAGTTAGCTAGAAAGAGTATTAGCAGCTAGTTAGCGGTAGCCTCAACCATCTTAAGTCATAATTCAAGACTTTTTAAGACCACAATGAACTAAATTTAAGACCAAAATCTACACAGAACTACAATCATATAAATTTGCACTTACCCATGATAGATACAAGAAAGCTAGTTAGCTAGAAAGAGTATTAGCAGCTAGTAAGCGTTAGCCTCAACCATCTTAAGTCATAAGTCTAAAATTTCAGACTTTTTAAGGCCTTTTTAAAATTCGTATGGATGGAAATTAAGACCTACATCTCCATAGATATGTACAAATGTCTAGAAAACTGACTAAAAATTAGCATTTACCCATGATAAATGCCAAAAAATCTGGCTAACCTGCTAGCAACGGTATTAGCAGATAGTTTAGCAGTAGCCTAAACTGTCTTGTCTCAAACTTGAGACATTTTAAGGCCTTTATGAATGCAGTTTAAGAGCTGTATCTCCATAGAAAGGTAACTTCGTCCAGCCAACAGACAATAAGCTTAGCTAGCTAGGAAGGGTATTAGCAGCTAGTTAGCGGTAGCCTCAACCATGTTGAGTGACAGAATGCAATAAAGATATCCGAGTGTGACTCAAACATTTTCCTCAATAGCACATTAAACGCCAACTTACTGTTTAAAAATGAATTTAAGTCAATTTAAGGCCTTAGTTTTAGAATCTTTTCCAGCTTTTTCACGGCTGGTAGATTTGATCCATCGACAGTAAAACCTGGTTCTGATTTTCCCACAGATCCGCCGGTGAGATCTGTGCCCCCCCCCCCAGAGTTCTGGCACAGCGACTGTGTTGGCACCAACCCAACCCCCCCCCCACCCCCCCCCCCCCCGTTTCCCAGGGTCCTGGGAGTTTTTTGCACCACGGACAGATCCCCACTTCCCATTCCTGTCCAACCTTTACGGCCCGACCTCAGACGGCTGAACGTCGCCGTCGTTCCCGACATGAAGCACCTTCCATGTTTCCCTTATGGAATGACGGAGCTGCTTCCCTTTAACTCACCTTTACGGGGATCTAGAGGGAATTAGATCTAGATCTATAGATCTAGAGGGAATTCTTTCCCACTCACGTCATTAATGCCAACCGTTGTTGTGCAAAAATCCTGGCTGGCATTGAGGGAAAGTATGGGGAACATGTAGTGACATTATTCTCACCAGGGTGACCCCTCCCTCCACCCACCTTCCCCCCCCCCCCCCCCTTATTGTCGCAGCGCTTTCTTCTCCTGAGCTCGTGAAATTGACATGAGCTTCGCAAACATTCCTGGCATTTTTTTCTCAAGGCTGGATCTCTTTGGGGCCTTTCATAGAGCGGCGCGTCGGCGTGAGCAGCACCCCCTACTGACGGCACCGAGCCCAACCGCGTCGCTCCGACTGAGCCGGACTCAAAGGGCAGGAATTACACTCCCTACACAGTAGAAATGCCTTTGGGTGTTGAATGAACATCCAAAAGTGTCTGTATGTGTCCAAGTCAGCTGGTGTTAAAGTAATACTTTGAAAGTGTTAAAAGATTGACACCCATTCTTTTGTTAAATTAACTTTGGTCTATAAACTGAAATGGGTTTAAGAAAAGTTAAACTTTCCATTTCTGTGTATTGTTTTGAATATTTTTCACTGGATTTGATTGATATTAGCACCTTGTTGGTCAATTATTTACTTTTTAACACCACATTATGATTTGTGATCAACACTACATTGGTGTTACTTTTAATATATTTTAACACTAACACCATTATAAATGTTAATGTGACTCTCTGTAGTGTTGAATTTAACACCAGCTGACTTGGACACATATAGACACTTTTGGGTGTTAATTCAACACTGGCATTTTCACTGTGGACTGATCCGGATTCAAAGGGCAGAAATTACACTCCCTTCATTTTATCTGATTTAGGTGGAAGGAAAGGAAAGACCTGCAGAGACGCCGTTTCTCTCAGACTATCACAGATTTATGCAGAAAAAAAAGATGAAACTGTTGGTTTGTATCTGTATCCGGTCAGTCTGAGGTCTTCTGCAGGTTTCCTTACTCATGTTTGGCTCCATCTCTGGGACTTTGGTTTAAAGCTGCAGATTGTAACTTTATATAAAAGTTTGTTCAAACTATCATGTCGCTACAGTTTAGAATCAGATGCTATTTTAGGCCTGGATAGCTTAGCTAGTAGGCTAACTCCTGTTAGCACATCGACAGTCTTTCCCAGCGTCGCATCAGATCGTTTGAAAAGCAGAAATGAACCCGCAGCAGACCGAGAGGAGCGGCTCTGTTGTCCGTCGCTGTTAGCGGATGCTGCTTCACTCACAGGCGTAGCAGAAACATGTGAGCACAAAGGTTCTGCGTTGGTATGTTAGGGATAAATAAATCGATTAATTGTGATTTAAAAAAACTGATGCATTAAAATTAGTTATTAATTAATTGAAATTAACAAGAAAAAGTCCTGGTGGGAAAAAAAATCATTCTTTGAACGAATGAGAGCCGAGTCAAGCTTCTCGTCCAACATCAGTGTTTGACCTCACAAATGAGTGTCTAGTGTTACGGTAAGAAATGGTCAAAAAACAAACATTTGGCCTCATTAAAATCTTATTTTGAAGTTGTTGATTGCACATCAGAGACACAGTTGTGGGTTTTTTGAAGTTTTCCACTCGAGGTGATCGTATTTATGCTTCTGATCTAATTTCAGTTCCTTCATCAGAACCATATGAACGGCGCAGCAGATCAAAGAGGAAGTTCTGTTAGTTCAGTCCGGTTCCGAAGTCTGGTTCCGTTTAAACGCCGTCTGATGTGGCCTGGGCAGAAACGAGACTCCGAAATGGTTCTTCACCATAAAAATAGAGCAAACACTTCGCATCTAGACTCTTAATATCAGGTTTTTACGTTTAATATCGCCGTTTTTTAAGCCAAATTCACAGCAACCCAAAAATCAGGCGCCACTTTTGGAGATTTATTTTATTTTTCTGTCTCGATGAAGGCATTTTGCACTGCGATCGCGGCTCACCAAACAGAAACGGCTTCGTTCGGGACGCAGAGGGATCCTGCAGACCAAATACAAAAACCAACAAAACCAGATCCATCCCATTCAGAGGAGCCGGGTTCCTCCGTCCCTCAGTGCAGCTTGAATTAACTATGACTGACCAGATTTTCATTCAGCATCAACAGACCTAAAATATCTAATATATATATATTTATCTATTTAAAGATTTTTTAAAGTAAAGAAACTCAGTTATGAATGATAAAATCATGAACTGACAGCAGAACGTCCTGGAGCAGAAAGTCCAGCTGCAGTCGGGTTTTATTTCCTTTTCGCTGCAGAACAAAAATCCATCTGAATGAATGAAGGTTCTGGAGTGGCCTAGTCAAAGTCTGGGCTGCAGTTCTGTTGAAGTGCTGTCCAGTCTTACTAAACAGTTTTCAGGGGCGTTAGAAGTTCGGGGGCCACCTGGGGCCACAGACTGAGGCAGATTTCTGCAGATTCATCTTTTCAAAATTTTTGTAGAAGAATTTCTGCATTTGAATATTTTTTTTTTTGTTTTGTTTTGTGAATTTTTGATGGCAAATTTAAAATAAATGAAAACTGTGCGGGATAAAAATCCAGTCCAATGAATATAAAAACGAACTGACATTTTTGAGACTGTTATTCTTCCATAAAACGTTTCCACCCAGCAGGTATCAGCTCTTTGAACTCGTAAACCAGTCCGACGTCACTTCCTGTCTGCAGGCGAGCTCCCCTCCCTCCTCCGTTCGGGTCTCTGAACCCGACCGCAACAGAACCGCCAGAGGAACCAGAACTCCGGAGCAAACAGGCAGCAGAACCGAAAACTAAGATCAGGCAAATAAAGTCATCCGACTGTTTTGTTTTTTTATCCCGGGAATCGGATCGGAGGTCGGACCTCATCGTCATGGCAACGCTGGAGGTCAGAGTCCAGCCCAGCTCAACCTCTTCGAAACATCCACATATTATCATAACTGGGAGAAGCTCACCTGGTCTCTGCTCCAGATAAACTTACCGTCCATCTCTCCAACAGCCGATGTGCGTCGGTGAAACTGCTGCACTTCAAAAACACAAAGTCTTACCGAGTCATTTTCCTCTAATTTCAGTGTAAATATCTTAGTTCACTTTAAATAAGGCGAAACTAACTTACAAGTTAACTCATCAGCAAGACAGCAGCTTCGTTAGAGTCAATTATAACTCCTCAATATTGCTGAAAACGTTCTAGTTCAACTGGCACCGTCGCCTAGCAACCCCAGCGGAGCCCAGCCCGTCGCCTAGCAACCCCAGCGGAGCCCAGCCCGTCGCCTAGCAACCCAGTTCTGGTTCCACTGACAGTTTATTTATAACAAAACATTTTCCTCATGTTACAAAGAGGAATTAGAACCTTAATTGAATTAAACTCCTTTTCTGGCTTGTTTGTTTGTTTTGCCAAATTATAAATGTTCTCAGATTAACGTAAAAATTAAACAAAAACTCTTGGGAACATTTATTTTTTTCCCACCTTCAAGCTAGATGACATTTATAAATGAATCTCATGTTAGATAAACTGTGTGTGTAACTTTACAAACCGGGATGCAGGCAGCAGGGTTGGTGATTTCTTTGACAGCAGCACCCCCATGTGGCTGGATCTACAACTGCTGCAGGTTCTCGCAGCGACAGAAAAACCCAAAACTGTTCAGTTTCAGCCCGAAACCGTTTATTTAGAAGAACGTATGAAGACGGTTCGTGTTCGGTGTCCTTCGGTTTTTATCAAAAATAGCTGCAAAAACCTTCAAAATAAAGTTTTGACACGGTTTCCATCGGATGAGTTAAAAGACTTTGTACAAAATACATAAAAAACACAAAAACATGAAATCTAAGGATGAATCTCAACATTCAGAGGCAAGCGGATCTTTTCATCAACAACATTTTCAAAAGCCTGATTTAAAAACCATCAAAAAAGTATTAAAAATAAACTGTAGTCGTGTTGTTTTTCTGTTTTTGAAAAACAACACGATGTTGTTTTTGAAAAAGCCGGTGTTTTTGAAAAAAAACACCGGCATTTTAGGGTTAATTCAATTCAACCCTAAAATGCCGGTGTTGAATTAACACCCAAAATGTCTATATGTGTCCAAGTCAGCTGGTGTTAAAGTAACACTTTTGAAAGTGTTAAAATATTAATTTTGTTAAATTAATATTGGTCTTTAATACTGAAATGGGTTTAAGAAAAGTTAAACTTTCCATTTCTGTGTATTGATTTGAATATTTTCCACTGGATTTGATTGATATTGGCACCTTGTGGGTCAATTATTTACTTTTTTAACACCACATTATGTTTAGTGATCAACACTACACTGGTGTTACTTTTAATATATTTTAACACTAACACTGTTGTAATGTTAATGTGACACTCTGTAGTGTTGAATTTAACACCAGCTGACTTGGACACATAAAGACACTTTTGGGTGTTAATTCAACACCAGCATTTTTACTGTGTAGGTGACATAACTTAGTTTCATCTGGAAAACGTTGCATTTTTTTAGGTAGTTAATCTTTAATTTCAAAACGATTTTCTATTAAATCACTTTCTTTTTTTTGTTTTACCCAGTAAATCTGGAATCATCAAACATCCTGACTGCTGCGTTTTGTCTGTAAATCACTTTAGGTGATAATTACTGGCTTTTATTTGCTTTTTGGCTACAATATGAATATAAAACCTGCTGAATAGAGTCTGGGTAGGAGGAGAGGAGCGCGGCCAGTTGGTCAGGTCCTCCTCGTCCTCCTCGTCCTCTCGTCCCCCTCACGCCGTCAGGTCCTCCTCCACCTCGTCGTCGTCCCGCAGGACGTGCTTGTGGTCGCCGCTCTCCAGAGGGAAGCCCATCTCCTTCTGCAGCGCGTCCAGGCTGGCCTGGCTGATGTAGAACCTGAGGCTCTGAGACGGCAGCAGCTTCTGCAGCTCCTCCAGCTTCTGGTGCGCCTGGGGGGGGGGGGGGGGGGGAGGTCAAACGTTCCTGCGTTACGGAAGGCAATAAGTGCCAGAGGGATTCAGGAGGAGTTTCTCTTTAAAGCGAGAAACTTTATCGTCACAACAAGATGTAAAACTAGCTAAGGAAAGAAAATGTTCTGGTTTCAACGAGATTTTAAAAACTCGCTAAAACGACATTTATATTTAATAAAAAATAAAATATATTCTCTTTTAATTAAGAAATGTCCTCTAGTCCAGTGTTTTTCAACCTTTTTTGAGCCAAGGAACATTGTTTTAATTGACAAAATCACAAGGAAACATCACCAACCTAAAATGTAAACAAAGATACTCTGTAGCCGCCTAGCTTACATGTATAGTCATTCTTATCAAAGTGTCTTGAATAGGAATCAAATAAACACAAACATTCATTTTTATCATATTTTACATTTCTTATTTCAAATTGCACTTAAATTGTCCACTTCAAAAACACACCTGAACAGCCACAACACTGTCGTTCTCTTGTTTTAGTGTAAAAAGCTCTGTATCTACTGCCATCTAGTGGTAAAATTACATGATTACGCCACTAGTCACTACTACAGCAGAGACACTCAAACGGTCCACTAGTGGGCCGCGGCACACTGGTTGAAAAACACTGGTCTAGAGGAAACAGGGTGAGAAGTAGTTTCTTTACACTTTAAGAAATCACGGCATATCAGAAAAGCATATTTTCATTTCTCCTTTTAGCAAGTTTTGTATCTTGTGATAACGAGAGGCTTTTCTGAAGCGAGATTCAAACTTTCTTCATTTAGCGAGTTTTGCTTCTCAATAAATGGGAAGTTTTCTGGCTGTAACAAGAAACTACTGTTAAAACAATCTAGAAGACATAAAACGAGCTTTGTATCTCGATAAAATCAGGAGGTTTTCTGGTTTAACGAGACATAAAACTTGTCTCGTTAAAACCAGAAACGTCTTCGCGCTGAGGAGATTCAGCTCCTGGATTTATCTCTGAGCTCCGGCCGTAATGACTCGGATCTGGTCTCCGTGGAAACGCTCGCCCTTAATAATCTGTCAATGGCTGCTGAGCGTTACCGTTTGCAGGCGTCCCTGCTGACAGTGATGGTCGATCAGGAAGCCGTACGCGTCTCCGACCCGGACGGCCGGGTCCAGCTCCGGTTCCTCCAGCAAGGCCTCACACAACCTGACTGCTTCGTCTGGGTCCTCCGGGTGGAGCCTGCAGAGAAACGCCGACATCCTGTCACCACGACGAAGACGAGCTAAACTACGCACGACTGTAACGCGACACACTGTGAAGTTAAATACATTTAATGTTGTGGCTTTAACTAAAGGCAATGAAGGTTGGAGTCCTTGTTAAACAGATTTAACTAAAGTCTATAAGGGTTAGAGTCCTTGTTAGACAGAGATTTAACAAAGGCAATGAAGGTTAGAGTCCTTGTTAGACAGATTTAACTAAAGACTATAAAGGTTAGAGTCCTTGTTAGACAGAGATTTAACTAAAGGCAATGAAGGTTAGAGTCCTTGTTAGACAGATTTAACTAAAGGCTATAAAGGTTAGAGTCCTTGTTAAACAGAGATTTAACTAAAGGCTATAAAGGTTAGAGTCCTTGTTAAACAGAGATTTAACTAAAGGCTATAAAGGTTAGAGTCCTTGTTAAACAGAGATTTAACTAAAGGCTATAAGGGTTAGAGTCCTTGTTAAACAGAGATTTAACTAAAGGCTATAAGGGTTAGAGTCCTTGTTAGACAGAGATTTAACTAAAGGCAATGAAGGTTAGAGTCCTTGTTAGACAGATTTAACTAAAGACTATAAAGGTTAGAGTCCTTGTTAGACAGAGATTTAACTAAAGGCTATAAAGGTTAGAGTCCTTGTTAGACAGAGATTTAACTAAAGGCAATGAAGGTTAGAGTCCTTGTTAGACAGATTTAACTAAAGACTATAAAGGTTAGAGTCCTTGTTAGACAGATTTAACTAAAGACTATAAAGGTTAGAGTCCTTGTTAGACAGAGATTTAACTAAAGACTATAAAGGTTAGAGTCCTTGTTAAACAGATTTAACTAAAGGCTATAAAGGTTAGAGTCCTTGTTAAACAGATTTAACTAAAGGCTATAAGGGTTAGAGTCCTTGTTAAACAGAGATTTAACTAAAGGCTCTAAAGGTTAGAGTCCTTGTTAGACAGAGATTTAACTAAAGGCTATAAGGGTTAGAGTCCTTGTTAAACAGATTTAACTAAAGGCTATAAAGGTTAGAGTCCTTGGTAGACAGATATTTAATATTTAACTAAAGGCTATCAAGGTTAGAGCCCTTGTTAGACAGAAATTTAATATTTAACTAAAGGCTATAAAGGTTAGAGCCCTTGTTAGACAGAGATTTAACTAAAGGCTATAAAGGTTAGAGTCCTTGTTAAACAGATTTAACTAAAGGCTATAAGGGTTAGAGTCCTTGTTAAACAGAGATTTAACTAAAGGCTCTAAAGGTTAGAGTACTTGTTAAACAGAGATTTAACTAAAGGCTTAAGGGTTAGAGTCCCAGTCGACAGAGTTTCAACTAAGGCTAAAGGTGAGGCTCTTAGAGTCCCCTTACTTTGAGGAGACCCCATAAGGGTTACTCCTCGTGTGGATAGGGAGTCCTTGACAAATGGCGGTTTGACTAAAGAAGTTTTAAAGGTTAAAGTTTTTATTTTTACTTTTTAATTTCTTTTTATTTCTCTTTCTCACGGTTTTTTTTTTTAAAATCTCTCTTTCTAACTGTTTATTCAACGTCATATGTTGTTTTTATTTTAATTATGTAAAGCATTTGAAATGCCTTGGTGCTGAAATTTGTTATACAAACAAAATTTGATTGATTTATTGATTTAACATGAATGATTTGGTGCAGCCAACTACTCTGGACAGGTTTAGCCCCGCCCACAGGCATTCCTGAAGAATCCCACCAAAGTGGGCGGAGCCAAGACACAGAGGGGCGTGGCCAAACCTGGTGCTGAGCGAAGCCGTCAGGACGACGCATCAACAACCGCTGCCAAATTAACTCATTTATCGCTGCGTTTCACCACTTTATTGACCTGCTAACGACTTTATCAAAAAAACTGGCTAGCATCAAATTTAGTGACTTTTATCTGTTACTGGATGTTTCTATGGCAACATGTAAAAACTGTTAGCGTGCAGCAAGAGCAGAATTAAATTCATTCACAGACAAACGTAAAAACTTGCACAAAAACAACAAGATATCCTTAAAAATCCACAAAAACTATCCTTAAAATCCACAAAAACGTTGGCTTTATTTACTCTTTAAATATTTCAACCAGAAACTATAAGAACAAAAAGTGATTTAGAACTGAAAACATCATTACAGGAAATCCAGATTATAGTCAGATGTTCACATGGTCCAACCGATGAGCTGGACAGACAGCTTTACTAATTGTACTTTTCATTTTTAGTTGATATTTGCTAAATAAGACATATTCTTATAATTCATTTCCACTTTCTCACGGTTTTACCTGCGTATGTGGACGAACTTCTTGATGAGGACGATCCTGTGCTGCAGGTCGGCTAACCTCACTTCCTGCTGTCCAGAGGAAGCGTCCTTTGCTTTGGACAGACACTTAAACGCCTCCATCAAAGCATCCAGAGCCTTTTCATAGTTCTGGTAATCATCTATTTCCACCTAATTTAATAAGAACAGAAGATTAAAAAAGTTTTCATCTAATATCTGTGAACCGTCACTGAAATAAAGAATCAGACAGATTATTAGCATAGCAAGAGAATAGACTAATAATATTAATAATAATAATAATAACTGGAGTTTCTCTACCTGAGCACAAGCCTCGTAGAAGCCACCCAGCAGGTCCGGCGCCTTGCCTTTAGTGTAAAACTCAATGATTCTCTTCAGGTTCTTTGGGTTTTTGCGCCAATCCAGGGACTGGAAGTAGTTGGCGGCCATGATGAAAAGCTCCTTCTGACGAGAAACGTTGGCAAAGAAAGCGATTTTATCCGTGTCGCCCGACTTCAGCAGCGCCTTCATGGCCTGAGATGAGATAAAAACAGTCATGCAGAGGAGGATCCATGTCTGACTGGAGGAACAACAGGAAACTAAAACGATTCGTCACAAGATTCTACACAACAGCAGGAGAACAGTTCTGCCCGGCAACAGCCAGAAACAACGAGCCAATGGAAAACCACCAGAACTGGATCCATCCATCCATCAACCAACCAACCAACCAACCAACTGTCTATCCATCCATCCACCAATCCATCCATCCATCACCCAACCATCCATCCATCCATCACCAATCCATCCATCCATCCATCACCAATCCATCCACCATCCACTCACCATCCATCCACCTCCATCCACCACTTCATCCATCCATCCATCCATCCATCCACCATCCATCCATCCATCCACCAATCCATCCATCCATCCACTCAACCATCCATCCACCCTCCATCCAACCAACTGTCCATCCATCCATCCATCCCTCCATCCATCCACCAATCCATCCATCCATCCATCCATCCATCCATCCAGCCATCCAACCAACCATCATCCCTTTACCCAACCATCCATCTATCCAACCAACCAACCAACCTACCATCCATCCATCCATCCATCTATCCAACCAACCAACCAACCAACCATCCATCCAACCAACCAACCAACCAACCAACCAACCATCCATCCATCCATCCATCCATCCAACCATCCACCCAACCAACCAACCAACCATCATCCATCCATCCATCCATCCATCCATCCATCCACCACCATCCAACCAACCATCCACCCATCCATCCATCCATCCAACCAACCACCCAACCAACCAACCAACCATCCATCCATCCATCCACATCCATCCATCCATCCAACCAACCATCCATCCATCCATCCATCCATCCAACCACCACCATCCATCCATCCATCCATCCATCCATCCCCATCCATCCACATCCATCCATCCACCATCCATCCATCCAACCATCCATCCATCCACCATCATCCATCCATCCATCCATCCATCCATCCACATCCATCCACACCATCCATACCATCCATCCATCCACCATCCATCCAACCATCCATCCATCTCCATCCCATCCATCCATCCATCCATCCACTCCATCCATCCACCATCATCCACATCCATCCATCCACTCCATCCATCCAACCATCCATCCATCCATCCATCCATCCATCCACATCCACCTCCATCCATCCATCCACCACCACATCCATCCATCCATCCATCCATCCACCAAACACCATCATCCATCCACCATCCCATCCATCCATCCATCCATCCATCCATCCATCCATCCATCCATCCACATCCATCCCATCCACATCCATCCATCATCCATCCATCCATCCACACCATCCATCCATCCATCACCAACCAATCCATCCATCCTCATCCATCCACACCATCCATCCACCCACCCCATCCATCCATCACATCCATCCATCCATCCATCCATCCACATCCATCCATCCATCCATCCCCTCCATCCACACGATGTCGTCCTACCCTGTGCTTGTTGCCGGCCTGTGTGAACACCTTGGTGGCCAGGTGGTAGCTGCCCTGGCTCATGCAGCAGTCGGCGATCTTCTCCAGCAGAGCCTTTCCGTCCTCCTCCGTCAGATCCTTGGCGTCCGTCACCGTCATCCTCTCAGCCAGGTCCTCGGTGATCGTCAGGTTATGGGTCAGGCACAGCTCCACCGCCTGAGGATACTGAACATTTACAGAAAAAACGCGTAAATCCATCACCAACCGGCCAACAGCTGGGAAGGTAAGAACTGTGCGACACGGCTACCTTCTTGGCCGCTGCCAGTAACTCCACCGCCTTGTCATACTGGGAATGTTGGACGAAGAAGTCGGAGCAGCGAGCGAGGAGCGCAGGGTCGGAGTTTTCGTTCAGCTCCTCCGCGATGAGCTGCAGCGCAGCAAACTGCTCGGTGGCGAACGCCAACTCCAACGCTTTGGAGACGTAACCGGCCTGGAAAAAACACAAAACTCACATCTGTTTACAGCCAGTGGCAAAAACAGACAAACTGTTGTTGCTGAAATGTAAATAAACTTAATAAAAGACATATTAGCAGGTGATCAGCAGCAGCCTCGACCGATCCGAGTCACAAAATGCAATGAAGAGTAATGTGCACGACTCAAACGCTTGATTGACAGAAATGTCCAGAGGGAATAAATAAACAGATATTCAGGTGTTGTGCACAGCTGAATGGTTGCCATGGAGACGAGAGGATTTCTCAAACATGCTGAAAGAATCACAGCAACACTGCAGGTTTGTTTTTGATGAGTGGAAAAACATTATAACACGATGGAAAGATTAAAAAAAAAAAAGAGTAGCTTTTACAGAATACCACCTCTTTCAGACATATGATACAACACCGCCCCCTTGTGGAGACCCGGCTGCACAGACCTTGTGGTAGAGCGCCACAGCCCGGTCCAGGTGTTTGCCCTTCTCCTCGTAGTGGCAGGCCGCCTCCATCATGTCCTCCGGGTTGCTGAGCAGCGCCAGGTTCATCAGCTGGTCGTCCAGACCGTTCTCCTGTTCAGACACAACGCTGAGCAAACCGCACAGAAGAACCCTGACGTCTGGAGGGGAGAGCCGTACCTTGCAGAGGCGTATGGCGTTGTTGTAGGCCTGGGCCCGGGTGTAGAAGTGGACCGCCTGCTTGATGTCGTCGTGACCCTCGTAATGTCTGGCCAGGTGGTACGATGCTGCTCTGTCACCTGTGTTGTTGGCTATCTGAGACGCCTGCGGCCAAGTGAACAGATTCATATGCTGAGCTGGTAGTAACTAGTTACATTTCCTTGTGTTTTGGAAAAAAATAACTTTTAGGAGGATTTGTGCTACTTCGACTTGAATAACTTTATACTGAAGCATTGCCTCTCAAGGTCCTGGATGCTTTACCCATGCGCAGACTAGGGCTGTATAATAATATCGATATCGCGATATATATCGATATTTTCTTTCCTAGAAAAAAATCGATATTCATCCTTAAGTATCGTAACGTCCAACTGTCACCTTGTTCACTCACTGCTGGCTTCACCAGGTCATCAGGCTTAGAGTGATTCCTTCAGATGTTCAGGTTAAAAAGGTATCAAACTATTCAGAGCAGGAACTTGGTTCACTTTATTTACTTTACTAATGCATGTCAGCTACAGTTTGGACTGTTTCAACTAAAAGAAACATGTTTTCTCTCCACTTCTTTGGTTCATTTTGTCCAGCTGTCCACTTTAAGTCTGTGTCCAACCAGAGCCAGGTATTGTGTAGTTGGAGCTTTTAATCAGTTTTCAGTTAAATTAATTCAGTCCAACTTTATAACGGCCACAAAATGTCACCAAAATCACTCTGTCCCTCTGAAATCTTCCAGAAAATCGCAAAAGTGTATTGAATTGTATCGTTTGCTGAATATCGTAATATACATCGTATTGTGGGCAGAATATCGTATCATATTGTGAGATTATTGTATTGCTACAGCCCTAATATATATATATATGTTGTGTGTGTGTGTGTGTGTGATTGTGTTAAAATCTTTGTAATTATTTAATTTAAATGAATGTGTTGTAGTTCTAACACTACATTGTTGCGTCTGTAAGTCAGATTTATGGTGCATCAGAAACACAAAGGTTCCAGCTCAGGACCACAAAACGTTAAAAAAATAGATTATTTGTTTTTAAATGATTTAGTTCTTTAAAATCTGTGTAATGAAGTCACTGCATTACAGTTCAGACTCTACTTCATATGTAAGAAGAGGACTTGATGCGAATAGGGTGGAATAAGATGAAGGCTTGGGACTTTTTTACAGTCACAAAATGTCACCAAAATCACTCTGTCCCTCTGAAATCTTTCAGAAAATCACAAAAGTGTATTGAATTGTATCGGTTGCTGAATATCGCAATGTACAGTATATCGTATCGTGGGCAGAATATCGTGTATCGTATTGTGAAATTATTGTATCTCTGAAGCTCTAGCGCAGACCATACTGAAGCGATTCGATTCAAAAATACTCTAATAATATGTTGTAACGTGTGTCATTAACTCATATCAATCAATCAATCAATCAAATGTTATTTGTATAGCACATTTCAGCAGCAAGGCATTTCAAAGTGCTTTACATAATTAAAATAAAAGCAGCATGTGACTGTGAATAAACAGTGAGAAAGAGATTTAAAAAAAAAAAAATTAAAAATGATAAACATTAAAACATGATAAAAACATAAAACCCTTTTAGGACTCCAGCTAAACGCGGCTTAACTGGGACTCTAACCCTCTGGGACTTGAGTCAGAACTCATGGCTGAATTTAGAGATTTTGCTTCTACTAAACAATGTGTTGGTTTAGTGTTTTTGCAGAACAAATGATTATGATTAGTGTTCCAGGATTGGCGCAGCCAAGCCTTTTAGCAGCGCTGCAAACATATGCCAACTTTTTCAGATGTGAAAAATGTTGAAGGTCTTTGAAATGTTCAAAGAACTGCAGAGAGTTTCTCCTAAAACTGGAAAGTTTTTCTCCTTAATTGGACTTTGTTCAGTGTCTGCGGTAAATATCAGCTGGTGAGCTAAGCGCGTTTAGAGCCGTACCTCCGGGATGTTGCCCAGGTAGCAGTGGACTCGGACCAGGGAGAGGTAATCCTGAGCGCGCTCGTAGAACAGCAGCGCTGCCTCCATGTTGGACTGGCTCTCCAGGTACTGGGCCCACCACTTGTAGATGTTCCTGGATTCCCAAGAGGACGGACGTTTAAACTTCATCCATGTCAAGCACACAGCTCCAACACTGTGCCGACATCAGAGCATGAAACACCTACTTATCTTTGGCTTTGGTGACGTATAACTCCAGCGACGCCGTGTCGTCCTGCAGCATCCTGGGAACCTCGACTCGGTGAGTGTCTGATTTCTCATAACTGGAACAGAAACGCTGATTATCGCCCCTCATTTCCAGAGTAAATCCGCCCAAAGCCTCCGGCTAAACGTGGCATCTTACTAAGTGAGCGCCAGGTTCTTGTGGCCCACGGACTCCAGGTACTTGGCGTAGTTGTAGTAGGTGGTGCGCAGGTGGATGCGGTCGTGGGCCTCGGCCGTGTCCAGAGCTCGCTGCCATTCGCTGGAGGCCTGGTAGAAGGCGTTCAGCAGGTCGTAGCGATGGCAGCTCTTGTACAGATTTTCTGCATCTTCCTGTTGCAGGACAGGAAGGAGATAAATGAAAAAGTCCCGCTCGGGCCTGAAGGGATGTAGCCTCACCAAAAGCCGGTCTGACGGTTCATTAAACGGGACCTATTATGAAAAATTCACTTTTTACGCATTTCTGTACTTCCATTTGGGTCTCAGCTGATTCTAAAAACATCTGGCCCATTTTTTGGCAATAAGTTAATGTTTTTTTGGTGTTTGGAAAACGAGCCGTTTCAAAATCCTCCCGATTGTTGAGTCAGACTGAGTCATTACCTAGCAACCAAATCGGAGCTCCAGCAAGTTTGGTCAGCTGTATGCGCTGCATAATGGCTGCTGGAAAAGACAAGCGTTTTGTTGTTGACCACTTGCTGGTTGTGCAGGAGGCTCCATTTCTGCTTTTCAAAGATGGACGTTTTTTATAATTACCCATCTGTTTGTGCAAATGTTGATTTGGGAGGCGTGGCCAGCAGCAGCTTATCTGGAATTACAGCGACAAGATGCCCTAAAACGACCTGTACCGTTACTGGACCTTATGCCAAACTCTGAGTTGGTGTAGCGCTTTCAGAGCAGCGAATGTAGCTCATTATGAAAGGAGCTCACAATAGGCAGAACTGAGCAGATTAAAATGATCCAAGAATAAATTTGTGTTAAAAATGTTTTGCACAGGCCACAGGCCTGTCCTAGTCTGTTCAGGGAGGCATAACTGGTCACCTTTAACAGAAAACAACTGAAACTCACAGTAGCTGCCTTTTCATTACTAAGATGCACAAAACTTTATTTATTTTTTAAGATCGGGAAAGAAAAGAAAAAAATTATTTCACAATTGCAGTGTTTCCATTAGATAAAAAAACAATTAAAATAAGTTTGTTCATGCGATAACACCATCCTCTTATCACTTCCTGTTGTCTTCTTTGTCGTTTCCTCCGGTAGTAACATCCGGTTGTTTCTCATGTGACTAAAAGTGCTTCTGTTACAGTTTTGCAAAATACAACTATTTCAATACGTTTCAAGTTATTTTTTAGAAATTGCTGTGTTTGCATCAAGCAAATTTATTTTCATAATTCCAATTTGCGCAATTTTAAGATCAATGGAAACACAGCTGGTGAGTTCAGAGAGTGAATTGGGGGACAACTTTATTCTAAATCAGTGGTTCCCAAACTTTTTGTCCTGCGCCCCCCCAAGTGGTTTCCAAACATTTTCTGGTCCCCCCCTGTTCCTACCCCTGGGGGGCGGGGAGGTCGACTTTTTTGGGAGCAAAATGAATCTACGTAGCTGAACATAGACAACAACATCGGTAGCTACAGGCTACTTGTTAAGCTTAAGCTGCTGTATTGATGTTAGCTAGTCGTCTTTTAGCTACTTTTCCTCCATCCAGCAGCTTCACTCAACTCAGTCGGCTAGTTTGGGGGAAAAACTGTGAAAAGTTCTTTGCGTTTTGCTGGTTTGCTGTCATGATTCTAACACACCTGTAGCTCCGCCCAGCAGCAGCATCAGGTCTCCTTCAGGTCTAAACCCAGCAAAGCGTCGTAGCGCTCATGCTGCATTTAAAGGCGGCTCGGAAAAACAGGTTACTACATGTTAATAACGGATGAAACAGTTTAACTGCTGATAAAAGTGACAGAGACACAGATATGGGCAGTGTGGAAGCCCCTACTGTACCAAACTGACATAGGAATAACATAGATTTGGCCATTCTAATGTAAAAACCCAGCGCATACAGCGTCCAAGGTTTTTGTTTGTTTGTTTTTTTTTCATCCAGAGGCTTCCCGCGCCGCCCCTGCAATGGCACGGCGCCTCCCCTAGGGAGCGCGCCCCACAGTTTGGGAACCTCTGTTCTAAATTAAACAAAGTAATGAAAAGATGAAGCAAGGTCTGTTTCGACGGGTTTTTCTTCTACGCGGCGCGTTAATCAGATAATTTCCTCGTCTCACCAGCATGCCGAGCTGAATGGCCAACATGGCCACCTGGGCTTCGGGTTCGGGCTCGGCCTCCGCCTCCTTCACGGCTTTCGCGGCCCTGGCGTTCCCCATGTTCCCCAGGCACATTCGGGCCACGTCCAGCCGGCGGGTTTTCACACACATCCGCGCCATGTTTTCCCACACCGCTTTACTACAGGAAGAAAACACAGAGGGATGAGAAACTGTGGCTCATTCTAATGCTACTTATTATTCAGCAGTGAAAACCGCTGCTGTGCGCACATCCGATGGCTTCCTGTTTGTTCACAGAAATACAATGATGGAGCATGTTAGAGTTATTCTGCTGTTTGTTTCAGCTCACTGGTACTGAGGCCTGACTCACACATGGCTGGTTCTTCCCAGCAGAGTGAAATATACGCTTAACTCAGCTTTAGAAAACAAATTTTCTTTTTTTCATAGTTTGTTTAGATTTAGTCGCGCTACATCAACAAGAATTCACTTTATTTTACTGGAATTTCTCTAAGGAAAAGTCCGCTTTAATCCAACTCCAGTCCGCTTTAATCCAACTCCAGTCCGCTTTAATCCAACTCCAGTCCGCTTTAATCCAACTCCAGTCCGCTTTAATCCAACTCCAGTCCGCTTTAATCCAACTCCAGTCCGCTTTAATCCAACTCCAGTCCGCTTTAATCCAACTCCAGTCCGCTTTAATCCAACTCCAGTCCGCTTTAATCCAACTCCAGTCCGCTTTAATCCAACTCCAGTCCGCTTTAATCCAACTCCAGTCCGCTTTAATCCAACTCCAGTCCGCTTTAATCCAACTCCAGTCCGCTTTAAATCCAACTCCAGTCCGCTTTAAATCCACCTCCAGTCCGCTTTAATCCACCTCAGTCCGCTTTAATCCAACTCCAGTCCGTTTACACGTCCAGTCCGCTTTAATCCAACTCCAGTCCGCTTTAATCCACCTCCAGTCCGCTTTAATCCACCTCCAGTCCGCTTTAATCCACCTCCAGTCCGCTTGTGTAGAAAGTCCGGTTTGGATGGGAGGTGTGAATGTGTAACAGATCAAAATAGCGAACTCTTGTTTGCCTTCAAACCTCGATCTGGGTTCGGCTGAAGTGAACTCTGGTTCGGTTTGGATGCCTATGTGAACACCAAGCGGAGCGGAGACCGCTCCAAAAGCAGGAAGTGGACTACAGAGCAGGGCATTCTGGTAGATACAGCCAAATTAAAGGTGATAAAGCAGGATAAATGACTTGTGGTTTTTAGCCAAAGACTACAGAGAAATCCTCTAATCGCTAAAGTCTAAATTGTTTCCATTCTGTGAGGAAGGAAGTGTCTCTCGGTGTCTTCAGAGGTTTTCATGTCGTTTCCTTCAATGGCTCTTCGGTTTCCTGCAGCCTCCCGCCCTGATGCTGCCACCACCGTGTTTATTCAGGGTCATGTGCAACATTTTCCTCAGCACCTTGTTTATCGACTCGTATGTGTTTAAATTGGACTTCTTGTGCTTTTCTTGCATTTCACTGGGTATTATTTGTGCACGCCACACTTTTCAGATTTTGTTTTCCTATCTTTACATCTTTGTTCGACCTTTTGCCCTACGTTTTGCATGCGGTTTGCTACAAACATCCAGGTGAAACTGCAGGAATCTCCAGTGAGCACTTTGAACCGTTTTCCCTTTCTTCGCCTCTCTGACGTAAACCACCGATCCTCCGTCTCTTTCAACCTCGGCTTCGTCTCCAGATTTTTTGTATTCCTACGCCATCTGTTCTCCATTCGCATCGCCTCCCTCCTCTTCGCTTCAGCAGATACAGATGTGGCTTGTTTATTGAAAGCTGAGCAACAGGAAATACCCCAAATCTTTGGGGGCCCCGCCAGTGGAGGCCAACAGAAACAGAAGAATGCGAGCTGCGCGCGCGCAAACGGCCAAAGTTTCTGTTTATGGTCACAGATTAAAAAGTGGAGCGGTGAGATCTGGAGAGCCAGAAAAGGAAAGACAAGAGGAGGAACGGGTCTGCTTTTGGCCTCCTTTCCTCTCAGGAAACGCATCCTGTTGCTGGCTGGCTCTGGCGTGTTTGTTGCACATGGGAGAAGGAGGACTTTCGCAAAAGCCCCCCTGATCTCCAGACAAAAGAATCCAGCAGGCCGTGACGTCTGCGACGGGATTCTTTTTTTGACGCTCACACACACACACACACACACACACAAACCCGTATTTTTATTTTTTTTTTAAATCGATCCTGGAGGAGGGAGGGAACGTGCAAACCGATGAGCAGCACATTTCAACTCTGACCTACAAACGGACAGGACTTCTTGTTCCAGTCGACTCAGAAACTGTCCAAAAGTTCACTTTGAAAACACGCTGCTGCTTTGCAGAAACTAAACAACAAAACAAAACGTGGGAAAAGTGCAAAGGAGGAGTGTTGGTTTAAGCGATCGCGAAGCTGCAGCCAGTGGAAGGAGGTGGAATGGACCCCGGTGCCGGTTGGACCAACCCGCAGGTACCAGCGCTGCTGTCCGAGGAGGAGGGCTGAGGATCCGTCGCCACGACAACCGGCTCCCGGATGACGATGAACGGAGATGTTCTTTAGCTAAAGCGACACTCCCGTGACAGCTGGACGAAGCAGAGGAGGTGGAGGACGGCGGCGGCGGCGGCGGCGGCGGAGCGGTGGCGGGCGGCGGGCGGCGCATGGCCGTGCGCAGGCTGGTGGCGGTGGCGGCGGCGGTGGCGCTGCTGTCCCTGGTGCTCAACAACGTGGCGGCATTCACGCCCAGCTGGGTCCTGCAGGCGCTGGACGACGGCCGCAAGCGCAGCGTGGGGCTGTGGAGGACGTGTCCCGCCGGCGCCGACCTGCAGGCGGCCGGCCCGGGGCACGGCACGCAGAGGCACTGCGCCGCCATCGGCTGGGGGTCGGAGTTCGCCGGCTACCAGGAGTCCCGCAGCACCGTCAAACGTAAGAGTTCAGGTCGCTCAGCGCAGACAGACACAAGCTGACCTAATTACATCGGATCACATTGACTGAGCAGCTATTAGGCCTGACATGTGCAAAACAAATGCAATAATTATCCAATAGGGAATAAAAGGGAGAAAAACAACATTTTAAAGCCATTGGTTTTGTAGCATTGCCTGACCTGGACAGAAGGAAAAACTGTTAAAACTGTTCTGGTTTGAAATGTTTGGGAATCGCTGCACTAAAACCTTTTAATGGGTTAAAACTTGTCTGAATACTGGAGTGTTTTCAAATGAAGACTGAACCAAATCCTGGATTTATTGACGGAAAGTTTAAATATTTTCTCAGTTTTCTTCAAATATTGAACGAATCTTCATCTATCAAAGTAAAACCATTTATAGTTTTGGATCAACGATCTGATTATTTACTTAATTAATATAATTTATGTCTTATGTATTGTTTAGTAGGTTAAAAATCACATTTTAGCAATTTTAGATTTTAAAGATTTTTTTTTTTTCACCTGCGTCAGTTTGTTACAATAACAAATTATTCTGGACGATAAATTCTCCCAGAAGTTATCATAATAAATTATAATATTGTTGTTTTGAGACATTTTTCCACTAATATAATGTTAATAATGGCATAACAGTGAAAAAACTCACAGTCAAATGTCATTAAACTAAATTCGGATTAATATTTTACACTGGAACTTGAAGCCATTTTAAAAATCCACACAAACAAAATGAATTATGAAGTAAACCAAATTGTGTTTCAAATATTTGCTTTGTCTTGGTTTTTTTAAATAAATGTTCTTGGCCTAACAATTCTTTTGACTTGACAATTTCAGCCCACATTACAAAAAGTTGGACACCCCTGCATGACGCAGTATATAAACCTTTTATAAATATCATAAATAAGGCCATAAAACCATGCTGCACTAAACTAAAGCAGATTTACAGACGTTTTAGTAAAAGTGGACTCATCATTTTGCCTTTGGCACCATCTACAAAACTGGGGATTTCCTTTTTAAACTTACTAAACTTAATAAACTTACTTGTTTTTGAAATTTATTTTTTTAACCCAATAACAATAAAACCATGAGAAATTGTTATATTTGACTCTAAATGAAGAGTAGTTTTTGGAAATCCAGTGTAAATAAGAAAAATTAGGGAAATTTGGGCATATTTTCCTGAAAGAAACCCCCAACAAAAAAAACCCAAAATTTAAACTACCAGAGCACATACTTGTTTTTCGGCACAATCGGAGCTCCATACAATGTCTTTTAAATGAAGGCTCTTGGTCACTCATATCTGGGCCTGCAGTCCAAATGTTCCTGCTCAACTCAAATACTTTTTATCAGCTTCTAGCCAAGAGTCTGACGTTTCCATGGTTACCAAATATGTTTATGTTTAACTGGAGGGGGAGGGGGGGCAGTTATGACTGTAGGGGGGGGAAGTTAAAATCTGCTGCCAGTACCCGGCGGGTTCAGTTTAATTTGGGGTTTATCTACTACACTTCCAAAAGCAGGGGTCAGGATCCCAGAGGGGGCCGCAAAATGATTTTCAGAATCATAGTGACGTGATTTTTAAGGTGTATGGAAGGCCAAAAGGGCCAAAAAGAAATTAATTAAAACACGTAATACAAATTTTAAATAATAAAATGCGTACAAAACTTAAAGTTTTCTAGTCTTATATTAATATTCTAGTCACAGAATATTCTACTCTTAAATGTATTTTTTATTAACTGCAGGCAAAAATATCATAATTAACTCAAATAATCATGATCAAAAGGAGTTTCACTTCATTCAGTTTCATTGTCCAATCAGTCAGACTCAGGCGACCGTTTCATCCCAGCTGGTAGAACGTTATCTGTCTAATTGCATCGTGTGAAAGTTGGTCAGGAATGTTCTGAATGCGCTGCGGTTTCTGCAGGTTCTGGTGTTTTTGTTGGCTTCGCCCGATCCGCCCAGAAGAAACACGAACATTTTAAAGCTTTTCCTACGTGAGGCTCCATTCAGAAACCGCCATTCAAAAACAACAGTGGGAAACGCTCAGCTGGGCACTACTGGCAGCGCTTCTCCATTCACAAAAACGAGCCCTTACAACGCCACCTTGTTACCAACGGCAACTGTAACCCTTCACGTTGTGCTGCTGCTGTTGTCTGTGAGCGTGGAGGTTTGACGCGGCGTTTGCTCTGCTCCCACAGTGCAGTTCAACATGATGCGAGCGTGCAACCTGATAGCGACGGTGGCGCTGACGGCCGGCCAGCTCATCTTCCTCCTGGGCCTGATGGAGCTGCCCTTCGTCACGCAGGAGTCCCAGTGGTGGGAGGAGGCCATCGCTGCGCTCTTCCAGCTAGCCAGTGAGTATCCAGCTGCTCCAAACTGGGCCAGCGATGGCAACGGCCCGGCAGGAGACTCAGAGTTTACTCAAATATGTCCCGGCTCTACTGGTGCATTTTTTTTACAATAATAATAATCAGCTTTCGTTGTTTGATTTTGATCTGCAGACATAAAAATAATAAAGAATAAGCTCAGTCTCATTTTGAACGTTTTCGTTCTTCCGTTTTGGTTTCTACTGCTTCTTAAAACAACTCAGGTTGTTAAACAAAAACACTAAACCAGTTTTTGGTTTCAGAAACCTCCGGAAAGTTAAGCCACATTCTATGGGCACTCCGCCGTTACCTAGCAACCGTAGCCTAGCTAAGCCCCGTTACCTAGCAACCAGGTAGATAATTCCTTAATATCGATGAAAAAGTACCACTTTCACTGGCCGATTATTTCACTTTTATCGCGGGAAAAATATCTGGTTATCTGCCAGTGAAACTACAATCTTATTTTATTATAGAGAAATTAAATCAATTTTACTCATAATATGGGAAAATGTTGTATTATAAGTGAATAAATAATCTGCCAAAGGAACAAAAACTTTTTGTGAAATTAACATTAAGGAACTATTTACTTTAAACAAGCTCTTATATCTTCTATAAAGTTATTAGTAAGTTAGTTTTGTCTCATTTCAAGCGTACTAAAATATTTTTACTGGAAGCTAAACCAAAAATACTTGGTCAGATTTGGTTTCCTGTTGGTCACTTAACAACATAAACCACTTGCTGCATTCTTGATGGTTGTGCAGGATCCGCCACTTCTGCTTTTCAAAGATAGACAGTTGTATAATTGCACATCTGTTTGCAGGCAATTTCACATGCGAGTGTACATGTTGAAGGGAGCTCAAAACAGGCAGAACTGGGCCGGCATGTAATGAACATGTTTGGTATAGACTACAGACCAATCCTAACCAGAATAAATTATGTGTTTTACCACAAGCTAATAATTAGACAGATGCTAGATGATGAATTTTCCCAGAAGTTATTGCAACAAACAATAAAGCTGCTGTTTTGAGACAGTTTTTAATGGCATAATAATGCATTAAAAATCAATAAATAAAATGATTTATCGATTATTTTCAAAGATAAATAAACTTTCAATTCCAATGAACTTTTAACACTGGAATTGAAAGACATTTAAAATATCCAAAATAAACAAAACAACAGAAACAAATAAAATCGTACTTCATAAAAAATGGCTGGTTGAGACCAAAGCACCAGACTGAAGACAAGAATTTGGTAGAAAGAGAGAAAAATGACAAATCATACAAATAAAAGTTACTGCACTCATTTTAATTTATTAGGTGATCAATTGATTGATCATGTCATTAATTGATTTACTGCAACATGCCTACGTATAGTATTAGAAATATTCTTGTTATAAGTTAAATAATCTGCCAATTAAAATAGTACATTTTCTTCAATATTAAGAAATTATTGACTAAAAACAAGCTCCTATAACTTCTTGAAAGGTTTTTGTAAGCAATTTTTGTTTTATTTCAAGCGCACAAAGATATATTCAATAGAAACCAGAACAAATACTTGGTCATATTTAGTATTTTTTCAGTGCAGAAACACGTTTTGCTCGGTGTTTTCTCGGCTTTAGCGGGAACTGAGGGGGTCTCTGGGTCTAAATTTAGTCCCGGTCCAGAGTCCACGGGCCGAGCCGCAGCGAAGCAGGCAGCGACTGTCGGGCGCCAGGATATCCCTGCTCAGGACGAGGAAATGTCTGCGACTACCTGTTATGCAAACCCCTGAGCCGCAGCAGGCAGAGGAGGGGGAACGGACGGGAAAGACGGTTTTCGATGTTTGTGTGTGGGCTTGCAGAGGGCGGCGTGTGCATGCGCAGGTTCAGCTTCGGTGGGGAAATATCCTGCTGCACACACATGGCAGCGGGGTGGGAATCGCTCCCTCCAGATAAGATGGACCGGCTTTTATGTCTGTGTTTACAGAAAGCAGCAAAGCATCCTCTTTTTATCGCTGGTCCAGTTAAAGCACGCGTTCCTGCTTTATCTAGGCCTTGGACAGAAGTCCAGTCCCTCCCAAAATTACTGTACTTTTCCATATTAGACACAACCAGCCCAGACTTCAGAAGCCAAGAGTTTGTTGTGCTTTTCAGCTCAACGTCTAAAAATAATGATGTTCTCTGGAAAAATGTCTGCCTGCTCGCCATACAAGGTCAACAAGAAGCAAGAAGACCCCAACAGATTACACAGCTAAAAGAAAGAAAAAAAATCAAACAGTGAAGATCTGTAAACAAGGCCTTAAGGCTTCAAACAGGAAAACTGTTGAGATTTATAGATTTAAATCTGTTTTCAACTTCACCAAAACATGGAGGGAAACGGGATATGCGTTCAAACTGTTTCATATTTCTTAATCACAGTTTTTCCCACATCCACACTGCCAAAGTGGTAGCTGGGCTAATGCTAAGATGCTACACCAACACTGTGTTTACACTGCAAAACACTAAATCTTATCAAGTACTTAGGGACTAGTTTCTAGTGCAAATATCTTAATACACTTGAAATAAGACTAAACTAAATTACAAGTAAATCTTCACCAAGATAGGAGATAAAAAATTACTTTTTCCAGATTATTTAACTTAAAACACTTTAAAATATCTTGTTATAAGTGAAATAATCTGCCAGTCGAACTAGATCTGGGTTGCTAGGTTACGGGCTGGGCTTGGCTGGGGTTGCTAGGTAACGGCGCCAGTGGAACTAAAACTTTTCTTCAATATTAATGAATTATTGACTCTGAACAAGCTCTTATTTATTTTACTTGGCTTTTAACTCCAGCAGGATCTAGTCTTGAAGTGTGTTTTTGTTTTTAAACTGTAAGAGTTTTTCATTTTTTATTTCATTTTATTTTATTATGTTGTCTTTTAATGTACAGCACTTTGTATCAGCTGTGGTTGTTTTAAAGTGCTTTATAAATAAAGTTGGTTTGGTTTGGCTTTTATCTTGCTGAAAAGTTCCTTGTAAGTTAGTTTTCTTTTACTTCAAGTGTACCGAGACATTTGGACTAGAAACTAGACCAAAATTACTTGGCAATATGTTGTGTTTTTGCAGTGTAAGTATATGCATGTGAACTGACAATACGCGAAAATATTTGAAAAGTGTCAAAACTTTGGCAAGACACTACTTTTATTTATTTAATTTCCCACAGGGATAAAAAAAGTATTTTTGAATTTGAATTGAATCGCTGCAGACAGAACAGTACGTTGCTTTTTCATTCTGTTAGTGCAGAATAAATTAGTATTTCCTGGTAGTTTTGGTGTAAAAGCTGCCGCCGTTCACCGATCCGCCGCAGTGAGTCGGTCAATGGGCTTCAGCTCTGAATGAATGGAGATATTTTTACCCTTTTGCTGTTTTTCCCTGGAATGTTTTCATTTTCGGACGTGCCAAATTTCTGTGGAACTGAGCATGAAGTGTGAGAGGGCGGGACGACGTTATTAACAATAATCAAGTTTCAAGGCCCAATACTGGACCTGCCACCGCACTGCAAAAACACAAAGACAAACTTTAGTTTCTAGAGTAAATGTCTCATTACACTTAAAAAAGATACAACTTATAAATAACCTTTCAGAAAGTTATAGGATTTGTTTTAAGTCAATAGTTTCTTAATATTTATGAAAGAGTGATAGTTTTTGGCTTTATTTGACAAGTAACAAGTTTTCAGCACATAATGCAAGCTTGTTTTAACTAATTCCTTCATATTAATGAAAACGTTTTAGTTTGATTAAAAGATAAATTTTACTCAAGACAATTTGCCACGTTTTAAGTGAAATAATCTAGAACTTTTTGATCAATATCAAGGAATTAAGCTCCTATAGTTTGCTGAAAGGTTATAAGTTAGTTTGAGCTTAATTCAAACAATAAGACATTTGCACTAGAAGCAAAACTAAGCATACTGGGTAAGATTCGGTGTTTCGGTGTACCTCAAAGCAAAATGAATGCAGTTTATAGCTTTTTATTATTATTATTATTATTAAAAGAAACTGATTGGTAGGGAACTTAGTTTTTAAAACTGGTCAGAAACTGGGCTAATGCATTTACGAGATCCATCCTTATTTAGAAGTTCATGTCCAACATCCAGAAATATACGAAGCTGAAGGCTTAGAGGGTGTGGCGAAGCGGGAAGGAAGGAAGGATGGAAAGAGGAAGAGGGGAAAGGAACTTTGGGAGATAAGTCCAAGCCAAAGGAGAGGTTCACACAGAGAAACTGACAGAAGATTATTCATTATCCCAAGAAGGAGCCAGACAGGTTAAACACCAATAAAAACAGCCACATTCTTCACATACAAACAGACGCAGACACGCAATGACACACAGACATAATCGGCCACATCCTCGCCTGAAACAATGACGGCCATCTTTCTGTAGAAGCGGAGAGGAATAGAAATGAACCGGAAACAAACTGATTCATATCCTAAAGCACCAGCATTCCCTGTTTCCACTTATTATTTTGGCCGACTTTATTTAGACCGCGGCGGACGTGAGCTTCGTTTTCTGACACGGACAGTCGGATGGCTGCCGATCACACCTGGGGAAATCTGGAGAAAATGTGACGAAATGAAAGTGAAGATCAAACGGACAGACGTCAGATCTGGAGCAAAGTCATGACAGTTAACTAAAACTAACTGAATAATGAAAACTGACAAACATTTAACAACTGAAATAAAGAAAAATTTAAATTAATGGGGAAAAACTATAACTAACTGGAACTAGATTGTACTGGACAATATAGCTGAGAATATTGTCAATATCGATAATTATTGATTAGTCTTTTGTTTCCTGTTTTATCCACGGTTTTCAGTCCATGTTGTTTTTTATTTGTTAGCAGTTTTGAAACACAGTGGGGAAACTTGAAACTGCTCCAGTTACTCAGAAGGTCGTTGCTAGGTAACGGAAGTTTGGGGAAACTTGAAACTGCTTCTTACCCAGCAGGTTGTTGCTAGGCAACCAAAGAGCAAGTGAGTCAGTTGATTCCAGCAACCTGGAATGTTCTATTTATAGAATATTCTACTAGATGTGTTATCTACTGATTTTGGTCATGTGTCTATTGCGATATCTATTTGTCTGCCCTGGTCTGGCCTGGTTTGGTCTGGCCTGGTCTGGCCTGGTCTGGTCTGGTCTGGTCTGGTCTGGTCTGGCCTGGCCTGGCCTGGCCTGGTCTGGTCTGGTCTGGTCTGGCCTGGTCTGGTCTGGTCTGGCCTGGTCTGGCCTGGCCTGGTCTGGTCTGGTCTGGTCGGTGGTCTGGTCTGGTCTGGCCTGGCCTGGTCTGGTCTGGTCTGGCCTGGTCTGATCTGGTCTGGCCTGGTCTGGTCTGGCCTGGTCTGGTCTGGTCTGGCCTGGTCTGGTCTGGTCTGGCCTGGTCTGGACTGGTCTGGCCTGGTCTGGCCTGGCCTGGCCTGGAATGGACTGGTTTGGTCTGGTCTAGTCTGGTCCGGACTGGTCTGGCCTGGTCTGGTCTGGCCTGGTCCGGACTGGCCTGGCCTGGTCTGGTCTGGCCTGGTCCGGACTGGCCTGGCCTGGAATGGACTGGTTTGGTCTGGTCTAGTCTGGTCCGGACTGGTCTGGTCTGGTCTGGTCTGGCCTGGTTTGGCCTGGTCTGGTCTGGCCTGGCCTGGTCTGGTCTGGCCTGGCCTGGTCTGGTCAGACCTGGTCTGGTCTGGTCTGGCCTGGCCTGGCCTGGAATGGACTGGTTTGGTCTGGTCTAGTCTGGTCCGGACTGGTCTGGTCTGGTCTGGTCTGGCCTGGTTTGGCCTGGTCTGGTCTGGCCTGGCCTGGCCTGGTCTGGTCTGGCCTGGCCTGGTCTGGTCAGACCTGGTCTGGTCTGGTCTGGCCTGGCCTGGCCTGGAATGGACTGGTTTGGTCTGGTCTAGTCTGGTCCGGACTGGCCTGGCCTGGTCTGAACTGGCCTGGTCTTGTCTGGTCTGGCCTGGCCTGGAATGGACTGGTTTGGTCTGGTCTAGTCTGGTCCGGACTGGCCTGGCCTGGTCTGAACTGGCCTGGTCTTGTCTGGTCTGGTCTGGCCTGGTTTGGCCTGGTCTGGTCTGGCCTGGCCTGGCCTGGTCTGGTCTGGTCTGGTCAGACCTGGTCTGGTCTGGTCTGGCCTGGCCTGGCCTGGAATGGACTGGTTTGGTCTGGTCTAGTCTGGTCCGGACTGGCCTGGCCTGGTCTGAACTGGCCTGGTCTTGTCTGGTCTGGTCTGGCCTGGTTTGGCCTGGTCTGGTCTGGCCTGGCCTGGCCTGGTCTGGTCTGGCCTGGCCTGGTCTGGTCAGACCTGGTCTGGTCTGGTCTGGCCTGGCCTGGCCTGGAATGGACTGGTTTGGTCTGGTCTAGTCTGGTCCGGATTGGCCTGGCCTGGTCTGAACTGGCGCTTTCTAGTTTCCTGGTTGCGTGAGTTAAACTCTGGAACTAAGGAAATCAGCAGATGAAACATTTCAAAGACCTTTCTGAAAGTTTTTCCTCTGGCCTGATATTTTTGTGCTTTTGAGGAGTCTAATCCGGAGATCTCAGGAGTTCTTCCCAAGAGGAAACAGATTTTCGGACTCAAAGACCCCACATGGCGCTCCAACTCTGGTAAAACACAAATGTGTCTGTTTATTTTCCCCCAAATATTCAATAAACATAAATAAATAAAGCCACGGTCACAGAACAGGAAACATTCAGATTGCTTTGTTTGGATTAAAGCTTTTTGTTTGGTCTTGGGTTTGTTTGAGCATTTTTCCTGGAAAAATGGTGGATTATTATGAAACACTTCAAATAAATCAGCTAACAGACCAGCAGAGTGTTGGTTCTCATCGACTGCTGTTGCTATATTTTCCACACATCTGATGATCATTTACCAACTCATATTTCTCATTAACGTCATCAAGTTTCTTAAAAATTAATTCAGCAATTTTGAGAAACTACGGCAGCAAATACTGTATTTGGGTTTATAATCTGTTTTTTTCTATTTTTATTGAAACCATTTCAGCCATTTTCTTCCAAAAAGGCAAAATAATTGAACTGACTGAACAAATTAAAGTTGTTTCTACATACTTGACCAAGACTGTTAAGCTATTGATGCGTCGACATGAGCTGTAAAGGAAAGATGTTAGCCTTTAAGCTAGGTGGTGGAATCAACTCACTCGCTCTTTGGTTGCCTAGCAACAAACTGGTGGGTAACTGGAGCAGTTTCAAGCTTTGCCTCATAACTGCTAAAAAATAAAAATTAAAAAACGTGGAGAGAAAACCGGATAAAACAGGAAATGTTAAGCCATCAGTTTGGAAGTATTTCAAATATAAAACACAAAAACCTAATAAGTAATTATAAAACACTTATAAGGTGATATATTTTTCAGTCATAGCTTTAAGTCAGTCCAGCTGTTTTTTGTTGTGTCAGATCGGCTGTTGCTAAACCTTAAATATCGGAACTGGAAGTAAAAAAAAAAAAGGTGAATCATGCATTGCTAATTTAGAGCTTCACAATGGATCCCATTTGTTGTATTTGTGCATTTTAAGCTGGCATCATCCCTGTTTTGTCTCCAGGTTTTGTGCTGGTGATCGGACTAGTCACGTTCTACCGGATTGGGCCCTACACACACTTGTCCTACTCCTGCTACGTGAACATCGCAGCCTGCCTGCTGGCCACCATGGCCGCCGCCATGCTCATCTGGAACATTTTACACCGGCGGGACGACTGCCTCGCTCCGCGGCTCATAATCTTCAGTCCCCCGCTGGCCTCAGCTTTTCATCCGCGGCTGGACAACGAGTACGTAGAGTCGCCATGCTGAGCGAAGCCAGACGGGGAAATGGACTGAAGCGACGACACTGAGCTCTGAAAAGCTCCTATTATTATATCTTGGCTGCTTGTCTGTAACGGGACTCTAAAGACAAGGTGCATTCCTGTGGACAAACTTGTTTTTGCAGCTTTACAAAGTTTTTCCTTTGAATATAACAGAATTATTTTTGCTGCTTAAAGCACATATTTATCCAAAATACCACAAAGCAGCCAAAACATACATTTATACTGTATGAAGTCTTGTATAAGCACCCTAAGGTGAGCTTACTGGTTGCTTACTGGTTGAGTTTGGACATGACCTGTCTTCCATACAACATCTTTATAAAAAGATCAAGCTGGAACTTGACCTGATTTTCTTTTGTTTAATCGCACTTAGTGAATGGTCCCTTACATAATTATGAATTGGGAATAACACCACATTACCTCATATTGTCTCCATCATTGAAAGTGCATAAAAATTTAAATACATGCTAATATTATTAGCATACTGGTAAGTTGGGTACAGGCTAACTAGGTTACACGCTAACTAAGCTACTGGCTTACAGTCAATATTTTGGTCTCGTTACGCACAAAACCAGAGTAGATTTGATCGGTGGAAGCAAAACTATAAACACTTTCATGTAAAATTATTTGGATTTTTCTTTCAGTTTTTGAAACAGATAAAAAAAAACTGACGGTGAATATTACACTTACTTGTTATGATGCTTTCCTTATTACATTCTGCTTGCTTGAGGTACATTCTGTATACCTTAAATTAAGAGACTAGGATAGTGCTATCATTAGAGGCGGGATACTAAGCTGTGGCTGAGTCCGCCAGGGCAACAAGAAAAGGGGCACATCAACAAAATATCATTGTAAATTTAATAAAAAATATATTTCTGAATATATAAACATAATGGCTGCTGTTGTTACTACTGATGTGTTTAACACAAGTCAATAGTGTTAGAGGTAAGGTTTAGAGCAGACATGATGTCAGCGGTGGGCATACCTTACGCTAATACGCTAAGCTATTTTAAGCTTAACGCTTTTGCTAACTTAAATTCCCTTAAATTCATTTTTCCAGATAAATTCTAAAGGGATAATTTACTTGGCTGTTTTATAAACTTTCAGTTGATTAAAGTTTGACATCTGTGCTGAAATTTTGGTTATTGATTGTTGAGATTTAATCAAATTGTTAGACGTTTATATTTATGCTCTTATTTTGAAGGGGATGAGGACATTTTCCATTTCCTTTCTTCATGTTCTGAATATTTTTCCATGAGCCTTATTTAATCTTGCAGAAAACAAGATATAAATACAATATTTAAGAACATCATAGAACATTAATGTAAAATGGAGCTCAATGATTTCAGATAAATTTGAATGGTTTTACTGTTTAAACTTGATTTAAATGATTCTAGATAGGCCATTAAAGAATTGAAGATAAAAAAACCTAGAAATTAGTTTTTTGTTGCAGATGTTTAGAGGTGTAGATATTTACCATAAATATTAAAAAGGTTAACAAATAAAAGGCACATCTTTCCATTCCAATTAAAACAACATCTCTACAGGTTGTAGTTCTACAGTAAACACTTTAAAATCTTCTGGTTTCCTGTGTGTTTTCAGACTAATTTTTCTGGGTAGAACAGATTTACAAACAAGGAAGGATTTTAACTGCCAAAATCTTTGTATTTTTTGTCCAGTTTTGGTTTAATTACAACTCTGAGTGTGTTGTTCTCCCAGTAAACGGCCTTTTTGGAGTCTCTATATTCCAGTTAACGATTAATCAATTCAAAAATTGATTCTTTCACGATTAATTATTTCAGCTCTAATATATTTTTTTAGATGGTCTGAAATATTCAACAGTGATTAAACACAATAAAGCTAGACTAAACTGCAGACAAACTGTCTCTGCTGACTGCAGTCAGTATTTCGTCTGACCCTGAAGAGTATCCAGCCTCCATGAGAACCTTTGTTAGCTCACAGTCGGTCCCAGAAGAGCCGCGTTATTTCTGCAGGAAATGCCGTCCAGTGGGTGTAGATATGTGGGAATCATACACAATACCTGTATTTAATAAATACGTTTTAAAAACAGGCATTCTTATAAATAGCCTCTGCTGCGGCGCTTAGTAAAGCTGTCATCAGGCCTATTAAAAACGCTTGGGACATCCGGCCCGTTGAATAATGTGTTTGCTTTCATGCCACTTCCCTCTGTGCAGCGTTTGTACGTGAGAAACTGACAAAAGCACAAAATTCTGAATGAATCACAAATTCTCTGCAGGACCAAAGAGATGAAGACTTTTTCCTATGACGACATACAAGCACACACACGGAGGAGGAGAGAGCGGGTTTGATTAGTAATGTCTGGATGAATGGAAGAGAGTCCGGCGTTTCGACCGATCTGGCCGAGGAGTTCCTTCTCCTCTAAAATGATTCCAAACGTTCTTCGGTAAAGTCTGCTTTTTAAAACCCCACAAGCCACCAGATCAGGTTCTGTTACAATAAACAATTAATCAGAATATTTTAAAACAAACTCGGTAATTTATCATTTTTCTCTTTCCACTAAAAACTGGATGATAAAGTTTTCTGTGCTTTGGTCTCAACTAAATCTTTTTTTAGCTGGATAATTTTATTAAGACTTCATAATTCAATTTATTTATTGTTTATGTTGTTTTGTTTACCTATTTTGGATTTTCATGTCTTACAGTTCCAGTATTAAACATTCATTAGAATTTAAAGTTAATTGATCTTTGAGAATGTGTTCCTGGATTTTCACATTATTATTACCATTATATTACTTGAAAGTGGTTGCGAAACGACAATATTATTGTTTATGGGAATAATTTCTGGGACAATTTATTGTCCAACAACATTTGTTATCGTGACAGGAAAAGTCACAGGCCTAAAAAATATTTTTACAAACTAAACTCACCAAAATGTTGCAACTAAAGAAATCAGTAATATATCCAGAACTTCAAATGCTTTTTTATTGTTAAATAAAAGCCGTCCAGTTTGCTTAGTATTTGATGAAAACTGAAGAAATATTTAACATTTTCTCAGCCATAAAAACAGGATCTGGTTCATTCTTCATTTGAAAACAGTTCCTTTAAATGTGGAAGCTGTGCTACATTTACAGGAATGCAGCTGAGGATGACCTGCGGTCAGCTCCAGGGCCCAGTACCAACCAACACCCCCCCACCCAGTACGTCTCTATTTACGGAGCGCCGCCCCTTTAACCGAGCGCCATACCTTTTGATGAGCTTGATGGACTTGAAGGCTTCGTCCATGTCGCCCACGCTCAGGTAGAAGCTGAAGTTCAACATGGCGTCCCGCGTTCCCTTCTCGCACTTCTCCAGGCCCACGAAGTCTCTGAGAGGTCGCCTGGACGCCATGATGGGGGCGGAAGCAGGAGCCGCTCTGATTGGCTGATCTGGTGGAGACACCTCTGGGTTCTGCTCACCTGGCTGGGATCAGAGGACCAGGTGGCGAGATGAGCTCTTGGAAAGTTACATTGATATTTTCTAAATAAAAAATCAAAACATGGAAGGGCTGGACGATATGGCTAAAAACCAATATATAACTGATTCATATCCGCCGACATCAACAGACTGCAAAAACAGAAAATCTGACAGAGTCTTTTCGGTTTAGCTTTTAGTGCAAATTATACACTCAAAATAAGACAAAACAGACTTACAAGGAACTTTTCAGCAAATACAGGAGCTTGTTTTAAGTCAATAATTTCTTAATATTAATGAAAAAGTTCTAGTTCCACTGGCAGATAATTTAATTTATAACAAGAGGTGAGGTAACCTCTTGTTATAAGTGAAAACATTTCCCGGTGGAACTAGTTTTATATTCTATACTCGTTCTATATTAAGCAATTATTCCCTTAGTTAGTTTTGTCTTATTTCAAGTGGAGTAAGTAAGACTTTAGGTTTTTGCAGTGTAATTATTGCTTTTTTTCCTTTTAAATATCTGAAATACTCAAACTTGTGTTGTGACTGTTCCTGTTTTATCCAGTTTTCCCACAATTTTTACTTTTTAAAAACTCAACTTTTACTATTTTTAAGTAGTTATGAGGTTTGGAGGGGAAACTTGAAACTGCCTCTGCCCCAGTTACTCAGCAGCTTGTTGCTAGGTAACCGAAGTTGGGGGGGGGGGGGGGGAGCTTGAAACTGCAACTTACCCAGCAGCTTGTTGCTAGGCAACCAAAGTGCAAATGAGTTGATTCCACCAACCTAGAATTTTCTATATGTTGGATCTTCTACCAGATGTATTGTTATCTACTGATATTGATCATGAGTCTATCACAATATTGATCATCACTGATTTATTGTCCAGCCCTAAAACAAGGGGTAATAATAATGGGGATCAGGTGGGAGTAAACAACAGGGCAACAACCGAGTCCAGAAGTTTACATACACTCATCATCTGAATGAATCTTTTACCGATTTATCTGAAGTTTCAAGGTGGGATGACGACACAACAGAAGGGTTTCTGAACAGATCTGGATTTATTGTGGATTTTCAGGGTCAAAAATATCCAGCTGAAATCAAATATGAGCGCCAAATAAAAAGACACAGACGCGTTTTTGTTTTCTCAAAATCTGAAGTTAAATAAGACCAAATTGTCTTGTTTCAGGTCAGCTAGAATCTCTAAATTATTTTTATTTGCTAAATACAAGAAAATGTAGCAAGAATGTTTTTAAGAGATTTTTGTGTAGCTTCCTTTTGGTTTCAGACGTTTGTATTTATTTATTACAGAAGAAGAAGATTTGGAAGCACTGAGAAAAAAATTACAAATTCTGAGAAAAAATATGTTTTTTCCAGCGTCTATAATCCTCTTCTGTTATTTATTTATTCACTCCAGACAATCAGAAGTAAAAACAAAAAATAGGAAGAAGGTTCTAGAACAGTGGTTCTTAACCTTTTTTCAGGTACCAAACCCACCAGTTTCATTTGCACATTCACTGAACACTTCTCTAGTGATAAATAAAATATGATTTATTTTCCCCTCAAATTCAAGACATAGGGGTGACCCAACTAGAATCTAGTTGATTCTAAGTCTTCTTAAAGGTAGAGTCTCTGAGAACAGTTCTTCAAAATCTTGTTTGTGTTTTCAGTAAAGTTGATCTGACTGTCCAGGATCGACCAAAGGTATTTAAAATGTTTCAACAGGTTGGCCATCGAGAGAAACTGGAACCACTTTAAGGTTTAGATCATTTAATTAGCTCTACACTCTTTATAAAATAAAAAAATAATAATAAACGATAAATACTTTGCGGTATTCTGATTTAGTAATGTAATTATATTAGTTGTGTTACCACCCCACGCCACTAGAGGCAGCACCAACCCCGAAAAGATGCAACTAACGAGCAGATTTAGAAGAACACAGGAAGATACAGAATTTAGTAAAAACTGTGAGCTTTGCTGAAGTAAATAAAGACACAAGTTCAAATCCCTGCTGAGAGTGAAGCTCCTCCAATCAGGGCTCCTCCTCAGCTCTGATTGGCTAAGCAATGTAACGTGATCCTCTGATTGGCTAAGCAATGTGATCCTCTGATTGGCTAAGCAATGTAACGTGATCCTCTGATTGGCTAAGCAATGTAACGTGATCCTCTGATTGGCTAAGCAATGTAACGTGATCCTCTGATTGGCTAAGCAATGTAACTGATCCTCTGATTGGCTAAGCAATGTAACGTGATCCTCTGATTGGCTAAGCAATGTAACGTGATCCTCTGATTGGCTAAGCAATGTAACATGATCCTCTGATTGGCTAAGCAATGTAACGTGATCCTCTGATTGGCTAAGCAACGTAAAGTGATTCTCTGATTGGCTAAGCAATGTAACATGATCCTCTGCAGTAGTGACAGCAAAGCGGCGTCATCACGACTTTACACAAGTGAGTCTTTACCTCCGCGGCAGCAGAGGCTCCGCCGAACCCCTGAGGTTCGACCGAACCCAGGTTAAGAACCACTGATCTAGGTTTTAACTTGGAAAGAGACGTTTCGCCAAACGTCAGCAGGCCTGACTCTAAATGTTTCAGCCTGTGAGGATCAATCTGATCCTGTGTGAATTTATTTAGAAAACCCTCAATAAATTCAACCATTGCAGGTGTTTGTGATGTAATCAGATTTTAGTGCTGATCTACGGGAACAATGACGAGACACAATCACAGCTGCTGAAAGACAAACACTTACTTCTGGAAGAAACACACCATCTCCCCGAAATATCAGCTGGGGTGTGTTAGAGCCCACACACACACATTTTCACATGAGAATAATCATAAAAAACAATTATATGCTCATAATTAAACCCTACAGATTATGACAGAGTATTAGGGTCAAAAAAAAAAGTTATCACAGGAACAACATTGTAATAGTGTGAGAAAAAAGTCACATGAGCATAAAATCATAGTATTACCAGAATAAAGTCATAATAAAATGTGAATAAAGTTATAATATTGCGAGCAAAAAGCTTTACGAGAATAAAGTCGTATGAGAATAGCGTTGAAATAATACGAGAATAAATTAGGAGTAACACCAGAAAAATCATAATATTACCAGAACAAAGTTGCAATACTAACAGAATAAAGTCATAATAATAAAACTAACTAAACATTGAAATCAGTAATTGTTGGAAATATTATGTGTTGGAGAGACAGAAGAGACAAGATATCGGCAAGTTCTACACACACCAGGTCATTTTGTGGTTTTCCTTGGGAAGGATATGTCCTTAGTGCTGCTATCAGTGTGAGAAAGTCTTCACAGACGGTGAGAGGCCAACACTTCTAAATGAAAACCTTTCATGAAAGCTTGGTAAAAAAAAAAACTCACATAAGTTGTCTGTGGTTCGTTTTACGTAGGTTGTGGAAAAATACCTATCAGTAATGTTTTGTAAAGTTATACTTTGGTATCAGACTTCATCTTTTACACCCCAGCAGCAGGACTGGAACGATTCTGCAAACCACAGATCCTGATATTTTATTGTAATTTTATGACTTTCCTCTGGTAATATTGTGTCTTTATTGTGCAAATATTACGACTTTATTCTTCTAACTTAAGAAAATATATCTTAAGTTTGGGTCCAATACAAACATACAACCAGAAAATTTCTGAAATTATTTTTACTAGACCAGTGGTTCTTAACCTTTGTTGAGGTACCAAACCCCCCAGTTTCATATGCGCATTCACCGAACCCTTCTTATCCTCCCCCCACCCAAACACACAAAATACTTTGCGGTATTCTGATTTAGTAATGTAATTAAATTAGTTGTGTTACCACCCCCACACCACTGGAGGCAGTAGCAACCCCGAAAAGATGCGACTAAGGAGCAGATTTAGACTAGAATCTGGTAAAAACTGTGAGCTTTGCTGAAGTAAATACAGACACAAGTTCAAATCCCTGCTGAGAGTGAAGCTCCTCCAATCAGGGCTCCTCCCCAGCTCTGATTGGCTAAGCAATGTAACGTGATCCTCTGATTGGCTAAGCAATGTAACATGATCCTCTGATTGGCTAAGCAATGTAACATGATCCTCTGATTGGCTAAGCAATGTAACTGATCCTCTGCAGCAAGTGATGGCAAAGCGGGGCGTCATCACGCCTTTACACAAGTGTGTCTTTACCTCCGCAGCAGAGGCTCCGCCGAACCCCTGGGGTTCATGGAACCCCAGGTTAAGAACCACTGATCTAGACGTTGCCCCAAAATTCAAATACAATAGCAAAGAGGGTGACTGAACTCACCTTGCAGGTGAAGTAGTAGTATGGCACATCCAGGGCGAGGAGGGCCTGAAGGCCTGCAGGCCTGGAGAAGCAGTCCTGGAGCAGGAGTCCGTGTTCCTGCGTACAGAAGAGCGTCACCACTGACACGTCCTCCTGAGAGAGAAAGAAACCGCCACAGCGTCAGGAATCCTGCCAGCAACGCCAAAACGGCTACAGACGATCACCGCAGCCTGTCGCCTACCAGATCTGAGAAAGCGTTGGCTGATTTCTCCGAGCCGATCGGCGCGGTCTCGCAGACAAAGAGTCGAGGTTCGCTCTCATCCCAGTAGTGGGACACTGGAAAACGGCCACTGATTTCATTTTCCTGGAACTTTTGCCTGAAATGACAGAAAATGTCAATAAGGCAGGGCTGGGAAATGTATATAATACTATAGCACTTCTATGAAGTTGAACAATATTTAGAGGTTGTGTGAAGAGGTTATTATAGGTCTGTAGTCTATATGGGGTGAATGCTCCTACCACCACCACATAGTGTTAGTATTTATTTCTTAGTATAGTTTATAGTTTATTTAATTTAGACATATATTTTCCAATGTGTGCACACTTCATGTATAGTTGTGTTTTTGAGTTTGCTTATAGGAGCCAGCTGGTGGAGGAACCTGGGGCAAACCATCTACAAATTACTGAAAGACCGAAGGGGGAGACTCCAAGGTGATTATTATTATTTAATTTTGTCACTTAAATATTCACTTATTGCTTGTGTTAAGTTAAAGTTAGTTTTGCTTTATTTATTTATAGAATGTTTTACCCAGTAAAAATGCTGGTTTTAAATTAACACCCAAAAGTGTCTATATGTGTCCAAGTCAGCTGGTGTTAAATTCAACACTACAGAGTCACATTAACATTTACAACGGTGCTGGTGTTAAAATATATTAAAAGTAACACCAGTGTAGTGTTGATCACAAAACATAATGTGGTGTTAAAAAAGTCAATAATTGACCCACAAGGTGTCAATATGAATCAAATCCAGTGGAAAATATTCCAAATGGAAAGTTTAACTTTTCTTAAAAAGTATATATATTTCAGTATATAGACCAATGTTAATTTAACAAAAAAAATGGGTGTCAATCTTTTAACACTTTCAAAAGTGTTACTTTAACACCAGCTGACTTGGACACATATGGACACTTTTGGGTGTTAATTCAACACCGGCATTTTTAACTGTGTAGTTAATTTTGTATTTATTTGTTCTTTTGTTAGGTCAGACCTCCCCCATGTGGTAGATTTATGTTACTCCACCCCTATTTAAGCAGCCTTGGTTCTTTGTTTGTTAGGTCAGTTTTGTTTGTGTTCAGTTGACCTCAGTTAATTTGGATCCACATTTGTTATTTATCCTTTGATTTATTCTTGCTTTAAATCTTTTTGTCAACGATTTTTTTGAGGAATTAAAATCAAAACTTTTTTTACTTTGAACATTTTTTCTCTTCGTTTGAGTTTGGTCCCTTCACACTATACAAAACATTTCAAATATATTTTTTACACAAAATCATCTTAGATAATGAGTTTTTTCTGCTCAGGTGAACCATCGAGTTGTTTTAGGGCGTCTGTCACTTTAAATCTAAATATGTTGCTGTTGGCCCCAACTGAACATTTACTCTCACACATAAAAATGGCTGCAAACAAGATGTGCAATTATTCAATCACACATCTTTGACAAGCAGAAGTGGAGAATCCTGCATAACCAAGAAGAATGCAACAAGTGGTTTCTGGATGCTAAGTTAGCAACAAAACACTTCGTCTGTTCCAGCAGCCATTGTGCAGCGGATACAGTGGGAAAACGTGCTGCAGCTCAGCTTGGGTTGCTAGGTAACGGCTCACTAATGGCTCGCTTGGTTTTTGAAACGGCTCGTTTTCCAGACACCAATAAAACATGACAATTTTTAAGTTTAACATTTTTTAACAGAAAATTCTTTTTAAAAAGTGCATACTTTGCAAGAAAAATACAAAAAAGTTACTGTTTAAAAAGCAATCTTGTTATTTTTTGTGGAAATGCTTTTTGTATATTACTTGAAATCAGCTAGTATTTTTATTTTATTAATTTTAAATAAAAAAAAACACAAAGTCTTCACCATTTTTTAATAAAATCATTAACAGCCCCAGGTTGCAGAGCCCTGCAGGGCCACAGAATTCACTACAGCGAGCCAGATTTGGCCCGCAGGCCATGAGTTTGATACCTGAGCAATAGGAATAATGTCTTTACTTATCGCTTTCATCAGGCACAGAGACGCCAGAGGACGGCCTGCCGGTGAAGAAGTCAAAGTGCGTCACGGTGTCCATCTCAATGTCGTAGAAATACACTTTATGATCGGGTCGTCCGTTAACCTGACAAACAGATCCGATTAAATTCAGCTTAAAAAAACAAGCTGATGTTTCTTTGATTTAGAAAGTGTGACTGAACCACGCCGAGTCACCTGAGAGGCTAGCAGGCTAACTTGGCTGCCGCTGGCGTTGCATTTGACGGACCTCAGGGCGCCGAGGCCGCTGATGTGGTCGGACAAATTCTTAGCGCCGCAGTGAGCTTTGGCGTCTCTGCAAGAGAAAACGGAGTTCGACGGAGGTTTAGGGCCAGCATGAGGAAAAATACATATTACAAGAATAAATCCATACGAGAATAAAGTCTGAATATAGTAATGCTAGAATAAAGGTATAATGTATAAAGGTATAATGTCACCAGAATAAAGTCACAGTGATGCGATGATGTTAAGAGAATAATATTCTCGTCATACATTAGAAAAAAATCAGAGAAAAAAGTCGTAAGATTAAGAAAATTCAACTAGTTATAAATAAGATATATTTTGAGAATAAGGTCATAGTAGACACATAAACATCAGATTATTATAAATAACAGGACACAGCTGATATTCTGATGCTAATAGATTCAGTGATTCTTGAGAATAGGGAGAAAATGGGTTTTAATTTTCACAATTCTTTTTGTTATTTCTCAACCTTATGTTTGCAAATATGATAAATAATGTTTTGGAAATGTAAAGATGCTGAGGTACAGGCTCCCAGTTGCAACATTTAAAAAAAAACAAAAAAAAAAAACATTTTAATCGACCCGACCCAGAACGTTGTCATCACCATCTGACAAAAATAAATATAAAATAATTTTTAATGACCCTGTTAGTGATATTTTTACTCATTTTACAGACAAATGCTTCTCAAGAAACAAAATAAATATTATTTAAAACGAAAAACAACAAGCCACTTAGGAATAAAAAAGAAGAAAAAACTAAAGAATAACTTAAGCTAACCAGAGCTAACTAGCCTTAAGCTAACCAGAGCTAACTAGCCTTAAGCTAACCAGAGCTAACTAGCCATAAGCTAATCAGAGCTAACTAGCCTTAAGCTAACCAGAGCTAACTAGCCTTAAGCTAACCAGAGCTAACTAGCCTTAAGCTAACCAGAGCTAACTAGCTCTCTTAGCAAAGGAAGAAACAGGAACAAAGGCTTTTACAGGCATCATCCACCAACTACAATGTTTAAAATAAAAAATATTCAGTAAAGACCTGGAAAATATACATTGTTGTCTCACATGACCAGGTTAGTTTAGTCAGATATTTGAAAAAATAATATTTTGTGTATATTTTATTCAAATTTTGTGCTTTATCCATAGGACCTATTTTGTTCCTATTCTCAAGAATCACTGAGATTACGTATTTCTTCATCTGTAAACCAGATACCAAAGTATAACTTCACAAGATGCTCAACATTCCCCATTTCACCACAGCTGTCAAACTGATCTTTTGTTGTGGAGTTCTCATGATAACATGACGACTTTATTTTGATGCTCTGATTGCGTTGGCTACCGTCTGGAGAGGTCGTAAACTCTGATGTGCGCCGTGTCTGTTCCCACTGCCAGGTACGACTGGCACACGTCCAGCAGCACCGGGTTTCCCTCGGCCCGGGAGAAGGTCAGCAGCTGCTTCACTGTCCCCTGAGGGACGAGCAGCAGCAGCAGAAACGTTCAAACCGGGGCTGAGCTTCAGACGGCAGGATGCGGCTACGGCGGGTAGCAACGTACCTGAGGAGTTCGGATCTGGACTCTGCTTGGTTCCACCGTGTAAAGGTTCTCGTCATGAACAGCGACAATGGGGGAATCGCAAGGAAAAGATCCTGCAATGGATGGAAGGGAAACAGGCTAAACTACCTGAATCATTCTCATTTTGTCACGTTTCATACACAAACTTTCAAGGACTTTATATTATATATATGTTATATGATATATCTGCAACCTGTGGCTCTTTGGACCTTCTACTCTGAGGTTTGAGAATCCTTGTACGATGTCGCTCTGCTAAAACTCTGCTTGAGGAGACCCCAAAAGGGCAACTCCTCATGTAGATCGATGTTTTTAAATGTTTATATTTTTACTTTTAATAATCTTTTTATCTTTTTCAAAATCTCTGTCTCTTTCTGTTTTTATTTTTATTTTAAATTGTGCAAAGCACTTTGAAATGCCTTGCTGCTGAAATGTGTTATACAAATAAAATTTGATTGATTGATATAAGTAATAATATTACGAGGTTAAAATAATTTTAAAAAGAGAATAAAGTCAGATTATGAGAATAAAATCGCACGATAAAGTCAAAATAATACAAGAATAAAGTCAGTATTACGAGAATAAAGTAAAAAAAAAGAAGTATGACAATAAAGCCATTATATTATGACATTATTCTTGAATTATTTCGACTTTATTCTTGTACCGTTTTATTCTCAGAGTATTATGGCTTTATTCTTATTTAATTTTTCATGCTCTGTCGTAATTCCCCAAGTGTTCAGGGAGTTCATCGTGACGTATTATTGGCTCTTTGAACGTGGCGTCACGCTCCCCAGAACTCCGCCCGCTCCGCCTGCACAACCAAACACACATCTAACCTCATGTCGCTTTAAAAACATCTAGAAGACGCAGCGCAGATACGAGCCGTCAATCACGACGACTGGCGGCCCTCGGTGAAATAACAAAGTAATAAGATTAATGTTCATGTACTTTAATATGCAGTCAAATATCGCATTATGGGGAAGGTGCGTCTAACCATTGGTAACCATGGAGACAGTGCCGCACCGTCATGTAGCCTAGCATGTATGGGGAAAACTGGTTAGCATCTCGTCTTTTGTACGTTTTTAATGCTGCTCCGGTGTAACGGGAAGCGCCGTTTAAAAATTCAGTAATTTGATCAACACGTCGGGAGGGAGGAGGTACGCAGGCGCGGAGCTATGGGGGGGGTTGTGGGGGGCCGCTGCCCCCCGAGCCGGGTCGGATGGGGACCCGGGTCTGGAGGCGCCAGGGAGGGAGGGATGGTTTCAAGTCGCTCAAATGCCTGATTATATACGGAGAAAGTCGCCCTCGCCTGTTGAGAATAGGTGTATTTAATGTTAAAGTTACTTTCCCCAATGGAATATATACCAGTCGGTCCCAGTGACTGTTTCACTCACGGTTTAGCTGAAACGCTTCCTGGGTAAAAATCAAGACAAACGCGGCACTAACCCCCTCGTTACACAGTTTCAGTTTCATTCAGTTTCCAGTAGCGCAGTAAGGGGGCCTGGTGATTCGTTAGGGGTCTGGTACTTGGCCCCGCCCCCCGGCCCGACGCCGACTTGTTCCGCTAGTGGAGGTTTGGGTCAGTATCTAAGCTAGCCGTTTCCAACTTTTGTAAATCCCGCCGTCTGTGAACTTCAACCAGGTGAGTTACGTTCACAGACAAATCTCCACTTAAACTATGAATAAACTGGCAAAAAACTATTTGGGAAGACGCTTTCCGTCGCTCTGCCTGCCCTTCCCTTCCGCCGTCCGTCATGGCGCCTGGAATGACTTGGTGACGTAGCTGCACGTTACCCGTGACATGCAGAGCCGAGCCTGAGAGCTCATGGACGGAGATGTGCTTCCCGTTCCAGACCGTCACAGAGTCCTGCTGGAGGAACAGGGACGTCAGTCTGATTTCCAGGGCTGAGCAGAGTCCAGCGGTTCGGTTGGGTTCGGTTGGGTCTCACCTTGCTGACGCACACTCCTCTGATGTGGACGTCACACTGCAGAGGAAGCGTCTCGCCGCTGCTGAAGTTTGTGATGCTGAGCTGAGTCGGGGCGAGCTGCACTGCCGCCACCTGCTGGCCGAAGTGCGCCGACATCACATGCTCACTGAGGATCAGGACCGTTCTGGAGTTGTTGGCGGCCAGCAGGTTCTGATTGGAGCCCCACTGATGTCACACACACACGCACACACACACACACACACACACACACACGCTCCTTGAGGCTCGATATAAACCCGTTAGTTTACATGACGAGCTCAGAGTGACGGTACCTGCAGCTGGGTGACGTTCCCGTGGATCTCAGTGGGAGTCTGCAGCTTCCACAGGGCTTTAGCGTCGGCTCTGTAGCTGCTGCTGCTGCTGCTGCTCGTCGGATGTGTCGCCATCTTCCACATCGCTATGCGGCCTTTGGAGGTTCCAGCTGCCAGGATCTCTGCACAGTTCACATTTTTATTAAGGAAAGCTGATTATTCAGAGCTGCTGAAATAACGTCGGGGAGGAGGGAGCGGTTTTTTTCGGTTGCGTCCGATTTCCTTAAGATCAGCCGATACTTGCATCTCAAAACCGATCTTATCTACCGCCACTCAATCCTGAAAATCAGCCACTGACGCACAGACTGGCCCCGATAATCACGATAATCACTAAAGGTTCACCGATTTATCAGCGCCACTTTCTTTAAGTTTGGGAAATCGGTGATCAGACGAAACTTACACGTGAAGCTGATCTCCTCTCCCTGGGTGAAGGTCTAAAAATCGGCCGAATCCTCTCCTGCTGTGCAGTCAGAGAGGTTTGGCCAACAGACCGGCCCACCGGGTCGGGTCTGCATGTTTCCAGTTAACAACAGTTACCCCACCGTTACCAGGGATGGAGTGATGAAGGGTCAATATCTCGCTAAAAGGTTATTTGTAAGAAAACGTCTTATTTCAAGCATACTAAGACATTTGCAGTAGAAACTAGTTAAAAATACTCAGTAAGATTTAGTATTTTTGCAGTGTAGGTGTCGCTGGCAGTGGATAAAGGTGGCAGAAACAATGCGACTACTAGGGCTGTGTAATAATATCAATATCATGATATATATCGATATTTTCTTTCCTAGAAAAAAATCGATATTCATCCTCAAGTATTGTAACGTCCAACTGTCACCTTGTTCACTCACTGCTTGCTTCACCAGGTCATCAGGCTTAGAGTGATTCCTTCAGATGTTCAGGTTAAAAAGGTATCAAACTATTCAGAGCAGGAACTTGGTTCACTTTATTTACTTTACTAATGCATGTCAGCTACAGTTTGGACTGTTTCAACTAAAAGAAACATGTTTTCTCTCCACTTCTTTGATTCATTTTGTCCAGCTGTTCACTTTAAATCTGTGTCCAACCAGAACCAGGTATTGTGTAGTTGGAGCTTTTAATCAGTTTTCAATTAAATTAATTCAATCCAACTTTATAACAGTCACAAAATGTCACCAAAGTCACTCTGTCCCTCTAAAATCCTTCAGAAAATTGCAAAAGTGTATTGAATTGTATCGTCTGCTGAATATCGCGATATATATCGTATCGTGGGCAGAATATTGTGTATTGCATCGTATTGTGAGATTATTGTATCACTACAGCCCTAGCGACTACTGGACGTATTTTCCAGATTTTCCTTTCTTTTTCCATATTCTGAGCCTGTAAATGAATTTACCTCTGGCCGCGCAGTAGGAAACACAGTTGATCATCTCTCCCTTCTTAAATCCCAGAGTTTCGTCCAGAGATAGAACGTAGTTCTCATCTCTCTCCAGGTCCCAAATTCTGACACGTTTAAAGGGAAAATAATCCAGCAGATTAAAATCACTGGTTCGTGTTGGTCTGTAGAGGAGCGGCGGACAGAAACTGACTTGATGAGCGGTTCTCCTGTGGCTGTGATGAGGAGGCTGTTCTCGGTCCAGATGATGTCGACGTTCTGCCCGACTGTGCTGCTCAACTTCACCTGCAGACAGAAACCAAGCAACACAATAAAAATGCCGGTGTTGAATTAACACCCAAAAGTGTGTATATGTGTCCAAGTCAGCTGGTGTTAAATTCAACACTACAGAGTCACATTAACATTTACAACAGTGTTAGTGTTAAAATATGTTAAAAGTAACACCAGTGTAGTGTTGATCACAAAACATAATGTGGTGTTAAAAAAGTAAATAATTGACCCACAAGGTGTCAATATCAATCAAATCCAGTGGAAAATATTCAAAATACACAGAAATGGAAAGTTTAACTTTTCTTAAACCCATTTCAGTATATAGACCAACGTTAATTTAACAAAAAGTGGGTGTCAATTTTTAACACTTTCAAAAGTGTTACTTTAACACCAGCTGACTTGGACACATATAGACACTTTTGGGTGTTAATTCAACATCGGCATTTTTACTGTGAGCGGTCTCCGGTTCGCTTAGCGTTCTCATATGCATTCAAACCGGACCAGAGTTCACTTCAACCGAACAGAACCAAGGTTTAGAGGACCAGAGTTCGTTTCACATTCACATCTCCCCAGATGAACTGGGCTTTCTGTTAAAGCAGACTGGAGTTGGATTAAAACAACTTTATTAGTCTTTTGCTGTAAAGTGTAAGGCTGTCTAATTCAAAACCGGCATTTTTACTGTGAAGGGAAGAGCAGCACAACGACAGCATGTTTTTACTCAACTAAAGGTAAAAAGAAACGACTGGAGTACGACAGGAGTAACTGATCAAATTATCAATCATTTAATATTTAAAAATTACATCTTCAGACGGAGCAAAATATAAAGTTAAATGGAAATTTTGGTTTTCTAAGGGGAAAAAAATGACAAACAACAAGAAATAACAAAATCGGCCAAAATAAAATTCTTCCAAATCAGTTTCTTTTAATAAAAAATGAATGAAACTTTAACTGAAACTGCAGCTGTGTGTGTCTGTGTCTGGTGGATTTTTAGTTAAAACATGTTTGTTGTTCATTCAGTGGGTAAAAACTGCAGAAATACTTCATAATGAAATAACTCAAGTAAAAGTAAAAAGTACAGCGTACTTTTAAATGTACGTTTTACAAGTAAACGCAACTGGTTAGTACCCAACTCTGCCTGTTACACTGAACATAACCTGGTTATTTATTAATTAAAATGAAGACGTGACATTTACTGCAGCAGTCAGACATCTAACTCTAGGAAGCTACGGACCTTCATGGACTCGTGAGCGCCCCCTTCTGGTCTCAGCGCGTACTGCGACAGCATCAGGGTGTCCGTGACGACCACCAGCACGCCCCTCTTGTCCAGGTAGAAGAGCTTCCTGATGGCGCCGTCCTCGCTCAGCAGGGGGCTCGTTCTGCCCTGTTCGTCCACCGCATGGACCTTTCCTGCAGGTCATCACAAATCGGCTTCAAACGGGTTTACACGGAGACACAGGGGGCGCCAAAAGTCGCTTAAAAAACAAAAAAGATTGAACCCCATGCGTTTTTTCATCATCATTTTTGTTTTCTGTTATCCAATCATTAAAAAAAAAAAAACAACTACACGTTAATATAACTGATTTAACCGTTATTTTTGTTGGCCACTTTCTGATTGGCTGCCAGTTAAAGCCGGTCAAGTTAGCATAGCGAGCTAAAAATGGAAAAGTCTCTGACAAAAGGAGAGCAAAGGAGCCAAACTCTGCTGTGATAAAAAAGAAGAACTATAGAAATCAAATTAAATTTGATGTAATTATTATAAAATTATATTTTCAAGTAAGGGGATTGTGGTAAAAAAAAAAAAAAAAAAAAAGATTATCTGGTAATAAAGTCTGGAGAAACTTATCACAGTATAAGTTTTTCATATAAGTCGATGTCGATAATTATTGATAAGTTTTCCGGAGGTGTGACCTTAAATGTTTCATCAAGTTTTCCTCCATTTTGTTTTTTTTTACTTTTTAGCAGTTATGAGGCAAAGTGGGGGAACTTGAAACTGCTCCAGTTATTCAGCAGGTCGTTGCTAGGCAACCGAAGTCTGGGGGAACTTGAAACTGCTTCTCACCAGCAGGTCGTTGCTAGGCAACCATAGAGCAGTTAGTAGATTCCACCAACTTAGAATATTCTTTATATTGAATATTTTATTAGATGTATCGCCTATTGATATTGATCACATATTTATACTGTTATTGATTTATTGTCCAGCCCTTTAATAAATCATAATATATGATAATAACATTCTCTGTCACAGAATTCTCGATAATCTAAAATCTGAAAAAAAAAATGAGGCAACATTTACGCTAAATGGATAAAATAATTCCTGACTAGTGAATAAAACATTCTAGCAGTGGGTATTTTTAACAGAGTTTGTATCTTTGTGTGTGGGTTTCCAAAGAGGGGGTTCCCGGGCCTTTGGGGGCCACGTGACGGCAACGTTTGGACCGTCTTACCGTCGGCGGTGCTGACGTAGAAGCCCAGTCCCTCCTGAGGGCCCATCTTCAGAGGCGCCCCCTTCCAGCTGAACATGTCCAGGGCCGACTCGTCTCCGCTCACCGACGCCCGCGCCAACATCGCCACGTCGCTATGGAAACAACACGTGAAAACAGGCGCATTTCCACCGGAAACGTCCCTCTGAACGTCTTTAATGTCTGTCTCTGATGAAAATATTTATCTATAAATCTCTTTACATGTAAATATTAAAGTACTAGCTCCTCTGCTGCTGCTTCTTTAATCTGAACTATAAAGTAATAATGGATTTAAAATACATAAAGTATTAAAGAATAACTCATAAATTACAACTGTTCCCCAGGATCCACATTTTTGATTCTGGTTTTTCTGTTTTCTCCGTTCACAATCAACACATAATGCATCTTCAAATAAAAACCAAAACGATAACAATGTTAGAAAGTGTCTTTGAAAACTTTCCCTACTCCTATTGCACGTTTCCAACAAACTTCAATGTATTTTATTTGCATTTTATGTGATGAAGCAACAGAAAGTGTCACGAAACATTTTAGTGGATGATAAATTGTCCCTGTAATTATTGCAATAAATAAATGATAATATTGTCATTTTGAGACCATTTCCAACTAATACAATGATAATAAAAAATGAAATAACCACAAAAATCACAAATACATAAATGAAATGGATTCTTAAAGCTCTAAACATAAACAAAAATGTTTTTATAAAGCAAAATTGGGGGTATAAACTTTGTTAAAAAGAAAAGAAAAAGTCAAACGTCTCAAAATTACTTTTCAAATTAAAGTTTTTTAAGTTTCAAGGTAAAAACCCAATTTAGTTCCACATTTTTTCCATTGACTGGATTTGAATTGATCATGAGAATGATCATGTTAATTGGTTAATTAACTTACACCCCAGGAGAGGCAGGCTTGAAGATACAGCAGGTCAAAGGTTGGCTGTAGTCGTGCTTAACGAGGTGATTTCCTAAAAGTCGCCCTCTGGCGTCTAATTTCCACACGGCCAGAGCTCCGTTCTGCCAAAACACAGCGATGATTAAATTCAGAGTGAAAACGGCGTCCATGTTGTACTGACATCGTCATGAAGCGGCGAACCTGGTCTCCGGTCACCAAGCGGCTTCCGGAGCCGCTCCACTCCAGCAGCGCGATGCGGGCCGAGTGGACGGCCGGCAGCACCGTCTGATCCCCGGACGGATGCGTGAGCAGCACCACCTCCCCGCTCTGCCAGCCCAGAGCCAGAACCGGCTTCACGGGGTGCCAGCGCAGCGCGGCGGCCGGCTGGGCCCGGTCCACGTGGCAGCTCTTCACACACTCACCCTGAGTTTGGACCGGACCGCAAAGAAACATCAGAACCGATCGGTGCAGATTACATTATCAATATGAACCAATTAGAAATATGCACCATGCTGAATTCGATTCAAACCGACTTAAAACTGGATTAAAAATAAGAATCTCGCTGTGAAATGAACATTTTAAATGTTTTTGCGAAGGAGTTTTTAATATAATAAACGAGCCTCGTATAAAAATACATCCGAATTTCTTGAATATGACTGTAAATGTTAATATGAGACGGCGATAACTCACATGATATGACGCTAATGTAACAACCAGGTTGTGGATTATTTATCAGAAAACCAATAAAAATCATAAAAACCCACAAAACAAATGGCAACAACCACATTTACATGTTTTTCTAGATAATATATCCTAAATATTTTTAAACTGTAAGTTGTTTTTTTTTATTTTCATTTTCTTATGTTGTGTTTTAATGTGCACCACTTTGTATCAGCTGTGGTTGTTTTAAAGTGCTTTATAAATAAAGTTGGTATGGTAAATATTCCTCCATAACTAATAATACACTTGACAAAACTATAACAAATCTATATATATATATATATATATATATATATATATATATATATATATATATATATATATATATATATATATATATATATAAAATCCCCTTCTCACCCTCTGCGGGTGGTCTCTCTCTTTTTTCATCCTCTGACCTCTGACCTCTACCAGAGGCCTGGGAGCTTGAGGGTTCTGCGCAGTATCTTGGCTGTGCCTAGAACTGCACATTTCTGGACTGAGATGTCTGATGTTGTTCCTGGGATCTGTTTTAGCCACTGCTCCAGTTTGGGGGTTTCTGCCCCGAGGGCCCCGATGACCACAGGCACCACTGTGGTCTTCACCTTCCAGTTCTTTTCCAGTTCCTCCCTGAGGCCCTGGTATTTCTCCAGTTTCTCATGCTCCTTTTTCCTGATGTTGTAGTCACTTGGTATAGCTACATCCACCACAACGGCTTTCCTCTGTTCTTTATCCACCACCACAATGTCCGGTTGGTTCGCCATTACCATCTTGTCTGTCTGGATCTGGATCCCACAGGATCTTAGCTCGGTCATTCTCCACCACCTTTGGGGGTGTTTCCCACTTCGATCTCGGGGCTTCCAGTCCATATTCTGCACAGATGTTCCTGTACACTATGCCGCCACCTGGTTATGTCGTTCCATGTACGCTTTCCCTGCCAGCATCTTGCACCCTGCTGTTATGTGCTGGACTGTCTCAGGGGCCTCCTTGCACAACCTACACCTTGGGTCTTGTCTGGTGTGGTAGATCTGAGCCTCTATTGCTCTGGTGTTTAGGGCCTGTTCCTGTGCAGCCAGGATGAGCCTCTGCTGTCCTTGAGTCCAGCTTTGTCCAGCCATTGGTAGGATTTCCTGATATCAGCCACTTCAGTTATTTGTCGGTGGTACATCCCATGTAGGGGCTTGTTCTCCCATGATGGAACCTCTAGCCCCTCATCCTGTGTTCCCCATTGCCTGAGACATTCCCTGAGCATATCATCCGTTGAGGCTTTGTCCTTGATGTATTTATGAATCTTGGATGTTTTCATCCTGGACAGTGGCTCTCACACTCGCTAGTCCTCTGCCTCCTTCCTTACGGCTCGTGTTCAGTCTCAGGGTGCTGGATTTGGGGTGGAACCCTCCATGCATGGTTAGTAACTTCCGAGTCTTAACATCCGTGGCCTTTATCTCTTCTATTGGCCAGCTAATTATTCCGGCAGGGTATCTAATTACTGGTAAGGCATAGCTGTTTATTGCACGGATCTTGTTCTTGCCATTGAGCTGGCTTCTCAGGACTTGCCTTATTCGTTGGAGGTATTTGGCTGTGGCTCCTTTCCTTGTGACCTCGTCGAGGTTGCCATTTGTTTGTGGTATTCCCAGGTACTTGTAACTGTGCTCTATGTCTGCTATTGTTCCATCTGGGAGTGAGACCCCTTCTGTGCGGACGACCTTCCCTCTCTTTGTAACCATCCGACCACACTTTTCTAGTCCGAATGACATCCCAATGTCAGTGCTGTATATCCTGGTGGTGTGGATCAGTGAGTCGATGTCTCGCTCACTCTTAGCGTACAGCTTGATGTCATCCATGTAGAGGAGGTGAGTGATTGTGGCCCCGTTCTTCAGTCGGTATCCGTAGCCAGTCTTGTTGATGATTTGGCTGAGGGGGTTCAGGCCTATGCAGAACAGCAGTGGGGACAGAGCATCTCCTTGGTATATGCCACATTTGATGGAGACTTGTGCAAGTGGTTTGCAGTTGGCTTCAAGGGTGGTTTTCCACAGCCCCATCGAGTTCGCAATGAAGGCTCTTAGAGTCCTATTGATGTTGTACATCTCTAAGCATTCATTGATCCAAGTGTGTGGCATTGAGTCATAGGCTTTCTTGTAATCTATCCAAGCGGTGCACAGGTTGGTGTGTCGGGTTTTGCAGTCTCGGGCGACTGTGTGGTCTACAAGGAGTTGGTGTTTGGCTCCTCTGCTATTTTTGCCAATGCCCTTCTGTACCGTACTCATGTATTTATCCATGTGACCACTTATCTTAGCCGCTACGATGCCTGATATGAGCTTCCATGTTGTAGAGAGACAGGTTATTGGCCGATAGTTGGATGGGATTGAACCCTTTGAGGGATCCTTCTGTATCAGGATTGTCCGACCTTCAGTTAACCATTCAGAGTGAATCCCATTTTGTAGCAGCTGGTTCATTTGAGCTGCCAGTCGCTCATGGAGGGCAGTGAGTTTCTTTAGCCAGTAGGCATAGATCATGTCAGGTCCTGGTGCTGTCCAGTTTTTCATACCCGAGACTCTTTCTTGGACATCTGCCACAGTGATGGTTACTGGGGCTTGTTCAGGGAGGTTGCTGTGTTCCTCTCGTAGAGAGGTCAGCCACTTTGCACTGCTGTTGTGGGTCACCTCCCTTTCCCATATGCCTTTCCAGTATTGTTCAGTCTCCAGCCTTGGTGGGTCTGCTCTGTTGTTAGTACCCTGCCATTGAGACACTTTAGGTGGTTGGGTGTGGAAGAGCCGGTTAATCCTCCTGGCTTCATTCTCTCTTGTGTATCTCTTCAGGCGGCTGGCCAAGGCTTGGAGCCTTTGTTTGGCAGTTTCGAGTGCTTCAGGTATGGACATCTGGCTGTACTTCTTGTGTACTGATCTATTCATTGCACCCCTTTGGAGCTCTGACAGTTGGCTCACTTCCCTCCTTGTTATCTTGATCTTAGCCTCTAACCGTCTTTTCCATGGTGGGTATTGGGTCTCATGATTGCTCTTATAGCCAAGCATCTCAAGGATCACTGATGCTGAGTTGTATATGAGCTCATTGGTTTCTGTTATGGTGTTGGTAGGGATCGTTCTCAATGCCGCATTCACATCTTCAATTAGGCTTTCTGATGGTGCTTCACTCAGCCGTTGTAATTGGCGTCGGGGTTGTCTGGTGTTCATTACGGCCACGATTCTCTCTCTCAGGTCAGTTGCTGCCTCGTTCAGCTCTGCTGGTTCGTTCATTACTGGGGCTACATACCCAGTCTCTGGGTGGGTAGTTAACTCCCTTCTGACCTGGCGTTCTGGCTCCTCCCCTTTGCCATAGCATTTGTGTTGAACCTCGTCAATCTCAAGTTGTGACAGCAGTTGCCGTTTGCGGATGTTGGAACACTGAGCCGCTAGTTGCTTAGCAGTTAGTGTTGACTGGGGATGTCGAAGTAACCATTCCTCCCACAGTCTTTGCATGTAGCCCCTCTGACTAGGGTTACTTGAGTAGTAGCATTCCAACAGATCCATGTTTTCACCTCTCGCCCATTTCCGTCTTGTTCCAGTAGCCCATTTTTCATCTAGGTGCTCTGGTTCCCCAGCACCTGACGCAGACCTTGTTTGGCTGGGCGACGTCTGAGCCGGCATGTCGTGCTTATCAGTGTCTCTCATGGTATGAGGTCGGCATATAGCTCCAAGGGTCTTGCCTAAGGACCCACACTGACAGCTCAATTGACTGTTGTAACTTCATCCCAGCCTGGATTCGAACCCTGGTCTCCCGGGTGGTAGACTGGTGACTTATATATATATATATATATATATATATATATATAAAAAACCCCAAACCATAGTACTTTTTTTGAGTTGGTAAATAAAGAGCAAATGTTTCCAAACCCACAGGTTTCGTTGATCATAATAAGAGGAATAAACAGTTAAATTAATTAATTCCCATGTTAAGGGAACAGATTGATTCAAACAGAAATATTTGTTCCTCTCCTATAAAGTTAGAAATAAAGGGAATTCATGTTAGATATTTCTTAAAACAAGTTCGATACGTCAGGCAAACAAAGCGGGAACCGATGAGAGGAATGTTTTTTAACGGGCCGTCTGATCCCAGTTTACCTGCTGCAGGTAAAGATCCACGCTGCCACCGGACGCGGGGCTGCTGGACGCCACGGCCAGGATGGGGAGCGTGGCGTGCCAGGTCAGCTGAGACGGCAGGTTGCTCCTGTCGGGGGCTTCGATGCGGTGGTCGAAATACACCGCCATGTTCCCTCAGTACGGCTGGACGGCAGAGATGGAGTTAGGAACATGATAGCAAACTATGCATGTGTGTGATGAACTTTGTTCTTTATTCTAGAGTAATCAGTAATCATGTTCTAGATATCTTTAAAATGTGATCTGGTCTGATCTGGTAAAACAAACTTCACTGGACGATAAATTGTCTCAGAAATTATTGTGATAAACAATGATATTGTCATTTACCTGTATCTATATATTTTTAAGTATTATATAGGTAAAGGCATAATAATGCAAGTTTACCCTCTAATAAACTTTAAAATTGTAAAGAACATTTTAAACATCCAAAATAAAACACAATCAAAAACAATACATAATAAAAACATAAAAACAATCAAAACCATAAATAAAATGTATTGATTTCTATGTAAACATTTCCCTTAAAAATATTATCAGAATGTAAATGATCATGCTTATTTTATTATTTACTTATTACGACAGGTTTAGTCATCCAGCCTGTTTTATTGATATTTGTACAGATATTTAATTTATTTTTTCTGTCTTGCTGTTGTTCTATGACTGTCTCTCTGTGTTATTTTCTTTCCCACCTTAGTGCAAGGACTAATTTTAAGGGATGATAATAAAATAATAGATACAGATCACTTCACTACTTGGTGTTATAGCTTGTGAATCAGAAGTTGATTAAGAATCATTTAATAATTAAAATGCGCAGTTTGTCAATTTTTGAAAAAATCTCGTTTTCATTCATTCTTTTTAAAATTCTCCCACTCTACTGCACATTTCTTTTCGTCAGATTTGCTAGTTTTAAAAACTGTTTGTCTCCTATTGTGTATTTTTATGTTATGACGCTACATGTGGACATTTTCCTGTCACTTGTCTCCTGGTACAACCGAATCTCCTCATATTAAATGGCATTTCCATCCTATTTTGGCTCAACTTCTGGGTAATTTTACTTTAAGGTCGCATTAACAACGTATAATACGAACACGGGCAGATTTAAATGAGATCGATTACGATAGTCAGCCAGAGGCGATATGTGTGAAAACACACAAACCTCACAGCATCAATTAGCTGTTAGCATTAGCTTAGTTAGCATTAGCAAAGTTAGCGCCTGGAGTCTCTTCCGCGCTGAAACACGACAAAACAAAAACTACGAAACCCGTTTGGCAATGAAGACTTACTTTACTGTCTCTCCTCTTCGGTTAGCGACACTTCGCTTTGTCACAACAGACGGAACCCGTCATTTGGACCGTTACTTCAAGCCGTGTTGTCCGCTGGAAAAGCGTCTTTCTCAGTTGCCCATGACAACCTCAGAGGCTACGTAAGGAAGCGTAGCGACGGAAAGCAGCGAACGGAGCCGAGTCCGTGCCGAAGATGGAACATTGATGGGGAGCTGTACGAAAACCCTTAAGATCACAAACTGCGCTATTTTAACATTTTGTATTGTTGTTCCAATTATTTAGTAGGATATGTTCAAACTGTACTTTTATTATGATGATGTACAAACATTTATGGAAGTCCATTTCCGCCATGAAAAAAAGCGAAACAGGAAGTCAGAATTTTGAGATTTAAAGTCATAATTATGACTTTGAAAGTCGAAATTATTACTTTATTAAGTCATAATTATTTAAAGTCATAATTATGACTGTTGAAAAGTCAAATTCTGACTTTGAAAGTCGAAAAATCTTGACTTTTGAAAGTCAAAATTCCTGACTTTATTATAAAGTCATAATTATTTAAAGACATAATTATGACTGTGAAAGTCAAAATTCTGACTTTGAAAGTCGAAATTATGACTTCCTGTTTAGCTTTTTTTTTTCATGGCGGAAATGGACTTCCATAAAAATTAGCTTAAGCCTCCAATCACAAATTTTCTAACTTTTTGTGCTGTTAGATTTTTCTGAGTCTTCTGATTAGTTATGCACCAATTTCTTTAAAAGTATTGTTTTTGTGTCCCTTTATAAATGTTTCACCATTTACAGCTCGATAAACCCATTCCATCATAATATACAAATGTTATTTATTAATAATAGTTTTAGAGTACTTCAAATATACTCAAGCCAACATTAAGCTTGTTCTAAAATGATTGCTGGAAGTTTCCATAATTCTGTTCTACAAAAGGGCAAAATATGGTTTAAAAAGTGCAATATTTTAGATAAAAAGGGAAAATTTCATTGGCACCGTAGATTTTTCATCTGGTGTTGATTCACACCAAAACCCAACAGGAGTGTTTAGTTCCTTCAATCTTAGCTTCATATGTATCCAAACAACAGATTGAGTAAATATTTTTCATTTTATAACAGTAAAATAAAATTAATGGATTTCCCTTAAAGTATTTTATGCATCTTTACCAGGTTTACCAAGCAACACATATTTATAAACTCATCAAATTCATTAGTTTACATAGAGAGAGAGAAAAAAAACCCCAAAAAGTAAAGATGTTTCAAACAAAAAGCATTTTTAATTGGAGAATATTCCAGCTTGTACAGATGACTGTCATGACCGGATGTGGTAGCACTTCCATTACGTCCAAAAGCTTTTCTGTACAGAAATATGGAAACAAACTGCTGCTGGTACCAGAAAGATGTTGTGTTATGTTATGTTTTAATGTTAATGTGTAAGTTATGTTTTAATCCTGATATTTAGAACTAAAACAGAAAGACGAGCAGGAACTTCCTAACCGACTTACACACTGCAAAAACACAAAATCTCACCAAGTATTTTTGTCTAGTTTTAGTGCAAATATCTTATTACACTACAAATTAGTCAAAACTAACTTACAAGTAACTTTTAAAGAGACATAAGAACTTAGTTTTAAGATCCCGAATATTACTAAAAAAAAAAACTAGTTCCACTGGCAGATTATTTTACTTATAAAATGGAAAAATGTCTTAATAAAAGTGAAATAATCAGCCAGTGGAACTAGAACTGGGTTGCTAGGAGACAGACTGGGCTCGGCTGAGGTTGCTAGGAGACAGGCTGAGCTCAGCTGAGGTTGCTAGGTGACAGGCTGAGCTCAGCTGAGGTTGCTAGGAGACAGACTGGGCTCGGCTGAGGTTGCTAGGAGACAGACTGGGCTCGGCTGAGGTTGCTAGGTGACGGGCTGAGCTCGGCTGAGATTGCTAGGAGACGGACTGGGCTCGGCTGAGGTTGCTAGGAGACAGACTGGGCTCGGCTGAGGTTGCTAGGAGACAGATTGGGCTCGGCTGAGGTTGCTAGGAGACAGATTGGGCTCGGCTGAGGTTGCTATGTGACAGGCTGAGCTCGGCTGAGGTTGCTAGGTGACAGGCTGAGCTCGGCTGAGGTTGCTATGTGACAGGCTGGGCTCGGCTGAGGTTGCTAGGTGACAGGCTGAGCTCAGCTGAGGTTGCTAGGTGACAGGCTGGGCTCGGCTGAGGTTGCTAGGCAATGGAACTCATACTTTTTCTTCAATATTGTGTGATTATTGACTAAACGAGCTCCTACATCGTGATAAGAACGTGATGTGTAAGTTAGTTCTGTTGGTAATATTTTGTGTTTTCGCAGTGAATGGCATCACGTTGGTCACCGGTCCACTTCCTGTGTCCGGCTGAATGTTCCAGGAAGTTTAAAAAAAAAAAAAAAAGCAAAGCACCTGCGACAGTAAATGCAGAGTTTAAAGGACGTCCTGATCCGGATGATAGGAAAAACATCCAGGAAACATCTGGAGCGTCTCCTCCACCAGGACCTCTCCTCGTGCAGATGCTGACCCGGTCACGACTCCAGGCTGAGGCCGTTCGGGTTCTGCAGCTGCTTCTTGAGGTTCTGGTCCAGCAGAACCAGGCTTTGCACAGCTAAATTACGGCAGTCGGCGTCCGGGTCCGCTTCGGCCACATCTGTGGACAGACAACAGAACCAGAACCAGAACCGCTTTTTAGAGAAAGGAAAATAAACTTTGTTTTAGTTCATTCTGTCTTTCAGTCTCAGTTCAATCAGAAACTGATTTTCTGCTCCAGGCAAAAAGAAAAAAGGAATAAAAACGGAGCGAATCGCATCACAGGACATCCTGGTTCCTGTTCTCCTTCCCAGAAATCTGTGTGTGTGTGTGTGTGTGTGTGTGTGTGTGTGTGTGACTGCTGACAGAAATACACTCTGCAGGTGGAGATGTGAACCTCAGGTCAGAGAAATATCCCATCATGCTTCGCTCTCTTCAGCGTCAGATTTCCATGTTGTGAAAATTTGGTTTCGGTTTCACAGAGAAACTCGAGACTTTTTAGTTTTTTATGTTGATTCTAAAATATAAAAACACAAAAGTTCAGCATGAATCTGTGGCAGAAGAAAGGAAAGATGAAGGAAATCAGAGAAAAGAGAGAATGAATTAAAGGAAAGAAGGAATGAAAGAGGACACAAGGCATTGAAGGAAGGAATTAAACAAGGAAAGAAGGAAGGAACATTCCTGTATCGTTGAAACACCGATTGCTCTAATCTAGTGTTCAGTAGTTATTTTTATTTTTTACCTGCCAGCCAGGTTCTTGTTTCCAGCAGCTGCTGGCTGAGCTCCATCATCAGGGCCTGACTGGGCATGCTCAGAAACACGGCGCAGACGGCGAAGAGGACGCCTCGCCTCACCGTCCTTCAGCGACACGAAACCAACAGAAACCATTAAAACCAATAAAAACTCCAGACTTTCCAGTCAGCATGAGTTGGACGTACTGGTCAGCGTGGTACCGAACGGCCCACACAAAGTCCAACAGCGCAGCTCCCATCTGTGCAGCTATCTGGGAAGAAACAGCATGAGGATCAGTGGGAAACAGGCTGAACGGCTAGCATAGTGTAGCATAGCATAGCATAGCTTAGCATAGCATAGCTTAGCAAAGCATAGCTTAGCAAAGCATAGCTCAGTCAGATTAGCAGCTGAAGTCTGGATTAACAGAAATGTTAACACAATGTTTATATACGACTCAGATTTGAACACATTGAAGAATCAGCATCAGATTATCATCAGTAACAGAACTTTGAAACGAACGTGGACAAAAACTGAGCAGCTTAATAATACAACATAATGAAATATAATATAATATAATGAAATATAATGTAGTATAAAATAATATAATGAAATATAGTATAATATAATGAAATATAATATAATGAAATATAGTATAATATAATGAAATATAGTATAATATAATATAATGAAATAATATAAAATGATATAATGAAATATAATGTGGTATAATACACAGTCCAGTCACATTAATGTGACCACCACGTACTTTCCACTTCAGAGTTAAATAACCAATCACAGAAGGCAGGTGGCAGCACAGTGCAGTTGAGCATATATAAAGGGTGTGTGTGGGCTTCGGAAAACATTTCAATCGTTGGCGTAATGCAGAAACGAAGCGATTTATCCGACGTCCAAAAGGGCATGATCATTGGCTTTCGGGCCAAGGGTGGAAGCATTTCCGAAACGGCTGAGTTTGTGAACTGTTCGCGTGCCGCCGTGGTAAAAGTGTACCGTGCATGGCAAAATGGGACTGTCCAAAATCAACGACGTGGCAAATGTGGTGCACCACGGGCCATAGATGACAGAGGCGAACGACGGTTGCGGAGATGCGTTCGGGCAGATAGACGGGCTACCGTTGAGCAACTGACCACCAAAATGAACCAAGGGGCTACCACAAGTGTCTCCCAAACCACTATTCAGCGAACATTGCTGCGTCTGGGCCTCCGAAGCGGACGCCTGGTTCGTGCACCTATGCTGACTGGTGTTCATCGACGACGAAGGCTAGAATTTGCACGCCAGTACAGCAGCTGGACGTCCACTGAGTGGCGACAGGTAGCGTTTTCAGATGAATCGCGTTTTATGCTCCATCGGACAGATGGACGTTGGCGTATAAGGCGTGAAACCTCTGAAAGGAACCACCCTGCAACCATTGCAGGAACGGTCCAAGCTGGAGGCGGGAGCATTATGGTCTGGGGAATGTTTTCCTGGCATTCTCTGGGTTCACTGATTATTGTGGAAGGCACGATGGATCAATACAAGTACGCATCTGTCCTTGCGGACCATGTCCACCCCTACATGCGCATTGTTTTTCCTCAGGATGATGGCATCTTCCAGCAGGACAATGCGAGGTGCCATACAGCTGCCAGTGTACGTGCGTGGTTCGAAGAGCACCAGGATGAGTTTACCGTCCTCCCCTGGCCAGCAAACTCACCTGACTTAAACCCAATCGAGCATCTGTGGGACCATCTCGATCGAGTTGTTCGCGCCATGGATCCTCAACCGCGTAATCTAGCGCAGCTGGCCACGGCATTAGAGTCGGCATGGCTCAACATCCCAGAGAAGACCTTCAGGGACCTAAGTGACTCTCTTCCTGCACGTCTCGTAGCAGTTCGCTCTGCGAAAGGTGGTTATTCTGGCTTTTGACAGATGGTCACATTAATGTGACTGGACTGTGTATAATGAAATATAAGATAATATAATGAAATATAATGAAATATAGTATAATATAATGAAATATAATATGAAATGATATAATGAAATATAATGTAGTATAATATAATGAAATATAATATAATGAAATATAGTATAATACAATATAATGAAATATAATGTAGTATAAAATAATATAATGAAATATAGTATAATATAATGAAATATAATATAATGAAATATAGTATAATATAATATAATGAAATAATATAAAATGATATAATGAAATATAATGTGGTATGATATAATGAAATATAAGATAATATAATGAAATATAATATAATGAAATATAGTATAATGAAATATAGTATAATATAATGAAATATAATATAAAATGATATACTGAAATATAATGTAGTATAATATAATGAAATATAATATGAAATGATATAATGAAATATAATATGAAATGATATAATGAAATATAATGTAGTATAATATAATGAAATATAATATAATGAAATATAGTATAATATAATGAAATATAGTATAATATAATGAAATATGATATAAAATGATATAATGAAATATAATATAATATAATGAAATATAGTATAATATAATACAATGAAATATAATGTAGTATAATATAATATAATGAAACATAACATAATATAATGAAATATAGTATAATATAGTATAATGAAATATAACATAATATAATATAATGAAATATAATATAACATGATGAAATATAATATAATGAAATATAATGTAATATAATATAATATAGTGAATATAATATAATGAAATATAATGTAACATAATGTATAATATAGTGAATATAATATAATGAAATATAATGTAATGTCATATAATATAGTGAATATAATATAATAGAATACCGGTGCGTTGACGGCCAGGTGCATGAAGAGGCCCAGAGTGTGGATCAACCTGCCCAGAACCAGGTGGTCACTGCCCAGCAGGTCAAAGGTCACCTCAGGCCTGCCAGAACGGAGTTTTTCTTTAATCAGTTAAAACTATTCAAATCTTCAGAGTTTCACTGAAATACTAACTTGTCGTAATTTCTGAGGAGAGGAAAGAAGAAGTATCCAGCAACAGGAGCGTATCGGTTTGGAGCGGCTCCAGGTCCGGGCCGGGCGGATCCCTGCAGGAACATCGACAAGATGCAACACAGGCAGCTGGACGGGCGTCTGGTTTAACGCCCGACATGATTTCTACAGAGGGAAACGTCTAAAAGTCACAGAAACCGTGGTTTAGACCAGTGGATTCAACCACGTGGTATTCTTTTACTAAAACTCCTGTTTACTTCAGCTGAGTCAATATTTAGATTTTTAAAGGTTTTCAAGTAAAAATAGTGAGCCGTTAACTAGCAACACACGCAGAGCCCAGCCCCGTTACCTAGCAACGCACGCAGAGCCAAGCCCTGTTACCTAGCAACGCACGCAGAGCCCAGCCCCGTTACCTAGCAACGCACGCAGAGCCCAGCCCCGTTACCTAGCAACGCACGCAGAGCCCAGCCCCGTTACCTAGCAACGCACGCAGAGCACAGCCCTGTTACCTAGCAACGCACGCAGAGCCCAGCCCCGTTACCTAGCAACGCACGCAGAGCCCAGCCCCGTTACCTAGCAACGCACGCAGAGCCCAGCCCCGTTACCTAGCAACGCACGCAGAGCCCAGCCCCGTTGCCTAGCAACGCATGCAGAGCCCAGCCCCGTTACCTAGCAACGCAGGCAGAGCCCAGCCCCGTTACGTAGCAACGCAGGCAAAGCCCAGCCCCGTTACCTAGCAACGCAGGCAGAGCCCAGCCCCGTTACCTAGCAACGCAGGCAGAGCCCAGCCCCGTTACCTAGCAACGCAGGCAGAGCACAGCCCCGTTACCTAGCAACCCAAGTAAGTTAGAACTTGCGCCTCCAAAGGTTTAGTGGTAATATTTCTGGTTTAGCGAAACGTTTAGCGAGGCGCTAAGACGAGCGGCGACCTTAGAGATGCGTTTGGTTTTATTCTGGATCCTCTTCTCCACTTCCTGTCTCCAGCTGGCGGCGCCGTTGCCATGGTGAGGCGTCGGCGCCGAGGCGGCTGCGGTTACTTGGTCGGCGGCTGGTTTGGAAAGTTCCTGAGCCGCCAAGGCGAGAACCTGCACAACCCAAACACGCTCAGGTTCATGAAGACTGAAAAGAAAGTGGCCAAAACTGCTGGTTTCACCTCCAAGATGTCCAGTCGCTGCCGCAGGCTGTAGTTCAGGGAGTAAAACTCTGTGGTCAAGTACTGAGTGACCTGAGACAGAGAGAGACGGAGGGATTCACGACGCGCAACGCCATCAACCTGGACGTAGAGGAGGAATCAACGTCCTACAGCAACAGAGTCGACGGCAGCCAGAGCCACCATGGCCGCCTGCCGCAGGACCAGGAAGCCGCTGACGCCGAATCTGTCCTCCAGGTGGAGAAGCACTTTGGTCATCTGGACACTGATCTGAAAAACAACCAAAAAATAACCGAACCGGAGTCAAAAAATGTCTAAAATATTGTGACAGACCGAGTTTATAGTTGGTTCATGCAAAGCAGCAAATCTGAGACAGAGGCAGAAAAATTGAACAGAGAAACTGAATAGTGACTTTAACAATGAACTGAAATAAGACTGAAGTGAACAGAATAACAAAGAATGAACAAATTCTGAGGGAGAAAACTGCCAGTATGCAGGATGTCAGTGAATCAGTGATCGAACAGAAAAATCTGAAAAAACTGAAAAAAGGAACTGAACAGAAAGAACCGAACAGAAAAACGAAGACTACAAAACAACAGAAGAGAACTGAACAAGGACACATGAAAGTGATCGAGATACGAACTGAACTCAACAGAATCTGACAGGAGAATGAACAGTGATCTGAACAGAAGACTGAAACTAGAAGAACCTGAACAGATGAGCTGACAGAACTGAACCGAGAGAACTGAACAGAAAGATGAACGAGTACTGAACGGAAGACTGAACAGAGAACTGAACAGAACGAACGAGACATATGAGAATGAACAGAGATGAGAGAACTGACAGAAAGAACTGAACAGGAACTGAAGAGAACTGAACAGAAAGAACTGAACAGAGAAAGAACTGAACCGAGAGAACTGAACAGAGAACTGAACAGAAAACTGAACCGAACCAGATAGAAACTGAAGAATCAGAAAGAACTGAACAGAGAACTGAACAGAAGAACTGAACAGAGAACTGAACAGAGAACTGAACAAAAGAAAAAACGAACAGAAAGAACTGAACAGAGAACTGAACAGAGAATGAACAGAAATGAACAGAAATGAACAGAAAAGAACTGAACAGAGAGAACTGAACAGAGAACTGAAGAAGTAAGAATCTGGGTCAGACGAAGTGACTGAACAGAGAGAGACGGAGGATCAGACGCGATACAGCAAACTGACGAGGAAATCAACGTACTACAGAAACGATCGACGGAGCCAGAGCACCATGCGCTGCCAGGACAGGAAGCGCTGAGCGAATCTGTCCTGATGGAGAAGCACTGTCACTGGACACTGATCTGAAAACAACCAAAAAATAACGAACGGAGTCAAAAAATGTACAAAATTGGGAATGACCGAGTTATAGTGGCATGCAAAGCAGCAAATCTGAGACAGGAACTGGCAGAAGAAAATGTGAAACAAAGTGAAAATATCTGCTGCATGGAGTTTTACATCTTTAATCTGAACAAAGAACTAAAGAATGAAAGAGAATGAACAAGAATGAAAGAGAACTGAACAAAGTGAACATGAACTGACAAGAACTACAAAGAACTAACAGAGCTGACACGAGTGAAATGAAACAGGTGAGAAGAACCAGAACATGAACTGACTGAAAGAACTGAAAGGAACTGAACAGAAAGAACTGAACAGAAGAACTGAACGAGAACTGAACGAGAACTGAACAGAAGAACTGAACAGAGATGACAGAGATGAACAGTAGAACTGAACGGGAACTGAGAAACAGGAATCGAAGAACTGAACAGAGAACTGAACAGAAGAACTGAACAGAAAGAACTGAACAAAAGAGAAGAAACTGAACAGAAAGAACTGAAAGAAGAAGAACTGAACTGAGAAACTGAACAGAAAGAACTGAACAGAAAGACGAGAACTGAACAGAGAACTGAACAGAGAACTGAACAGAGAACTGAACAGAAGAACTGAACATGAGAATGAACAGAGAACTGAACAGAACTGAACAGAAAGAGAAGACTGAACAGAAGAACTGAACAGAGAACTGAACAGAATGAACAGAAGAACTGAACAGAGAGAACTGAACAGGAGAACTGAACAGAAGAACTGAACAGAAGAACTGAACAGAGAAAACTGAACGAGAGAACTGAACAGAAAGAACTGAACAGAAAGAACTGAACGAGAGAACTGAACAGAGAGAACTGAACAGAAGAACTGAACAGAAAGAACTGAACAGAGAACTGACAACTGAACAGAAGAACTGAACAGAAGAGAACTGAACAGAGAACTGAACAGAAGAACTGAACAGAAGAACTGAACAGAGAATTGAACAGAGAACTGAAACGAGAATGAACAGATAGAACTGAACAGAGTGAACTGAACAGAAAGAACTGAACAGAAAGAACTGAACAGAGTGAACTGAACAGAAAGAACTGAACACGAAAGAACTGAACAGAAGAACTGAACAGAGAACTGAACAGAAAGAACTGAACAGAGAGAACTGAACAGAGAACTGAACAGAGTGAACTGAACAGTGAACTGAATCGAGGAACTGAACAGAGAATGAACAGATGAACAGAGAACTGAACAGAGAACTGAACAGTGAACTGAACAGTGAACTGAACAGTAAAGAACTGAACAGGAACTGAACAGAGAACTGAACAGAAAGAATGACATGAACTGAGGAACTGAACAGAAGAACTGAACAGAGAAACTGAACAGAGAACTGAACAGAAGAACTGAACAGAGAACTGAACAGAGAACTGAACAGAAGAGAACTGAACAGAGAACTGAACAGTGAACTGAACAGAAAGAACTGAACAGAAGAACTGAACAGAGAAACTGAACAGTAGAACTGAACAGAGAACTGAACAGTAGAACTGAACAGAGAACTGAACAGAACTGAACAGAAGAACTGAACAGAGAGAACTGAACAGATGAACTGAACAGAAAGAACTGAACAGAAGAACTGAACAGAAAGAACTGAACGAGAACTGAACGAAGAACAAGAAGAACTGAACAGAGAACTGAACAGAAAGAACTGAACAGAAGAGAACTGAACAGAGAACTGAACAGAAAGAAACTGAACAGAAGAACTGAAAGAGAACTGAAACAGAAATGAAAGAACTGCGAGAATGAACAGAGTGAACTGAACAGTAGAACTGAACAGAGTGAACTGAACAGTGAACTGAACAGAGAACTGAACAGAGAACTGAACAGTGAATGAACAGTGAACTGAACAGTGAACTGATCAGAGAACTGAACAGAAAGAACTGAACGAGAACTGAACAGAGAACTGAACAGAGAACTGAACAGTGAACTGAACAGAAAGAACTGAACAAGAACTGAACAGAGAACTGAACAGAGAGACTGACAGGAACTGAACAGTGAACTGAACAGAAAGAACTGAACAGAGAACTGAACGATGAGAACTGAACAGTGAACTGAACAGAGAACTGAACAGTGAACTTGAACAGAAAGAACTGAACAAAGAACTGAACAGAGAACTGAACAGAGAGAACTGAACAGAGAACTGAACAGAAGAACTGAACAGAAAGAACTGAACAGAGAACTGAACCGAGAGAACTGAACAGAAAGAACTGAACAGAAAGAACTGAACGAGAGAACTGAACAGAGAGAACTGAACAGAGAACTGAACAGAAAGAACTGAACAGAGAACTGAACAGAAAGAACTGAACAGAGAGAACTGAACAGAGTGAACTGAACAGAAAGAACTGAACAGAAGAATGAACAGAGAATGAACAGAGAACTGAACCGAGAATGAACAGATAGAACTGAACAGAGTGAACTGAACAGAAAGAACTGAACAGAAAGAACTGAACAGAGTGAACTGAACAGAAAGAACTGAACAGAAAGAACTGAACAGAAAGAACTGAACAGAGAACTGAACAGAAGAACTGAACAGGAGAACTGAACAGAGAACTGAACAGAGTGAACTGAACAGTGAACTGATCAGAGTGAACTGAAGAGTGAACTGAACACAGAACTGAACAGAGAACTGAACAGTGAACTGAACAGTGAATGAACAGTGAACTGATCAGAGAACTGAACAGAAAGAACTGAACTGAGAACTGAACAGAGAACTGAACAGAGAACTGAACAGTGAAACTGAACAGAAAGAACTGAACAAAGAACTGAACAGAGAACTGAACAAGAGAACTGAACAGAGAACTGAACAGTGAACTGAACAGAAAGAACTGAACAGAGAACTGAACAGAGAAACTGAACAGTGAACTGAACAGAGAACTGAACAGTGAACTGAACAGAAAGAACTGAACAGAGAGAACTGAACAGAAAGAACTGAACAGTGAACTGAACAGAGAGAACTGAACAGAGAACTGAACAGAAAGAACTGAACAGAAGAACTGAACAGAAAGAACTGAACAGAGAACTGAACAGAGAATGAACAGAGAACTGAACAGAAAGAACTGAACAAGAAGAGAACTGAACAGAGGAACTGAAACAGTGAAACTGAACAGAGAACTGAACAGTGAACTGAACAGAGAACTGAACAGAGATGAAACTGAACAGAAAGAACTGAACAGAAGAACTGAACAAGAACTGAACAGAGAAACTGAACAGATGAACTGAACAGAGAACTGAACAGATGAACTGAACAGAGAGAACTGAACAGAGAACTGAACAGAGAACTGAACAGTGAACTGAAAGAGTGAACTGAACAGAAGAGAACTGAACAGTGAACTGAACAGAGAACTGAACAGAGAACTGAACAGAGTAGAACTGAACAGAGAACTGAACAGAGAGAACTGAACAGAGAATGAACAGAGAATGAACAGGAACTGAACAGTGAACTGAACAGATGAAGTGAACTGACAGAGAACTGAACAGAGAACTGAACAGAGTGAACTGAACAGAGAATGAACAGAAAGTGAACTGACAGAGAACTGAACAGAGAGAACTGAACAGAGAAGAACTGAAAGAAGAACTGAACAGAGAAATGAACAGATGAACTGAACAGGAACTGAAGTGAAACTGAACAGAGAGAACTGAACAGTGAACTGAACAGAGAACTGAACAGAGTGAATTGAACAGAGAACTGAACAGAAGTGAACTGAACAGAACTGAACAGGAACTGAACAGAGGAATGAACAAGACTGAACAGTGAACTGAACAGAAAGAACTGAACAGAGTGAACTGAACAGAGAACTGAACAGAAATGAACTGAACAGAGTGAACTGAACAGAGTGAACATGAAACAGTGAACTGAACAGAGTGAACTGAACAGTGAACTGAACAGAGTTGAGAACTGAACAGTGAACTGAACAGTGAACTGAACAGAATGAACAGTGAACTGAACAGAGAGAACTGAACAGTGAACTGAACAGAGAACTGAACAGAGTGAATTGAACAGAGAACTGAACAGAGTGAACTGAACAGTGAACTGAACAGTGAACTGAACAGTGAACTGAACAGAGTGAACTGAACAGTGAACTGAACAGAGTGAACTGAACAGTGAACTGAACCGCGCCGTGCCTTCCAGACAGTCCCGTACGTAGCGCGGCGGCGCCGTCGCCCGACTCGCCTCCACGTCTCCTGACATGTCGTACGGCGGCAGGTCGTCGTCGCTGGATCCATCAGAAACGAGTTTTTACATTTAAATCTACGTTTTAATTGAAATGAAGGTAAAAATCTGACTAAACGTCTCACCTGTCCAGGTCAGAGTCTGGTTCGCCCTTTGACCTCTGGGAGGCCGATTTGACATGTGACGCCTCAGACCTGCAGACAACAGATTCACCGAAAAAAACAGAGTCACTGAGAGACAGAGAAACAACCTGCGAACGGACAGAGGGAAGAACAGGAGAACGAAAGAAGAACGATTAAGAGAAAACAAAGTACAAAGAAAGAAAAGAACAAAAGAAACAAGAGATTGTACCAAACAAAACAAAGAATAAATGAACAAAGAAAAAGTGAACAAAGAAGGAAAGAGTGAAAGGAACAAACAAAAGAATGAACTAAAATAATGAAAGAATGAATGAACAATATCACGTTTTTAAATCAATATCTGCTCAGACTCACCCAGCAGCGACCTCAGGGTCACGGTCGGGGTCAGGGTCACGGTCGGGGTCAGGGTCACGGTCGGGGTCAGGGTCACGGTCGGGGTCAGGACACACGCTGGGGGTCATGAGAGACAGCAGCTCCCGGGTTTCTTCATTCTGGTCGTACTGTCGCACAGAAACGGCACAAAGTTTCAGACTTTGATTATTTCAACTTTATTTTCTTATTGTAACTTTTTCTTGTTTAAATTTTATTTTTGCTGTTCCCATTATTGTGACGTTATCCTCCGTTTTACTGTCCTGAAGCTCCGGTCCTCCTCCTGTCCACTCTGCCCAGCCTCCCTGTCCCTGCTGAGCCCACAGCATCATGCTGCCACCGCCTGGCAGGTACTCAGATCGTACCTGGAACTTGAGCTTGGTGCCGCTGAGGTCCATCCGGGCGCTCAGACACTCGCCCACCGCCATGCCCAGAGTCCTGATGCCGACCGCGCCGCTGTCCAGGTGGCTCTGCATGCCGCCCAGCAGGCACTGCAGGAGGTCTGCAGGAAAAGAACCCAGAACAATGGCATCCAGCGTCACCACCGCAAGACTTTCTGATGCTGTTCAGAACTGAAATGACGCCAGAAGGAGACGATGATTCCGGTTTGCACCTGAGCGAAGCTCCTGCAGCTCGGCGTCCGTCAGCAGGCTAGCAGCGAGCAGCAGCGCCTTGCTAACGTAGAGCTGCTGCTCCTGAGGCGTGTGCCTCACCGCGCTGGGGTTGGACCAGGCCTGCGACACACTGCGCACAACCTGAGGACACGCAGAGCAAACGGCCGGCAACACGCCACACCGTTCAGAAACATTAACAGGCAACACGTTCAGAAACCGTTCAGAAACATTAACAGGCGACACGTTCAGAAACATTAACAGGCGACACGTTCAGAAACCGTTCAGAAACATTAACAGGCAACACGTTCAGAAACATTTACAGCCGACACGTTCAGAAACCGTTCAGAAACATTAACAGGCAACACGTTCAGAAACCGTTCAGAAACATTTACAGGCGACACGTTCAGAAACCGTTCAGAAACATTAACAGGCAACACGTTCAGAAACATTTACAGCCGACACGTTCAGAAACCGTTCAGAAACATTAACAGGCGACACGTTCAGAAACCGTTCAGAAACATTAACAGGCGACACGTTCAGAAACCGTTCAGAAACATTAACAGGCGACACGTTCAGAAACATTAACACCAGGCGACACGTTCAGAAACCGTTCAGAAACATTTACAGGCAACACGTTCAGAAACATTAACACCAGGCGACACGTTCAGAAACCGTTCAGAAACATTAACAGGCGACACGTTCAGAAACCGTTCAGAAACATTAACAGGCGACACGTTCAGAAACCGTTCAGAAACATTAACAGGCGACACGTTCAGAAACATTAACACCAGGCGACACGTTCAGAAACGTTCAGAAACATTTACAACAGGCGACACGTTCAGAAACCGTTCAGAAACATTAACAGGCGACACGTTCAGAAACATTAACACCAGGCGACACGTTCAGAAACCGTTCAGAAACATTTACAGGCGACACGTTCAGAAACCGTTCAGAAACATTAACAGGCGACACGTTCAGAAACATTAACACCAGGCGACACGTTCAGAAACCGTTCAGAAACATTTACAACAGGCGACACGTTCAGAAACCGTTCAGAAACATTAACAGGCAACACGTTCAGAAACATTAACAGGCGACACGTTCAGAAACCGTTCAGAAACATTTACAGGCGACACGTTCAGAAACCGTTCAGAAACATTAACAGGCGACACGTTCAGAAACATTAACACCAGGCGACACGTTCAGAAACCGTTCAGAAACATTTACAGGCGACACGTTCAGAAACCGTTCAGAAACATTAACAGGCAACACGTTCAGAAACCGTTCAGAAACATTAACAGGCGACACGTTCAGAAACCGTTCAGAAACATTAACAGGCGACACGTTCAGAAACCGTTCAGAAACATTAACAGGCGACACGTTCAGAAACCGTTCAGAAACATTAACAGGCGACACGTTCAGAAACCGTTCAGAAACATTAACAGGCGACACGTTCAGAAACCGTTCAGAAACATTAACAGGCGACACGTTCAGAAACATTAACAGGCGACACGTTCAGAAACCGTTCAGAAACATTAACAGGCGACACGTTCAGAAACATTAACACCAGGCGACACGTTCAGAAACCGTTCAGAAACATTTACAGGCACACGTTCAGAAACCGTTCAGAAACATTAACAGGCAACACGTTCAGAAACCGTTCAGAAACATTTACAGGCGACACGTTCAGAAACCGTTCAGAAACATTAACAGGCGACACGTTCAGAAACATTAACAGGCGACACGTTCAGAAACATTAAACACAGGCGACACGTTCAGAAACCGTTCAGAAACATTTACAGGCGACACGTTCAGAAACCGTTCAGAAACATTAACAGGCACACGTTCAGAAACCGTTCAGAAACATTAACAGGCAACACGTTCAGAAACATTAACACAGGCGACACGTTCAGAAACCGTTCAGAAACATTTACAGGCAACACGTTCAGAAACCGTTCAGAAACATTAACAGGCGACACGTTCAGAAACCGTTCAGAAACATTAACAGGCGACACGTTCAGAAAACCGTTCAGAAACATTAACAGGCAACACGTTCAGAAACATTAACACAGGCGACACGTTCAGAAACCGTTCAGAAACATTTACACAGGCGACACGTTCAGAAACCGTTCAGAAACATTAACAGGCAACACGTTCAGAAACATTAACAGGCGACACGTTCAGAAACCGTTCAGAAACATTTACAGGCGACACGTTCAGAAACCGTTCAGAAACATTAACACAGGCAGAACACGTTCAGAAACCGTTCAGAAACATTAACAGGCGACACGTTCAGAAACCGTTCAGAAACATTAACAGGCGACACGTTCAGAAACCGTTCAGAAACATTAACAGGCGACACGTTCAGAAACCGTTCAGAAACATTAACAGGCGACACGTTCAGAAACCGTTCAGAAACATTAAAGCAGCGTTCAGAACACGTTCAGAAACATTAACAGGCGACACGTTCAGAAACCGTTCAGAAACATTAACAGGCGACACGTTCAGAAACATTAACACCAGGCGACACGTTCAGAAAACTACAGGCGACACGTTCAGAAACATTAACAGGCAACACGTTCAGAAACCGTTCAGAAACATTAACAGGCAACACGTTCAGAAACCGTTCAGAAACATTTACAGGCGACACGTTCAGAAAAACCGTTCAGAAACATTAACAGGCGACACGTTCAGAAACATTAACAGGCGACACGTTCAGAAACATTAACACCAGGCGACACGTTCAGAAACCGTTCAGAAACATTACAGGCGACACGTTCAGAAACCGTTCAGAAACATTAACAGGCACACGTTCAGAAACCGTTCAGAAACATTAACAGGCAACACGTTCAGAAACATTAACACACAGGCGACACGTTCAGAAACCGTTCAGAAACATTTACAGGCGACACGTTCAGAAAACACCGTTCAGAAACATTTACAGGCAACACGTTCAGAAACCGTTCGAAACATTAACAGGCGACACGTTCAGAAACCGTTCAGAAACATTAACAGGCGACACGTTCAGAAACCGTTCAGAAACATTAACAGGCAACACGTTCAGAAACATTAACACCAGGCGACACGTTCAGAAACCGTTCAGAAACATTTACAACAGGCGACACGTTCAGAAACCGTTCAGAAACATTAACAGGCGACACGTTCAGAAACCGTTCAGAAACATTAACACCAGGCGACACGTTCAGAAACCGTTCAGAAACATTAACGACAGGCGACACGTTCAGAAACCGTTCAGAAACATTAACAGGCGACACGTTCAGAAACCGTTCAGAAACATTAACAGGCGACACGTTCAGAAACCGTTCAGAAACATTAACGACAGGAGACTCCACTCCAGCAGGAGCCTGGGAAACATTTTAATGTTTTTATAGAGGAATTCTTCTATTTCATTCTCTACACTCGTATTATTCTGAATTTATTTTCACACTATTTCAACTTTATCATCAAAACTTTTTCATGCATTTTACCACTTTATTTTCATATTTTAATGACTTTATTCCAGTGCTGTTACAATTATTCACAAATAATTTCTACTGTAATTGTAATTTTACAGCTTTAAATGTGGTGCTGGCTAATGCTAACGCTTTAGCATTAGCTTCAAGTAAATGAGATGTTGGAACTGCAACATGTGATGCTAATCACATATAAAATGTATCAAAGTTGAACTGTATAATCTTGTCTTTGATTTGAAATATAATGTTTTATAGTAATTATCAAACTGAAATGTTTAGATCAGGGGTCCCCAAACTACGGCCCGTGGGCCAGATCTGGCCCGCCTGCACATTTGGTCTGGCCCCCCTGAACAATACCAGGGAGCCTTCAGAGTTTTTCATTTACTGTGTTTTCCGGACTATAAGCCGTTTATATGTGGATTTTTCTCCCACCACTAGGGGGGGCTCTATAGCAGGAAGTGAATCACTGGAAGTCAAAATTGGAAATAAAAGAAGAAAGCGCCCATTAAAACGGAATTAGGTTTTGATAAGGAATTGAAATGTGAGAATGTTGTTGATCAGGTAAATGGCATTGAGGGGAAAAAGAAGATTTTCAGTTTTTTTTAATAGTACTGGGATCATTATGAGCATTTGAGGTTTTAGGGTCCAGTAGATGGCAGTAGTGCAACAATAATGGATGGAAGCTGCTGTTGAAATCTAAAGAAGAAGACCGTTTTCATTCAGCACATGCTAGTAGCAACACGAAGGATCAGCACTTTTACTGTTACCGTTCGGAAACTAATCAGTTCAGATTAATCTAAACTTGGCAACTTTTTCTTTTAGACCAATATTAAACGATAATATTGTCGTTCTGATGCAATTTTCAACTAATACAATAATGAAAGATCAATGAACTTTAGTTTTGTACAGAACAATTTACACTAGAACTGGCAGATTTCTTAAAGGTACAGTATGATGTTTTTCTAGGCATATAGTTACATTTTACGCCACGATCAAGTAACTATGGGAAGGAAAAATCCAAACTAAAACAACCAAAATCTAGACGTAAAAATGTAAATAAAAACCACAAAAGACATGAACCATAAATAATGGATTATCTAGTCTCTAAACAAAATTACTCTTCAGGAAATATCAGACTAAATTATCCGGCTCATTTTAATTTAGGATGCAGCGGTTTTAAAATACAGTTTCCTTTCTTTGCACTTTGCATTTTTCAATGCAAAAAATACAAAGAAAGGGCAAAACTCTGAACATTTTAAAATTAGTAGAACATTTTTTTCTGTTGAAACAGATCATTTTCTTGTTTTTCTTTCTCAAAATTTCAGAGATTTTCTAGCAAAGTTTTGACATTTCAAAATTATAAATGTGAAATGTCAAAAACTGTATGAAATGTCTTAATCTAAAACTGTAATAAATGTGATCTTAGTTGACCCGTTATGACTCAGATGTTGGCTTTCCGCCCCTCTGCTGCATCGCGTTGGGAAACCTGGAGCGGCAGAGAAACCTGAGGCTTATATGTGGATGTTCACTGGTTTTTAAAGAAACTTTGGGTTGTGGCTTATAGTCTGGAAAATACGGACTGTAATCCTTCCTGGATGTTTTCTGCGAAGAACCCAGTGAGGGTTATTTGGCTATTATTCATTTCATTAATAGTGTTATTACTTATGTCCTGACTTTAGTTCTGTGAAGAACCCAGTGGGGGTTATTTGATTGTACTTTCTGGAAACCCATACATTTTTACGGAAACGTTATGTGGCCCTCGGGGGAACGTTTAGATGAACGGACCTGGATGAGGAGCGGCCTGCGGTCCGGGTCCGAGGCCAGGTAGCCGAGGACGGTCCTGAGGACGGGAGTCTGGAAACCAAACAGCGTTAAAAACAACAGCAGCAGGTTGTATAAACACACGTTCGCTGCTGACGCACCTCGTACTTATACTGCAGCAGCAGCACTTTGTGAGTCAGCACGAACTCAGCCTTCTTATTGGTCAGCACCAGATTCCCAGCGATGCGGCTGAAGGCGTCCGGGCTGGAAACGGAGCGCAGACAGAATCAGAACCGGCCCTGGCCTGGTGCCTTGCTCACCTGTCGGGACGGCTCACCTGCCGGCCGCCTGCAGCAGGCCGGTCAGCACGCTGTCCATGCAGCGCTCCGGGACGTCCTGCAGCAGCGTCCGGCTCACCCTCTGCCACACCATGTCTGAGCGCGTGCAGACGGCCAGGCGGGGCGCCAGCACGGCCAGAACCGGGCCTGCACAGACACAGCAGGGCGACGGGGTTTACCGCAGAACGTCGAGCTCAGAATGTCAGCGGTTTCACCGACAGCAGCCATTTTGTTCACGCGTCTTTCTCTTACATATTGTCCACATATTTTGTTTTTGTTGGTTTCCGTGGGTTCACTATATGGAGGACCAAAACTGACATAATAATACATACATAAATATATAAATAAAAGAATACATATATATCCAACAAATATAAATAAAAGTAGAAATATATAAATGAAAGAATAAATATAAAAACAAAAGTAGAAATATATAATAAAAAATATATATAAAAAGGTAGAAATATATGAATAAAAGAATCAATTTAAAAATAAAAGTAGGAATATATAATTAAAACAATAAATATAAAAATAAATATATAAATAGAATATATATACTTCATAATAAAACAATAAATAAAAGCATAAATATATACTTTGCTTTGATTTTTTGCGTCTCCCTTTTCCATTTGCTGTATTTATTTCTGTATTGTTTTTTCGCTGTATATAAAAAAGGTAGAAATATATGAATAAAAGAATCAATAGCAAAATGAAAGTAGAAATATAGAAATGAAAGAATCAATATAAAAATAAAAGTAGAAATATATAAATGAAAGAATCAATATAAAAATAAAAGTAGAAATATATAATTAAAAAAATAAATATAAAAAGGTAGAAATATATGAATAAAAGAATCAATTTAAAAATAAAAGTAGAAATATGTAATTAAAAGAATAAATATAAAAATAAATATATAAATAGAATATATATACTAGATAATAAATAAAACAATAAATATATAAATAAAAGCATAAATATATACTTTGCTTTGATTTTTTTTGCGTGTCCCTTTTCCGTTTGCTGTATTTATTTCTGCATTGTTTTCTTGCTGTATTTCTGCTGCATCGTTATGTTAATGAGGGTATGGCAATGAGACAGTTCTTTTTAATCTCTCTTGCTGAATATGAACTCTAGTTTTTGTCCAGAAATCCAGTCATCTCTTTATGATGCCATGTTTTTCCCCAGGAAGCCATTTTTACACATCTATTCGCTGCCATTAAATCTGTCAGCCTGTCCTTGATTTAAACTCACCGCTGTGACCTTGGAGGCAAACTTTCCCAAGTGTCTGAGCTACGAATGTCAGAGAGCAATTGACCCCATCTGTGGAAGACATGAGAACAGCTGAGCGAACGTAGAGATGGACAATCAGTAACGATAAATATAACACATCTGATGGGATTAATATAAAAACATATGGAAGCATATTATGACATCAACATCAGATTAATAAAGTCATGAGACAATTATCTAATTGCCAACTAAAATCAGGAGGTATGAGGCAGCGTTTACGCTAAATGAATGCAATAACTACTAAACAGGAAAATATTAATTCATTAAATATTTTTGTAGTATTGTCAAACAATAACTGTAAATTTTAAATATTAAATGTACATAATCAGATGGACCAAAATATAAAGTTCAGCGGAAATTTTGGTATTTAAGGATCAAAATGACAATAATTAAAATAAGTAAGAAAAAAATAACAAAATCAGCCAAAAGAAAATTGTTCTAAATCAATTTCTTTCAATAAAACATGTATTAAACTTTAATAAAAAACTGCAGGTGAATATTTGGTTGAAACATGTTTTTCATTTAGAGAATCCAGAAATTTTACTCAAGTAAGAGTAGCAATACTTTATAATGAAATTACTCAAGTAAAAGTAAAAAAGTATAGCGCAGTAAAAATACTCCTAAAAGAAAACTATAATAGTGTAACTAAATCTAACTACTAGTTACTACTAAGCTCGGCTCCGGTGTGCTAGCAACAACCTGCTAGCTACAGTGGCGCCAACGCCTATCTCTGCTAGCTAAAGTGGCGCCAAAACCAATCTCTGCTAACTAAAGTAGCGCCAAACGCCAATTCCGCTAGCTAAAGTGGCGCCAACGCCAATTTCCCTAGCTAAAGTGGCGCCTATGCAATTTCCGCTAGCTAAAGTGGCGCTAACGCCAATTTCCACTAGCTAAAGTGGCGCCTATGGCAATTTCCGCTAGCTAAAGTGGCGCCAACGGCAATTTCCGCTAGCTAAAGTGGCGCCAACGCCAATTTCCGCTAGCTAAAGTGGCGCCTATGGCAATTTCCGCTAGCTAAAGTGGCGCAACGCCAATTTCCACTAGCTAAAATGGCGCCTAGGCAATTCCCCTAGCTAAAGTGGCGCCAACGCAATTCGCTAGCTAAAATGGCGCCAAGGCCTAGCTAAAATGGCGCCAAGGCCTAGCTAAAATGGCGTCACCTCTGAGGGCCTGGCAGGTTCTCTCCAGGGCGGCCAGCATCTCCGAGGCCAGCAGCGGGTAGAACCGCTGGGGCGAGAACAGCGGCCGGTTGTTTGGGTGCAGCCTGTTGGCGGTGAGGTCCGGCAGAGCGGCTAACCGGGCTAGCAGCGTCTCTCTGAGCTGGGCCGAGTCCGACGGCACCGACCCGAGGCAGAAGGACCACAGCAGGTCCGCCAGGCGGCCGCTCTGCAGGAAGCGCTCCGTAACGCTGACCAGGCGGTCCAGACCCGAGCTGGGCCTGCAGAGAGCAGACACAGGACTTCATCATTCAGGAAATATCCAAAATAAACCAACCACAATCTAGACGTACAAATTTAAATAAAAACTACAAAAGACATGAACCATAAATAATGGATTATCTAATCTCTAAACAAAATTACTCTTCAGGAAATAGACTAAATTACGAGGCTCATTTTAATTTAGGATGCATCGGTTTTAAAATACCTTTTCCTTTCTTTGCATTTTTCAGTGAAAATAATACATAGAAAAGGCAAAATTCTGAAAATTTTAAAAGAAGTAAAACATTTTTTACTTTTGAAATAGATCATTTCTTGTTTTTTTTTCTCAAAATTTCAGAGTTTTTCTAACAAAGTATTGACATTTCAAAATTGTAAATGTATGCCCCTTTTCCACCGACCCGGCCGGCCCGGCTCCGCTCGCTTTGCTTGCGTTTCCACCGGCCTTTTAAACCGGGCTGGCGCTGCTTTTTTAGGTCCAGCTTCAGAGCAGGGCCAGCAGCCAGCCCGGCCAGCACTGGTGACGTAGCTTCGCTGCTGTTCACTGATTGGCTGAGGGCGGGGACAGAACAGCGAGGCAAGAGAGAAGAAAAATGAAGGCGCAACGTTTGAAACTCGCCGCAACACGGAAGTGATGGAAGATACAAAAAAGCCCTGAACTAAAAGATGCAGCTTTTTTTCTTTGCTTCGGATTTCAATATTCAGCAGCAGCTGATGGAGCCGTGAGGAATGAGGCGTTTTTATCACCATAGTGGAGAGAATGAAAAGCCTCGTTAGCCTCGTTACACTTGGAGCCTCACGGTGAAAACCGACCAGACGCCGCTGACGCCGCTGCTGCTCTCAGCAGTGAGCATTTGTAGATAAATCTGTCTGGTTTTTACTACATTTATGGTGGAGACATTTAAAACACAGCCTGCTGTATTTTTATTGCTCAAACACAACATGCGCATTTTCTGAAGACACGTTGCACATTATAAATAACTCAATATTGTTCAGCATTTTACCGTCATTTGTTTATCTTTGTGTGAATCTATGAGCTTCCATTGTTTCTCATTTTGCTGTTTCATCCGAGTTTCCCCCATTGTGAGATAATAAAACATGTCATATGACATTCTATTGTAAAATAGCTAGATATCAGTTCTCTAATCAAATTGTTATGAATTATTAATTGTAGAATGAGCAATAAACCTGAAGAAAACGATAGTGGTATTATATCCATGGCTGTAAACCTGCATAGGTCTAAAACTTAAAAGTAATTAGATTTTGTCTTTAATTTAGACAACTATTCCAGTTATTTATAATCTGTATGGCTGGATGGTAAAAGTGTTGTGTGTGTGTGTGTAAATATATACGTGTGTGTGTTGTACATATAGTAACATGCCTGTTTTAAATAATTCCTTATGTCTATGTAACATCCACATTAGTGACTCTGTTATTTATCTACATTTATGTGCTATAAACTATCAAAATCTTATTACCAGGGAGCAGAAGGAGCAACATGGCTGACATGATGGACCATCTGAACACCTGGATCTCCTTCAGCAGGAAGCAGCTACCAGCTGAGACGGCAGAGCAACAAGGAGAGTTGAGACAAAAAATAAAAATAAAAGTTGTTGTGTCTCAGTGACCAAAGTCTCTTTATTTCTGCTCACTCCACACATTATTGTACTTACTGTAGATCAAGGTCCTAATACAATCCTCCCAAAATGTGAGGAGCTTAAGCCAGAGTGAAAATATTATATTATATACATATTTCATTGAACTTAACATTGTAGATTATCAATGAAGCCATTCAAAACTGAAAACATTATTCAGCAAACCAAACATTTTGACATTATTATCAGGGCAGCTATTAACAAGAGCCCTAAATACAAATCATGTTTGTTAGTTTCTAGTTTATACAAAATCATTCTATTCACTCACTGTTTATCTGTCTTCCTGCAGAATCTTCAATGTAAGAAAGTGAGAAAATGTGTCCAACCGGTAAACTTAATTAGTGATAATTAAGACTGAGTTTAAACTTTTAATTCTTAGTGTCCAAAATGTGAAAACATAGAAGAGGAACCAGTCAGATTAGAGGGAATAAAGCTTTATTTGTTCTCAGTATAACTTGGACATCAGGTGAAACATAATTAAACGTATTGAAAAGTTAAAAACACAGATTGTTAATGCACTTCAACTCCGTCAGAATATCAGACACGTTTTTTTAAAATCAGAAATATTTCATCAGCATATTGGGGTCATGTGACTCCAGAAAGGTGAAGGTCTGGACATCCTGAAGGTCAATACGACCAGCAGGAAGACGGACACTGATGAGATCCTCCAACCCAAAGAAGCAGGAAGAACCACGATGGTCTGCGGCGGCAGTTTGCCAACATGAAAATACATTGGAATATATTAGGAATTTATTCTGACATTTTTAAGTTATTTGCAACACCGTGACTAACATTAGCTCATGTATATTCGGCAGGATTACAAGTTTTATCGTAGTTTAAAAATCCTCGTTATCTCACCTGAACCGTCTGAACCTCCTGCTTTCCTACTGCAGGGCCGAGATCAGCTCCTCCTCACCACATCCAGCTTTTCCTCCCACTGTCACATTTTCTTGAAGTCTCAGAAAAATCGCAATCAGGCTGTAAAAAATAGCTCAGCTCTCTCTTCTTTTGTATCAGAAAAACAACAACTGGCGTTAGGTCGCATGTAACGAAGCTCAGCATGAAGCTCCTGGAGGCGGGGCGCTACACCCGCCCACCACCAGGAGGCGGTACCTGCTACAGAGCCGAGAAGAGCCGGTGGAAACGCGGTCACTCCGAAACAGAGCCGAGCCGAGCCGAGCCGGGCGGGCCGGTGGAAAAGAGGCATAAATGTGTAATGTCAAAAACTGTATGAAATTTCTTAGATTAACCTTAAAAAACTTTTTTGTCAGAGATATGTTCCTTTTTTCCCAATACACCACTGTACTTTATTTATAGTCATAATAAAATCTAAGGTCATTCAGATTATCAGCGTATCCATCCTGTACATCACTATATTAGGGTGATGGCATAGAAAAAAGTAAATTTAAAAAAATATTTTCTTAATGTAGAAATATATAAATGAAAGAATAAATATAAAAATAAAGTAGAAATATATAAATAAAATAAATATAATAAAAGTTGAAATATATAAAAAGAATCAATATAAAAATAAAAGAAAATATAAATAAGAATAAATATAAAAATAAAAGTTGAAATATATAAAGAATAAATATATATACTACATAATAAATAAAACAATAAATATGTAAATAAAAGAATAAATATATATTTTGATAAGAAATAAAAGCATAACTATATTCTTTGCTTTGATTTTTTTGCTTCTCCATTAGCTTTATTTATTTCTGTATTGTTTTCTCGCTGTATTTCTGCTGCATTGTTATGTTAATGTCCTCATTTTTGGGACATTTTTGAGCATCATGTTTTCAAACTCAGAAATGTCCATATTATTCTTAAAAATGTCTGAGATTAATCTATTTTTTTTCATTTCTAGCAAATATCTGACTTTTCAATCTCTGAAATTTTATGTTTTCTAGAAGAACATGTTAGAGATTCAGCTCAAAAGTTTAGTTTATTGCTCTTCCTTATTGTCCCCGACGTGTCACCGTAGTTATTCATATTTTAGATTGAACCAGATTATCAGATGGTGTATATTTTAGATTAAACAAGATTATCAGCTGGACTGTATTTTAGATTAAACCAGATTATCAGATGGTCTATATTTTAGATTAACCCAGATTATCAGCTGGTCTATATTTTAGATTAAACCAGATTATCAGAAGGCCTATATTTTAGATTAAGCCAGATTATCAGCTGGTCTGTATTTTAGATTAATCCAGATTATCAGCTGGTCTATATTTTGGATTAAATCAGATTATCATCTGGTCTGTATTTTAGATTAACCCAGATTATCAGATGGTCTATATTTTAGATTAACCCAGATTATCAGATTCTCTATATTTTAGATTAACCCAGATCATCAGCAGGTCTATATTTTAGATTAACCCAAATTATCAGATTCTCTATATTTTAGATTAACCCAGATTATCAGATGGTCTATATTTTAGATTAACCCAGATCATCAGCAGGTCTATATTTTAGATTAACCCAAATTATCAGATTCTCTATATTTTAGATTAACCCAGATCATCAGCAGGTCTATATTTTAGATTAAACCAGATTATCAGCAGGTCTATATTTTAGATTAACCCATATTATCAGATGGTCTATATTTTAGATTAACCCAGATTATCAGATTCTGTATATTTTAGATTAAACCAGATCATCAGCAGGTCTATATTTTAGATTAACCCAAATTATCAGATTCTCTATATTTTAGATTAAACCAGATTATCATCTGGTCTATATTTTAGATTAACCCAGATTATCAGATTCTCTATATTTTAGATTAAACCAGATCATCAGCAGGTCTATATTTTAGATTAACCCAAATGATCAGATTCTCTATATTTCAGATTAAACCAGATTATCATCTGGTCTACATTTTAGATTAAACCAGATTATCATCTGGTCTATATTTTAGATTACACCAGCTCATCAGCAGGTCTATATTTTAGATTAACCCAAATTATCAGATTCTCTATATTTTAGATTAAACCAGATTATCAGATGGTCTGTATTTTAGATTAATCCAGATTATCAGATTCTCTATATTTTAGATTAACCCAAATGATCAGATTCTCTATATTTCAGATTAAACCAGATTATCATCTGGTCTACATTTTAGATTAAACCAGATTATCAGATGGTCTGTATTTTAGATTATTCCAGATTATCAGATTCTCTATATTTTAGATTAACCCAAATGATCAGATTCTCTATATTTCAGATTAAACCAGATTATCATCTGGTCTACATTTTAGATTAAACCAGATTATCATCTGGTCTACATTTTAGATTAAACCAGATTATCAGATGGTCTGTATTTTAGATTATTCCAGATTATCAGATTCTCTATATTTTAGATTAACCCAAATGATCAGATTCTCTATATTTCAGATTAAACCAGATTATCATTGGTCTACATTTTAGATTAAACCAGATTATCATCTGGTCTATATTTTAGATTAACCCAGATTATCAGATTCTCTATATTTTAGATTAAACCAGATCATCAGCAGGTCTATATTTTAGATTAACCCAAATGATCAGATTCTCTATATTTCAGATTAAACCAGATTATCATCTGGTCTACATTTTAGATTAAACCAGATTATCATCTGGTCTATATTTTAGATTACACCAGCTCATCAGCAGGTCTATATTTTAGATTAACCCAAATTATCAGATTCTCTATATTTTAGATTAAACCAGATTATCAGATGGTCTGTATTTTAGATTAATCCAGATTATCAGATTCTCCATATTTTAGATTAAACCAGATCATCAGCAGGTCTATATTTTAGATTAACCCAAATTATCATATTCTCTATATTTTAGATGAATCCAGATTATCAGATGGTCTATATTTTAGATTAACCCAGATTATCAGATGGTCTATATTTTAGATTAACCCAAATTATCAGATTCTCTATATTTTAGATGAATCCAGATTATCAGATGGTCTATATTTTAGATTAACCCAGATTATCAGATGGTCTATATTTTAGATTAACCCAAATTATCAGATTCTCTATATTTTAGATGAATCCAGATTATCAGATGGTCTATATTTTAGATTAACCCAGATTATCTGCAGGTCTCACCGGATCTGGGTCACGGCCTCCATCAGAACCAGCAGCGCCTGATCCGGCGGCCCCTGCAGGAACAGCGGCTCCCACAGGCGGGACAGGCTGTGGGTCCAGTCGGCCTGGAGCTGCCCGACCAGAACCCGCAGGGTCCGGCTGTACTGGGTCCTCCGGAACTCGGTGCAGCCGCCGCTTTCAGCCCCGTCATCCAAATAGGAGCTCAGCGTTTCCAGGGCGTCAGAAACGTCGTGATGGTCCGCGGAGGAGGCGGACAGAGTCCGGAGGCACCGGGCCACCTTCAGCCGAACCTCCGAACCGATCGAGCCCGACTCCATTTACACCAACATCATCTCACCGAGGAATAAATCCAGTAAAATAGAGAAAAAATGTCTCGGTGCGATTCTTCTCTGAATCCTGTGACGCTGATCTCAGTAACTGCTTAGCTAAACTTTAGCTTCGTCATCGCAACTCGCTAAAAAAGTTAAAAAGCATCAAATTAAACTTCCGCCAACTCGTCCAGTCGTAGATCTGCAACTACAACATTTTATCAACCGCCAACATTTCAGGTTCGGATGGAAAAACTGTGGAGAAACGAGAAACATCGACCGCATTTGGTTCTCCGGCGTCCTTCATCAAAACACGCCCGGAGAGTGCAACAGCTGCAACCTTTGGTTCCGGGTGTCCAGTTGGACCGTAGTTTTCAGATCAAATCGTTCTGCAAATCGTTTTTAAAATAAATTAGTGCGTCTGCATTGTTTGTTTGGAAACGTATAGGGGGAATAATTATGAGAAAAGTTATTTAGGTCTCGCTCTTCATTTTGACTTAATTCATTGGACAATAATGTAGAACGAAGACAATGTATTCACTATAAATATTTACGCTTTTATTTTAAAAAAAAAGACCTATTTTAGCTTTTGGCAGTTGTGATCCTAGATCAAATTTACAAGTGCGACCAGAACAAACGGGGAAAAAAAAATCAAAACAAAAAATCTATATTTTTATTATTTTATATTAAGCCGAGTCAAAAGTCACTTGGAGTTCAGGAGCTGCAGAATCTCGATTCTCTCTCAATAAGTTTATTTTTTACTTAATTGCTAAAATTTATCAAATCGAATACACTGAAATTCTGGGACCTGGTAATATTTAAAACTACACAATTTATGTTTAAGGTCCGAAATCAAAAACTTCCACACAACATATAGGACATGTTTGGTGACAGAGAGGGTGGTTATGATCTAAAAAACAATATATTAGAACAAACAGGAAGAGTTTTATCTGTGTGTGGAGTAAATAAATGTCTGGAATGGATTTAAGGATAAGTTTAAAAAAATTACAAATGTAAACCAATTTAAAAAACTGATTAAAGCAGAGCTCATTTCTAAATATGATATATAAGATGACTGTAAAAGAATCTATTGTAATTGATGATATAAATAGTAGTTAAAATAATTGTACATAGTTGAACATCAAAATGGAAACGAGTTTCTCTTTTTGATGTTCAGAAAGTTAATTGATAATAAATTGACAAGTAGGAAAGGGGCAGGACATTATAAGATATTATATCTTCTACCGGCTCCTTTTCAAACAGTAAATATAAAACTTGCACATGAGCAGAATAATTTGTTTTTTATTTTATTTCTTAAGTTTGTTTAATTGTATTTCATTTTCTTTGTTTTTACTGTCTGTTCATACAAACTGTGAAGGTTTTTTTTATTGATGAAGAAAACAAACATTTCTCTTTGCTGGACTAACTAGTCTGTGCATTAAAAACTTTTATTACCTCCAATTAATCTGAACTTTCACACTAAAATGTGGCTTTCAAGTATTTCCAACCAGCAGGTGGCGCTAGTGGCTTAGTGTCTAGTCAGTGAAGTGATTACTGGTGTTAATCAGATTATATACAGAAATGACTAATTATGACAAACATGTTGCAGATTTTTTAAGTGCTTTAATAAAAACCAAACAGTTTCTTTTACTCCATTTATTTATTCTCTTCTCACTTCCACTTTTTACCTTTAAATTCTCTTACAATAAATGACATTTTTCCCCAGTAACAATTAGCAGTAAATCATTTGTAGGGAGCTCCAAAAATATTATACAGCTGTACCCAGTACTGTTATAATTTATACATTAATTATACATTTATCTTTGAAAATAGGAATAAATTTACCTCTTACAGATTCTCTTTTCTACAGTATTTTCTTCCCGTCCATCACACGAGCTGAACACGACTCTGATGGCGACGCGTTTGAAGGAAAACAGGAAAGAAGTCGGCAAAAATGTGTATATTTACAGCTCTGATGCAAATCGCATAACTTAAAACCAACTGGCTTCACCCAGGGCTCATCATCAGCTGCAGAGAGAGACAGTGTGTAGACTACAGGCAGAGCCGGACCAAGGTAGAAGCAAACCGAGCAGCAGCTTGGCTAAACGCTCTGAGTAAGATGTGTTTGGTTTAAGAGGCTAAACATCTTAGAAGGAAAAATCGCTTAAATTTATATGTATTTTTTTAGCTGTGTTGGTCGATTGGGGGCCCAAAATCAAGTTCCGTCAAAGGCCGCAGATTTTATGGGACCGGCTCTGCCAACCAGCTCAGTTTCTTTCAGGAAAAATTCATTACAGAATCAGTCTTTGGTCATTTCAAAACCAGGAAACAAGATGGTGGATCAGGTCAAAGTGCAAATCTAACCTACAAAAAGAAAAAAATACAGGCATAATAAAACACCCAGATTCTCTACGTCGTATTTTCGCTCAAAGAAATCAGAATTATTCAACTTGAACCCTTTTTTTTTGTGAAAGCCAGGCGGTTTTAACATGTCATCCTACTGATCGTGGATCAGAGACGGACCCGACTCCCTCCGGGAAGACGACAGGAAAAACTTCACGACCTCCGGCGGCCATCTTGTGCAGCTCGGGTAACTCTTACCTCGCTAATAAACGTCATCAGTGTCATTAAGTGTGAATTCAATAAAGCACAGACACATTTGTTTCAGCAGAACAGGCCGGCGTGAGCCGAAGAAGCCCGACGGAAACTGTACACGCTACATGCTACAGGCCACCTTCGCTCCTCTGCTGCCACTAGAAAAATACCTAGAATCTAGAATGAGTGTAGAAAAAAACTTTACAGGACATTTACATCCAAGGCCATTGTTTTGTTTTTGTCTTTTCCTTCATGGAGCGGCGAGTGAAGAGGCGAACAGAGTGGAAAAACGAGGAAATCTTAGACGTACTGGTGTCAAAGGTCGTGATATAAATCCACATCCAGGTCGGCGTTGGAGTCCAGAATCAGTTCATGATGTCTTTCTTCACCCAGCAGAAGAAGAAGAGGAGGAGAGAGAAGAAGAAGAAGAACCACCCTCCATTCATTTCCTGCATTATTGCTACAAAAACGTCTGAAATCTCCCTGCTTGTTGCATTTAGAGAAACGCTGCAGAATCATCGACTGTTTGCCTCAACATGGCGTCGTAGTGCGATAGTAGTGATACTTTCCACAAGTGATCCCTTCATAACGTTTCATCCAAAAACGACAAAAACAAATCATAGTGCAAAACAAACGCTAACTTCTAAACATACAACTTTGTCAAAATGCCGGCATTTCATAGTTGCAGTAAAAACGTTGAGCTTTCCTGCTTCACTCAGCAAGACGACGCTGGGATCAGGCGGACTGTACTGGGATCCATTTAAAGGGCCAGCGCAGAACTACGAGCAGTCAATATCTTACCCTACAGTGCCGTGCTCACTTGGAGTCCTAATCCAGAGGAAATCCAGACTTAGCGCTAGCCTCAAGCTAACAAAAACTGCTGTGTTTGTAGATGGAGAAGTAAAGAAGTAAAGTTTCTCTTTAGCTCCTCCAATAATCTTCCTGTGTGAAACACACTGATCAGAACAAGTACCAGACAAACACACACAAATCAATTTATATAAATGTTTAGCTTCTTACATTGCTTTAAAAACAAAAACAGAAAAAAACAGTCCCGACTATGAGTGCTTCAGTTTTTCCATTCTTCGTAGGCGTTTCACACAGGAAGACTATTGGTGGCGCACCGCCTCCAGCCTCCAAGCAATCAATAATCATCTCTCTGTTCAAATTAGCAACGTGGTTTTTGTGAATTTGATGAATCTTCGGAGGTTACCTGCCAAACTCGTTTCGTAGTAGCTGTTCCCTTTTTTCAGACAGGAAGACTTTTAGTGGCGCACCGCCTCCAGCCTCCAGTGATCCGTCTCTGTAAATTACCGTTTAAAGGTTAAGATTCTGATGTCTTTGGAGGCTAACGGCTAACTCGTTGGGATTAGTTTCTGGTGGGCGAATTCTCTGGATTTATCCAGAATCGACGCAGACGGAGACGTCCGCTGTGGGAAAGAGGAAGAGCTTATTTTTGCGCAGCTGGCCCTTTAAATGTGTGTAGTGCTGCTCCAGCCCGCCTGACCCCCAGGACCCTGTTTCACTGTAAACATAAACCAAACATCAAGTCACTTCTTTCATGCGGTTAGGTTCCTCCCCTACAGGAATGATTGTTTTATGCTTTTCACCGCTTTTAGTGTCGCCATCTTGGTTCACACACACACACACACACACACACACACCTAAAGGAAACCCTGGAGAATAAACTCTCCCGGTCAGGAGGAGCCTCCCTCATCGGGTTGAGCCTTAGAGACGAACCGCCGCTGACCCCTGACCCCTGACCTGCGCTTCATGCGGTTGGTGAAAACCCGACTCAGCCTGGGTCGGGTTTCCTCGGGTCGGACCGAGTCGCTCGGCAGAATCAAACACTTTGATCGACGCTCCTTTAAGGCGTTTTGGTAGGACTGGTGGATCAGTTTTAGGTCGATTAGAAGCCGATTGGGAGTAAAGGAGGATCTAATCTACGCTTGCATTTCCACATTCCTCCACCAGGGGGGGGGGGGTCGGGTTCCTCCAGCCAAATACATGGAAGTCACCAGAACCCAACGGCGCCAACACACATCCACACTAACACAACAGAAACAAGCCCATCTGTTACCGACGGCCTTGGACTCTAGAAATGCATCGTGGTTCTTTTCCAGTCTGGAGTCGTGAGAAGGTCCAATAAATTAATGTTTACATCCTCTCCCTCGTTTCCCTGGTTCCAGATGTTCGATATAAATAGGTCTGCAGCCCGTGGAGCCGGCGGCGGCGGCGGCGGCTCCCGTCTATTTGACCTCCAGGATGGAGGGGTTGGACTCCATGATGGCCACGATGATCTTGTCGATGTAATCCTGGAGCCGGTAGTTGATCTCCTCCTGCTTGTGGACGGCCTCCATCAGCTGCAGACAGACGGACGGACAACGTTGGTCATAAACACCAGGCTGACAGAGGAAAACCTGAGACCGATGCATCCGGGATCTACAGCCGACCACGGATCTCTAAAGATCCTCACCTGCCGGTTCCGGTTCTGGACCAAACAGAATTTTTTGTCTGAAAAGTTTCTACGTACAGCAACAGGAGTTTGTCCAACAGGAAGTAGATCTTCATTTTTACAGAGGTGAAAAGCTCGAAACGATAAAACTAAACTTCCTCTTTGGGCTGTGTAATAATATCGATATTGCGATATACTGTATATCAATATTTTCTTTCCTAGAAACAAATCGATATTCATCATCAAGTATCGTAACGTCCAACTGTCACCTTGTTCACTCACTGCTGGCTTCACCAGGCCATCAGGCTTAGAGTGATTCCTTCAGATGTTCAGGTTAAAAAGGTATCAAACTATTCAGAGCAGGAACTTGGTTCACTTTATTTACTTTACTAATGCATGTCAGCTACAGTTTGGACTGTTTCAACTTAAAGAAACATGTTTTCTCTCCACTTCTTTGGTTCATTTTGTCCAGCTGTCCACTTTAAGTCTGTGTCCAACCAGAGCCAGGTATTGTGTAGTTGGAGCTTTTAATCAGTTTTCAGTTAAATTCATTCAATCCAACTTTATAACAGTCACTAAATGTCACCAAAATCACTCTGAACCTCTAAAACCATTCAGAAAATCACAAAAGTGTATCGAATTGTATCGTTTGTCGAATATCGCGATATATATGTGGGCAGAATATCGTGTATCGTATCGTGAGATTATTGCATCACTACAGCCCTAATTATTAGAGGTTAAAATCTCAAAACGATAAAACTAAACCTCCTCTGTTCTTCTCCATTGAACTTCCTGTTATCTGCTGAAGTCTTGCTCTCTCTCTCTCTACCGCAGCCGGATTAAAACAAATCCGTCCGTCTCCTCCTAAGCAGCTTCCTCCATTTTTGTTTTTACACATCGACCTTCTACTGTGAACGGCGAACCGCGTCGTCACGCAGCCCGTTTGTTACCGGACTCGTCGTTTTGAACTCACTTCGGCCCGAGACACGGAGCTGATCTCGGCGGCCAGGGAATCGGAGAAGGAGGCCGACATCAGGCTCTTGGCTCCCTGGATGCTCAGGTTGATGATCTGTCCGTTCAACTCGTCGTTCTGCTCCTTCAGGGTTCGGTTGTCCTGGAAACAAGCCGTCAGATTTCAAACGCCGACTGAAACTCATGCTGACATTTTATTGCACAATCAAGCAACTATTTTAACTATTTTAACATAAGAAAAAATTTGGCTTAAAAGAAATTTGATTTCCTGATTTGTCGTCTTGAAATTGGGCGTCTGTCTCTTTAAGAAGCTCCTGCTCTTGCTGAAGCTCCGCCTCCAGGAAGTCGTCTCAACATGGCTCCTCTATTAACCCTTTAATGGTTTTTACCAGCGTCGCTCTGAGCAGCAGCTGCTATTAACGAGCTCAGCAGCTGTTGCTAATTGCTGCTGGCTAGTCTGGAGGAGCTGGAGGGGGAGGAGCTTCACCCGGAAGGCGGGGCTAAGGCCAACCAGGCGTTTTACCAGCGGAACGGTTGCCATGGCGATTAAAGGATTTCTCAGACATGATGAAAGACTCAAAACTCCAAGCTCATTTATTTTTAATCGAGGGAAAAAACATAAAACCACGACGGAAAGATCGAAGTTAATTTTCCACGTTACTGTCCCTTTAAGACGCTGCAGCGGAGCGGGGGATTCCTTCACCTGTTTGAGTCTTTTGATCTCCTGCTCCAGCTCGGCCTCCCGGGTCCGGGTCTGGTACTCCTGCAGCCCGGCGCCGGGGGTTCGGCCCCGCTTGGCCTCGGCCTCCAGCTTGTAGAGCTGAAGATGCTCCAGCTGCTTCCGCAGGTCTTCGATCAGCTGAGGGGAACCAGAGAGAGACGTCAGAAATCTGCCTAGCAACAGCCGAGTCGCGCCGCCCCCTTCGGCCCCGCCCACCTCCTGGGTGCTCTCCTTCTCCTTCTGGTTCTGATGGCGCTCGTGACTCAGCTTGTCGGCCATCTTCCTGCGGGACTCGGTCTCCTCGCTCAGCCTGTCGGACTGAGTTTCCGCCTCGTCTTGGAGCTTCAGCTTCTCCTGGAAACCAGAAGGGAAGGATGAGCAAGTCGGACCGGAATCGGACACCAGAGGGGGAAACGAGAAGCGGCGCCACCTCCTCCAGCCGCTCGATGTTCGCTCGGAGGCAGGGGACGCAGGACCGCAGCTCGCCGTTCTCGTCGTCCAGCTGCTGCAGCCTGAGCGACACACGCAAAACGCACATTAGTAATCTGGCTTTCAAATATGAAAACAGAAACTACATTTTATCAAGACTTGAAAATGAAAGATTTTGTTTATGCTCCAAATAACTTATGAACATTTATTTGAAACAAAAAAAAAAAAAAAAATCAGATAAAGTTTTTTTTTAAAAAAATCAGTTAAAAACTTCAGATTAAAGGTTTTTTTTTTTTTTTTTTAAAAATCAGATTAAAGGTTTTTTTTTGAAAAATCTGTTAAAAACTTCAGATTAAAGATTTTTTTTACTGGTTTTCCCGTTTCAAATATTTTTTTTCAAATCTTAATTCCTACTTTCTTTCCCTAAATTTCTATGTTCTTTCCAGTTTCCATTGATTTGGTTTTTCTTCCACAGTTGTCCTGAATAATGTTTTAAACTGAGTTTATGGCCCTGATTTCTCTCCGTACTGCGGGCTGTAATCCCGGCTCTGCGGCCCTGATTTCTCTCCGTACTGCGGGCTGTAATCCCGGCTCTGCGCCCTGATTTCTCTCCGTACTGCGGGCTGTAATCCCGGCTCTGCGGCCCTGATTTCTCTCCGTACTGCGGGCTGTAATCCCGGCTCTGCGGCCCTGATTTCTCTCCGTACTGCGGGCTGTAATCCCGGCTCTGCGCCCTGATTTCTCTCCGTACTGCGGGCTGTAATCCCGGCTCTGCGCCCTGATATCTCTCCGTACTGCGGGCTGTAATCCCGGCTCTGCGGCCCTGATTTCTCTCCGTACTGCGGGCTGTAATCCCGGCTCTGCGCCCTGATTTCTCTCCGTACTGCGGGCTGTAATCCCGGCTCTGCGGCCCGTCTCCTCACCGGGCCTGGGCGTTCTCCAGCTCCAGCCCCTTCTCGCGCTCCAGCTTGCACAGCGCCTCCTTGTGGCGCCGGTTCTCCTGCTGCAGCAGCTCGTCGGCCTGCAGCTCCTGCTCCTTCAGCTGCTCCTCCAGGGCGTTGGCCCGGTGGACCAGCTGCAGGTTCTCCTGCCGCAGCCGGAGGTGCTGCTCGCCCGACGCCTCCGACTCCTTCTCCAGCTCCGCCACGCGCCGCTCCAGGAGCAGCACCTGGGAAAGGTCAGAGGTCAGGACCACCGACTGGGCGCTGCTGGACGTAAACTACAGACGTGAATCCTTCAGGTTACGGTGATTCTATTCAAAAATGACTTTTTCTGTTCAGTCGGTCCAGAAATTCAGTTTGAATTACGTGGTAAAAACTGTAAAGAAATGAAAAATCAACTTTTTTGACTTTCCTTCAGGTTGTAATGTTTTTCCCTCATCAAAAACAAACCCAAAGATTTTCTCATGCACGTCTGACAAATCCTTTAATCTCCATGGCAACCATTCAGCTGTCAAAACGGCTGGCTGGACTTAGCCCCGCCTTCCAGGCGCAGCTCCTCCTCAAAGGAGCAGCATCGCATGGCGGCCATTTTACAGCACAAACAACCTGCGTTACCTTCGGTTGTTATAAAAAAAATGTCATTTATATCGAAAATAAACTAATTTAGCTTCTTGATTTATCACCTTGAAATTGGGCCTCTGTGTCTTTAAGAAGCTCCGCCTCCTGGAGGCCAACATGACTCCTCCATTAACCCTTTACTGTCGCTCTGAGCAGCAGCTCAGCAGCTGGTTGCTAATTGCTGCTGGCTAGTCTGGAGGAGCTGCGCCTGGGAGGCGGGGCTACGTCCACCCAGGCGTTTTTACAGGTTGCCATGGAGATCAGAGGATTCATCAAACACGCCTGAAGAATCAAAAGCACTTGAGGTTTATTTTTGATGAAGGAAAAACTTTAAAAATAGAAAGATTTTCATTTGTCTTCTTTTTTGTGTGTGCGTGTATTTTTAAGCTTTTGTGTATGATTTTTTTTATTTTTTTGTTTGTTTCATGTAAAGGTTTTATATGTTCAAGTGGACAGTGCTGTATAAAACTTAAATGCTTTGGAAAAGGATACTGTGAAAACTAGTGTATCGTAACGAAGTAAAAACACTTCACTACTTAAGTATATCTTGGAGTACTTCATACTTTCCTTGAGTATGAACATTTTTGATAACTTTCACTTTTACTTCACTTTATTTCCGAACTTAATGTCATACTTTTACTCCGATACATTTTCAATGTGTGGTTTAGTTACTCGTTACAGAGAGAGAGAAACGCTGGAGTTTTGACCTCACCTACTGATTGGCTGCTACAGTCAGTAGCTACTTACCTGTTTGTTCATCTCCACCAATAGGAAACACCTGTTTCTCTTCTCCCATTAAACACAAAGTCTCCTGATGAGCAGCAGCCAAATGTCCCTAATGCCACATAATGACCAGTTGTTGCACCAATAGTTTGTGAAGAAGAGAAATTAATCCTAACGGCTTTTTTTCTTCACGTTGGCCACATTTCCTGTTCTGACTATTTTTCTCATTTTCAGTTCTGACCACTTGAAGGGAAACTTAAGGCTTACAAAAATTATGTATTTTCTGTCCTGGAGGGGAAACTGAGAAGTTGGTTCAGTTGTAAAGCAGGTTAAGTTATTAACCTTGTAGGTAAAGCACCTAATTTTCTTAACTAAATGATGCTGCAGGTTTATCTATTAGCAGGTTTAATTTTGCCTGCACTTGGTTGTGTTTATAACTGTATTTGACAAGTTTACCAAAATATAAAAAATGTCATTCAAACTGCATTTTCCTTGTTTTACTTTTTACTTATACGTTTCATTACATTACTTGAGTACAAACATTTTTACAGTAATTTCCATACTTAAGTACAAAATACTTTAAGACTTTAACTCCAGTAACATTTCAGTCAGTGACTTGGACTTTTACCAAAGTCATATTTTGGAGAGGAACCTAAACTTTTACTCTGAGATCTCAGTACTTTATACAACCCTGATGAAAACTGATAAGTAAAAAAATACATAAATAAAAAAAAATAGATTTTTTTTAAAAGTCTGATTTTACTGAATAATAATATATTTTTTTTATTATTCAAATTGTACAAATGACCTCGATATGCGATGTGCAGCAAAGTAACGCAACTTAATGGCATTTTAAAATCTCGGTATTTTGAGTCCGGCTGCCAGGATCTGGGCGGCTGATCGGATGTTTTTTTGCCGTCACCTTGTCGGTGATGTCGTTGTCGGCGAGCTCCAGGATGTCCCGCGTCAGGTCGCTCATGGTGTCCAGCGTCATGGAGCTGTTCTGCAGCAGGTGCCTGTGGGAACCAGGAGAGTCAGAGCGGCGCGCGCCGACGGGGCTGCCGACCCGACGGCTCCACTCACCTCGCCACCTTCTTGCTGGAGAGCCGCTTCCCGGCGCTGCAGGGAGACAGGAAACCAAAAACGGTCACCAAAATAAAAGCTCAGCGACTCAGCAGCAGCAGGTTTACGAGGCTCTAAAGGCTCTGAGCAGATTCACATGACGGAAGTATAAAATACAGGTTTGAGATTTATTATGATGAAGAGTCAATAAACCTGAAAGCCTGATTGGTCTGTGGATTAGTTCCTCCACGGCTTTAATGTCCAGATTATTTACGTTTCCCCACTTCAACGTTCTGGTTCGTGTCTAGAGGATCAAACTGAAGAACCAGCAGGAGACACAGCAGGTGAAATTGGGCCTCTGTCTCTTTAAGAAGCTCCTGCTGGTTCTGTAGTAACTTTTTCAACAGGAAGAAACAAACAAAAAGGAAACCAGGACAGAAACCAGGAAGGAAACAAATATTTGAATATATTTGATATACATTTGCTTCGTTTGTCCACCTGTATTTTCAGATTTTCCTCTTTTCATTTTTCATGCTTTATTCCACATTTTTCTCCAGGTTTTTAACCCTTCTTGACCGGACGTGTCGGTGCCGACACATCTAAATTTGCAGTACCGTAATTCCGCCACACGGAGCGCTATCTGAAAAATTCCAACGGTTTCTGAAAACCTGAGTGAAGTCGCCCCCCCACCTTCTTCAAATCAGACAAAATTGGTGTCAATCAACTCGGCCACGTTTGTGCAGCAACAATTTTCATTTGTGCTGCTTTGGCTTTGAAGATATTAATGAAAGTGTAAAAGTCAAAAGGTCAACCGGCCCCCCACTTTTATGAAATCAAACAAAATTGGTGTCAAACGTTAGAGCTACATTTGTGCAGCAAAGAGTTTCGTTTGTGCCGCTACCATTTTAAAGATATAAAGAAAGTTGGATTTCATAAACGTTCGTAGCACAAACGTTTGACACCAACTTAGTCTGGTTTGAAGAAGGTGGGGGGGCGACTTCACTCAGGGTTTCTGAAAGGGGAGACGTTGCACTGTCCAGCAAGTATGGGGTTAATACGGAAACTTCGCAGCTGCAGAGTGTAATTAATCATTTAATAGACGGTGAATTGCGAAAATAACCTGCTGGATATTGAAAGTTCTGGTTGTTTATCGTCTCACAGGACATTTAAAGAACTACTTACAATTAAAATAAGGATGATTTAGTTAGGCAGACGCTCGAAACTCTGGCGTTAAAGGGTTAAAAACCTGGAGCCTAAATTGATCCTGAATCAGCAAATCTGCTCCAAAACCATCCGGTTCTGTCCAGCCTTTACCGTCACGCAGGAAACGAACCAAACAGGCTCTATTCAAATAAATCCGACAGACGGTTCGTCTTCCATCAAAGTAAACGTCGTTCCCGCGAAACTGAAGCCACAAAACGAAGAGCTGGGATGCGGAAAACGTAACGGGATCAGAACTTGGAAAACGTGTGAGGACGGATGTTCAGCACTACACAGCGGGTTTCTACCAGCAGTTGGCATGCAGACGTGACGGGGGACATGCGACCCAATCAGCACCGCACACATGCGTGTTACCTAGTCATCTCTAGGAAATTGAGGCGTGTGGACAGATCCTCCAGGCGACTGATCTGCCTGTGACACTGGCTACAGAAAAAGTCCAGCGCCTCCTCCCTGAGGAAGCTCTGGAAGCAGTCGGGGAGGCAGGCGGGGCCGCTGGAGAGAAGAAGAAGAAGAAGAGGAGGAGGAGGAGGAGGAGCAGGTGAGTGGCAGACAGGAGGAGGTGAAGGTGTGTCAACAGGAAGCCCCGTGAAGCAGAGCTTTAAAGGGTTAAAGTGAGGTGAGGCTGTGGTTCAGCTCTGGACAAAACCAGGGGGAAAAAAAACGGTGGAGTCAGATAAGGAAGGTGCTCAAAGTGAGGCGCAGGGGCCACCTGTGGTCCTAGGTGGGCAGTAACGAGGACCACACTAAAGCTGCAGAATGTAACTTTCATAAAAAAGAGAAGAAGAATCCTTTTTGTCCTTCTGGTGTTTGCTTACAGATTGTGAAACGAATTAATAATAACCCATTAAACTGTAAAGTGTCTACGTTTAAAAAAATATATATAAAACTAATGCTGAACTAAACTGTACACAGTAAAAATGCCGGTGTTGAATTAACACCCAAAAGTGTCTATATGTGTCAAAGTCAGATGGTGTTAAAGTAACACTTTTGAAAATGTTAAAAGATTGACACCCATTTTTTTGTTAAATTAACTTTGATCTATATACAGAAATGGGTTTAAGAAAAGTTAAACTTTCCATTTCTGTGAATCGTTTTGAATATTTTCCACTGGATTTGATTGATATTGACACCTTGTGGGTCAATTAGTTACTTTTTTAACACCACATTGTGTTTTGTGATCAACACTACACTGGTGTTACTTTTAACATATTTTAACACCAGCACCGTTGTAAATGTTAATGTGACTCTGTAGTGTTGAATTTAACACCAGCTGACTTGGAAACATAAAGACACTTTGGGGTGTTAATTCAACACCGGCATTTTTACTGTGTAGGTACTGTAAGTACTTTAACTCGACAGAAATACTTTTACTGCAGTTCATATTTGATCATTATGTTGACTCTAGTGTCGAGTCACTGCTGTGAAGAAGCGCTTTGCTAGGCGGCGTCTGGAGGTAGGAATGTGTGAGTGTGAGTGTGTGTGTGGGTGTGTGTGTGTCTGTGTGTGTCTGTGGGTGTGTGTGTGTGTGTCTGTGTGTGTGTGTAGGTGTGTGTGTGTGTGTGTGTGTGTGTGTGTGTAGGTGTGTGTGTGTGTGTGAGTGTGTGTGTGGGTGTGTCTGTGTGTGTGTGTGTGTGTGTGTGTAGCTATGTGAAGCTGACACCCCACCCACGTCAAAAAATTCAGCAAATAGTCTGAATGGTTAGTGCTCCGTTTGTGCAGGTTTGTGCCGTTAAAATTTTCGTTTGTGCAGTTTTGGTTTCTGAGATATTAAAAATTATTTTTTAGGTCATCCAGAGGTCACCATCACCCCATATCGCTCCAAAACAAACCAAAGTGGTCTAGTTCGTTAGTGCTCCGTTTGTGCAGGTTTGTGCCGTTGAAACTGTCGTTTGTGCAGCTTTCGTTTCTGAGATATTAAAGGTTATAATTTTGGCCGATGACGTCACCGTCACCCCATCAAGCTCCAAAACAAACCAAAGTGGTCTAGTTCGTTAGTGCTCCGTTTGTGCAGGTTTGTGCTGTTGAAACTGTCGTTTGTGCAGCTTTCATATCTGAGATATTAAAGTTTATAATTTTGGCCGATGACGTCACCGTCACCCCATCAAGCTCCAAAACAAACCAAAGTGGTCTAGTTCGTTAGTGCTCCGTTTGTGCTGGTTTGTGCCGTTGAAACTGTCGTTTGTGCAGCTTTCATATCTGAGATATTAAAGTTTATAATTTTGGCCGATGACGTCACCGTCACCCCATCAAGCTCCAAAACAAACCAAAGTGGTCTAGTTCGTTAGTGCTCCGTTTGTGCTGGTTTGTGCCGTTGAAACTGTCGTTTGTGCAGCTTTCGTTTCTGAGATATTAAAAGTTATAATTTTGGCCGATGACGTCACCGTCACCCCATCAAGCTCCAAAACAAACCAAAGTGGTCTAGTTCGTTAGTGCTCCGTTTGTGCTGGTTTGTGCCGTTAAAACTATCATTTGTGCAGCTTTCGTTTCTGAGATATTAAAAGTTATAATTTTGGCCGATGACGTCACCGTCACCCCATCAAGCTCCAAAACAAACCAAAGTGGTCTAGTTCGTTAGTGCTCCGTTTGTGCTGGTTTGTGCCGTTAAAACTATCATTTGTGCAGCTTTCGTTTCTGAGATATTAAAAGTTATAATTTTGGCCGATGACGTCACCGTCACCCCATCAAGCTCCAAAACAAACCAAAGTGGTCTAGTTCGTTAGTGCTTCGTTTGTGCTGGTTTGTGCCGTTGAAACTGTCGTTTGTGCAGCTTTCGTTTCTGAGATATTAAAGTTATAATTTTGGCCATGACAGTTTACTTAGGGACTGTCAACAAATTACCGAACCAAACATTCCTGTTAAATAAATTTTAATATTGACTCAAAAGTATTGAAGTATTGACTCGAAATCACTTTGAAATAATTATAGCCTACTAGTCTGTACAGATGAGGCACAGTCATTTGTTTTCCATTTTAATCCTTTTGTATTTTTTTTAGCAATTTTCTTTGTCAATATTTAGTATTTTTCTTCAATAGCTTCCAAGACATGTATCCTATTGATTCAAAACCACTTTGAAATTGTTTTACAAATCATTAGAGATGAGGCACACTCATTTTTCCCCATTTTAGATTTAGATGTTTTATCATTTTTTTACGTAATTTAAATCTACAAATTAAAAATATGATTGGTGTTTAATAGCTTAAATTTCATGTGATGCACTGACAAGAAATAAAAAGGGTTAAATGGAATGAAAATGAATGTGCACCACCTATCCAGGTGGTAGTATAATTTCACATTGATTTTGAGTTAATAAGACAATCATCTTCCCCTTTTCCGCAGTCGTGTTGGGGGGTCAGCAAAGCCCCAGACTTTCCTCTCCCCAGCCACTTGTTCCTGCTTCTCCTGGGGAATCCCATGGCGTTCCCAGGCCAGCTGAGAGACATAGTCCCTCCAGCGAGTCCTGGGTCTTCCTGTGGATCTCCTCCTGGTAGGACACGCCCAAAAGACCTCACTAGGGAGGAGTCAAGGAGGCATCCGAATCTGATGCCTGACTCACCTCAGCTGGCTCCTCTTGAAGTGAAAAATCAGCGGCTCTACTCTCCCTCCTGGATTACTGAGCTTATCATCCTATCACTAAGGGAGAGCCCAGACACCTTATGAAAAAAAATAATTTTGGTCGCTTGTGTTTGTGATTTTGTTCATTCAATCAAGACCCTTAAACTTATGCAATAGATGAAGGCAGGGACGTAGATCGACTGGCAAATAGAGACCTTTGCTTTTTGATCCAGATGTCTCTTCACCACGACAGACTGGTCCAGTGCCCACTTTACTTCAGACTCTGCACCAATCCGTCTATTGATCTCCTGTTTATTTTGCCCTCATTCTTAATGTTATGGATTCTGTATTTTCCTCCATCACTTTTAGCCTCTTTCATCTGCTTAACACACTGCAACATACGTAACCATGTTTATATGTGACTGCTGGCAGTCATATGTAAACAGACTGAAACTTTGTTTAGGGAGGGCACTAATTGCAGAGATTAATAAAAAGCTGAACTTGATACAATCTTTGTCTCACTTGGCTTCTTGTCACTTGGCCCAACGCTGGACAGTGAATGTAACATAAGAAGCACGATGTTTCATTTGAATGATATGCATGGATTGTGAAATCCAAAAGGATTAAAATGGAAAACAAATGACTGTGCCTCATCTGTACAGACTAGTATAATTATTTCAAAGTGATTTTGAGTTAAGTTTTAGCATTAAAGCTTATTTTTATATATAACCAAATCTCATTATTTACAATGAGTGGTTCTGGTCGGGTCCTGAAACTGGTTAGCGGACATGGGTGGTGAACAGAGACAGAAATGAATGAACTCCTACAATGAACAAGATCCTAAAATGCTTAAACTTTTGTCCTGACCACTTGGTTCAGGACAATCTTCCCTGACCCAAATAAGGCCCTCTACCCTTTTTTGAGCTCAAGACCATGGCCTTGGATCTGGAGGAACTGATCCTCCTCCTGGCCACTTCACACTCGTCTGCATACTGCTCCAGTAAAGCTGTAGATCACAACCTGATGAAGCCAGAAGGGCCACATCATCTACCAAAAGGAGAGGCGTGATACCAAGGTCACCAAAATGGATCCCTTCAAAACCCCAGTTGCGCAAAATGTGACCTTGGACAGAAAACCCCCAAATCAAAAAATCTAATCAAATTTTATTAATATATCACATTTCAACAACAAGGCATTTCAAAGAGCTTTACACCTTAAAAACACATAAATACAAAGTCATAGAACCACAGGCAACAACTGAAACATGACATTTTCTCACTACCTATCAGATTGTTAATGTTTCATTAATTAACGCATGGCTCTCATCTCGAGTCATATGGTGAGATGAGACTATTTCTAGTTAGAACCTCTCGACCTCACACACCAGCTCAGGCTCCCACCAGAGAAGTGACTTTCAATGCCCACTGATAAAACGTCCATCACCCAGGGTCAGATGGCCAAGGTCCCCTCCCTTCCTCCCTCGACCTTGTAACATCTCACATTGCCCTGTTGGCTCAGTCCACAGGTGGTGACCCCATGGGAAGGTGAACCCACTTTAGGCTGAGCCTGGCCAGAATCCATGTGTTTTGGCACCAGATGCTTGCCAAGGAGCACCAACTCCAGGCCTGGCTCCAGGGTGGTGCCCTGGTGACCCCTTGGTCGTGTTCTCACTAAAACCAGGAAGATGGAGCACATACGTTTTAATGTCCCCACACTGCCTCCTTGTAACTCAGAGGATAGAATAGAAAAAATACTGTTGTTGTTTTATAAATCACTGAACGGTCTAGCACCACAATACATTAAAGATCTGCTGTTGTATCAACTTTCCAGACCCCTCGGGTTCTGGCTCTGCATCCAGAACCAGAACCAAACAAGGAGAAGCAGCATTCAGCTTCCATGCATCACAAATTTGGAACAAACTTCCAGAAAACTGTAAAACAGCTGAAACACTTGACATCCTTTAAATCTCGATTAAAACCCCGCCTGTTTAGAGTTGTATTTGAAACATAATCATATACAAATTTAATGATAGCTTTTAACTTTATGTAATGTTTTGTTTATTCCAAGTTGCATGACTCTGTTTTCGTGTTTTTATTATGTAAAGCACTTTGAAATGCCTTGCTGCTGAAATGTGCTGAACAGATAAAATTGGATTGAATATAAAAGAGTGTACCTCATCTCTAATGATTTGTAAAACAATTTCAAAGTGGTTTTGAATCAATAGGATACATGTCTTGGAAGCTATTGAAGAAAAATACTAAATATTGACAAAGAAAATTGCTAAAAGAAAATACAAAAGGATTAAAATGGAAAACAAATGACTGTGCCTCATCTGTACAGACTAGTAGGCTATAATTATTTCAAAGTGATTTCGAGTCAATACTTCAATACTTTTGAGTCAATATTAAAATTTATTTGACAGGAATGTTTGGTTCGGTAATTTGTTGACAGTCCCTAAGTAAACTGTCATGGCCAAAATTATAACTTTAATATCTCAGAAACGAAAGCTGCACAAACGACAGTTTCAACGGCACAAACCAGCACAAACGGAGCACTAACGAACTAGACCACTTTGGTTTGTTTTGGAGCTTGATGGGTGACGGTGACGTCATCGGCCAAAATTATAACTTTTAATATCTCAGAAACGAAAGCTGCACAAATGATAGTTTTAACGACACAAACCAGCACAAACGGAGCACTAACGAACTAGACCACTTTGGTTTGTTTTGGAGCTTGATGGGGTGACGGTGACGTCATCGGCCAAAATTATAACCTTTAATATCTCAGATATGAAAGCTGCACAAACGACAGTTTCAACGGCACAAACCAGCACAAACGGAGCACTAACGAACTAGACCACTTTGGTTCGTTTTGGAGCGAGATGGGGTGACGGTGAACTCTGGTGACCTTAAGAATAATTTTTAATATCTCAGAAATGAAAGCTGCACAAACGACAGTTTCAACGGCACAAACCAGCACAAACGGAGCACTAACGAACTAGACCACTTTGGTTTGTTTTGGAGCGAGATGGGGTGACGGTGACGTCATCGGCCAAAATTATAACTTTTAATATCTCAGAAACGAAAGCTGCACAAACGACAGTTTCAACGGCACAAACCTGCACAAACGGAGCACTAACGAACTAGACCACTTTGGTTTGTTTTGGAGCGATATGGGGTGATGGTGACCTCTGGATGACCTAAAAAATAATTTTTAATATCTCAGAAACCAAAACTGCACAAACGAAAATTTTAACGGCACAAACCTGCACAAACGGAGCACTAACCATTCAGACTATTTGCTGAATTTTTTGACGTGGGTGGGGTGTCAGCTTCACATAGCTTGTGTGTGTGGGTGTGTGTGTGTGTGTGTGTGGTGTGGTGTGTGTGGGGTGTGTGTGTGTGGGTGTGTGTGTGTGGTGTGTGTGTGTGTGGGTGTGTGTGTGTGTGTGTGTGTGTGTGTGTTGTGTGTGTGTGTGTGTGTGTGGTGTGTGTGTGTGTGTGTGTGGTGTGGGTGTGTGTGTGTGGGTGTGTGTGTGTGTGTGTGTGTGTGGGTGTGTGTGTGTGTGTGTGTGTGGTGTGTGTGTGTGTGTGTGTGTGTGTGTGTTGTGGGTGTGTGTGGTGTGTGTGTGTGGGTGTTGTGTGTGTGTGTGGGTGTGTGTGTGTGTGTGGCTCATTCCCACTGAGTGGATGAAGTTTCATCTCGGTAAAGAAACAGGTTCAGCTGGTGATGATTCTAAATTTATCATCGGTTTAAATGCTGGAACATTCTGAAGATTTTTTATTTAAACCCTTTTTATGAAATATTAGAAACATAAAAATGAAAAAACAAGGTTTGTTCATTTTCAGCAAATTTAAGCTCTTTAATGATTCGTTTTCAAACTCTTCACTTTGTAGATAAAAAAATTCACCATTTCATAAACTAATTAATGTCGTAATGTTTTGTTAGTACTCAACAAAAAAGTTAAAACTAAATTTGATGTTTTAAAAAGTCAAAACCAATAATGTTTAACTTGTAGAATATAATCCAACCTTCACTTTAGTTACAGAATAAATATTTCCTACATAAATAAATGGAGTTAAAGTTAAACATATTCCTGCTCAGATTAAATGTTTAAAGTTTTCAGGCATTTAATAAATTCAAATTATTTTGGTGATTTTATCAAAAGCAAGAAAAGTTTTTCTGATTCAACTTCAGAAATGGAGGAATTTATTTTCTTAGACGTGCAAAATATCTGGTTTAGGACCAGAATTAAAGTTTTTGGTCTGATTACGCATTCACCGGACCGGACCGGACCGATCGAACTGGACCGGATCAAACCGGACCAGATCGAACCGACCAGACCGGATCGAACCGGACCTGACCGAACCGAACCGGTACCTGACCGGATCGAACCGGACCTGACCGGATCGGACCGATCCGGACCTGACCCGGATCGAACCGGACCTGACCGGATCGAACCGGTACCTGACCGGATCGAACCGGTACCTGACCGGATCGAACCGGTACCTGACCGGATCGAACCGGACCTGACCGAACCGAACCGGTACCTGACTGGATCGAACCGGACCTGACATGATCGGACCGATCCGGACCTGACCGATCCGGACCTGACCGGATCGGATCGAACCGATCCGGACCTGACCCGGATCGAACCGGACCTAACCGATCGAACCGTACCTGACCGGATCGAACCGGACCTGACCGATCCGGTCAAACCGGACCGGACCGATCCGGACCTGACAGGATCGATCCGGACCTGACCGGATCGAACCGGACCTGACCGGACCTGACCGGATCGAACCGGTACCTGACCGGATCGAACCGGTACCTGACCGGATCGAACCGGTACCTGACCGGATCGAACCGGTACCTGACCGGATCGAACCGGTACCTGACCGGATCGAACCGGTACCTGACCGGATCGAACCGGACCGGATCCGGGTCGAACCGGACCTGACCGGATCGAACCGGACCTGACCGGATCGAACCGGACCAGACCGGATCGAACCGGACCAGACCGGATCGAACCGGACCTGACCCGGATCGAACCGGACCTGACCGGATCGAACCGGTACCTGACCGGATCGAACCGGTACCTGACCGGATCGAACCGGACTTGACCGACACCGAACCGGTACCTGACCGGATCGAACCGGACCTGACCGGATCGGACCGATCCGACCTGACCGATCCGGACCTGACCGATCCGGACCTGACCCGGATCGAACCGGACCTGACCGGATCGAACCGGTACCTGACCGGATCGAACCGGTACCTGACCGGATCGAACCGGACCTGACCGATCCGGGTCAAACCGGACCGGACCGATCCGGACCTGACAGGATCGATCCGGACCTGACAGGATCGGATCGAACCGGACCTGACCGGATCGAACCGGACCTGACCGGATCGAACCGGTACCTGACCGGATCGAACCGGTACCTGACCGGATCGAACCGGTACCTGACCGGATCGAACCGGTACCTGACCGGATCGAACCGGTACCTGACCGGATCGAACCGGACCGGATCCGGGTCGAACCGGACCTGACCGGATCGAACCGGACCTGACCGGATCGAACCGGACCAGACCGGATCGAACCGGACCTGACCGGATCGAACCGGACCTGACCGGGTCGAACCGGTACCTGACCGGATCGAACCGGACCGGATCCGGGTCGAACCGGACCTGACCGGGTCGAACCGGACCTGACCGGACCGAACCGGACCTGACCGAACCGAACCGGTACCTGACCGGATCGAACCGGACCTGACCGGATCGGACCGATCCGGACCTGACCGATCCGGACCTGACCGGATCGGATCGAACCGATCCGGACCTGACCGGATCGAACCGGTACCTGACCGGATCGAACCGGTACCTGACCGGATCGAACCGGACCTGACCGATCCGGGTCAAACCGGACCGGACCGATCCGGACCTGACAGGATCGAACCGGACCTGACCGGATCGAACCGGTACCTGACCGGATCGAACCGGTACCTGACCGGATCGAACCGGACCTGACCGATCCGGGTCAAACCGGACCGGACCGATCCGGACCTGACAGGATCGATCCGGACCTGACAGGATCGGATCGAACCGGACCTGACCGGATCGAACCGGACCTGACCGGATCGAACCGGTACCTGACCGGATCGAACCGGTACCTGACCGGATCGAACCGGTACCTGACCGGATCGAACCGGTACCTGACCGGATCGAACCGGTACCTGACCGGATCGAACCGGTACCTGACCGGATCGAACCGGACCGGATCCGGGTCGAACCGGACCTGACCGGATCGAACCGGACCTGACCGGATCGAACCGGACCTGACCGGATCGAACCGGACCTGACCGGGTCGAACCGGTACCTGACCGGATCGAACCGGACCGGATCCGGGTCGAACCGGACCTGACCGGATCGAACCGGACCTGACCGGACCGAACCGGACCTGACCGAACCGAACCGGTACCTGACCGGATCGAACCGGACCTGACCGGATCGGACCGATCCGGACCTGACCGATCCGGACCTGACCGGATCGGATCGAACCGATCCGGACCTGACCCGGATCGAACCGGACCTGACCGGATCGAACCGGTACCTGACCGGATCGAACCGGACCTGACCGATCCGGGTCAAACCGGACCGGACCGATCCGGATCGAACCGGTACCTGACCGGATCGAACCGGTACCTGACCGGATCGAACCGGTACCTGACCGGATCGAACCGGACCGGATCCGGGTCGAACCGGACCTGACCGGATCGAACCGGACCTGACCGGATCGAACCGGACCTGACCGGATCGAACCGGACCAGACCGGATCGAACCGGACCAGACCGGATCGAACCGGACCGAACCGGACCGGAGCCGGGTCAAATTGGACCGGACTGGACAGCTGAACGTGTTTCCATCGGTGCTGGAGACACAAACGTGGCTGAATGTTTTTTTGGACCCGGTCAGAACCGTCTCTCCGCCGAGCCCGATGGCCTAGTCCAAGTAAATCTCCATCCATCAGTGAAACATTCGATACATTTCAGCTGGGATCGCCACAGTGCTTCACCTCTCATCAGCGAGCATGATGGGACGCCGCGTTACCACGGCGACCGCTCCTACCTGGGGGAGATGAGGTCGGCGCCGTCGACCTGCTGGGGCGGCGGGGCGGCGGCGTCGCCCTCCCCCCATGGTCCCGTCCGCGCTGGCCTCCAGCAGCAGCTCCGACGCGTTGCTCTCCCCCAAAGTCCTCGAAATGCTCCTCCACCAGGGAGCGGCTGTGGAGCGCCGAGCTCAGGGAGAACCTGCAGGGGGCGCCGACACACCGGGTTACTGGGCCTCGCACCGACAGGAACCACGAAGAAGAAACTCCAGGTCCACAGCAGAGAAACCTGTGGTCTGTGGTCCACCAGCTGGATGCTAACGGCAGCTCACATTTAAAGGGACAGTGCAATTTAACAAAGCTGGTGTAAAGATGGTTAGCTGGATGCTAACAGCAACTCAGATTTAAAGGGACAGTGCAACTTAACAAAGCTGGTGTAAAGATGGTTAGCTGGATGCTAACAGCAACTCAGATTTAAAGGGACAGTGCAATTTAACAAAGCTGGTGTAAAGATGGTTAGCTGGATGCTAACAGCAACTCAGATTTAAAGGGACAGTGCAATTTAACAAAGCTGGTGTAAAGATGTTAGCTGGATGCTAACAGCAACTCAGATTTAAAGGGACAGTGCAATTTAACAAAGCTGGTGTAAAGATGGTTAGCTGGATGCTAACAGCAACTCAGATTTAAAGGGACAGTGCAATTTAACAAAGCTGGTGTAAAGATGGTTAGCTGGATGCTAACAGCAACTCAGATTTAAAGGGACAGTGCAATTTAACAAAGCTGGTGTAAAGATGGCTAGCTGGATGCTAACAGCAACTCAGATTTAAAGGGACAGTGCAATTTAACAAAGCTGGTGTAAAGATGGTAGCTGGATGCTAACAGCAACTCAGATTTAAAGGGACAGTGCAATTTAACAAAGCTGGTGTAAAGATGGCTAGCTGGATGCTAACAGCAACTCAGATTTAAAGGGACAGTGCAATTTAACAAAGCTGGTGTAAAGATGGCTAGCTGGATGCTAACAGCAACTCAGATTTAAAGGGACAGTGCAATTTAACAAAGCTGGTGTAAAGATGGTTAGCTGGATGCTAACAGCAACTCAGATTTAAAGGGACAGTGCAATTTAACAAAGCTGGTGTAAAGATGGTTAGCTGGATGCTAACAGCAACTCAGATTTAAAGGGACAGTGCAATTTAACAAAGCTGGTGTAAAGATGGTAGCTGGATGCTAACAGCAACTCAGATTTAAAGGGACAGTGCAATTTAACAAAGCTGGTGTAAAGATGGCTAGCTGGATGCTAACAGCAACTCAGATTTAAAGGGACAGTGCAATTTAACAAAGCTGGTGTAAAGATGGCTAGCTGGATGCTAACAGCAACTCAGATTTAAAGGGACAGTGCAATTTAACAAAGCTGGTGTAAAGATGGCTAGCTGGATGCTAACAGCAACTCAGATTTAAAGGGACAGTGCAATTTAACAAAGCTGGTGTAAAGATGGTAGCTGGATGCTAACAGCAACTCAGATTTAAAGGGACAGTGCAATTTAACAAAGCTGGTGTAAAGATGGCTAGCTGGATGCTAACAGTAACTCAGATTTAAAGGGACAGTGCAATTTAACAAAGCTGGTGTAAAGATGGCTAGCTGGATGCTAACAGCAACTCAGATTTAAAGGGACAGTGCAATTTAACAAAGCTGGTGTAAAGATGGTTAGCTGGATGCTAACAGCAACTCAGATTTAAAGGGACAGTGCAATTTAACAAAGCTGGTGTAAAGATGGTTAGCTGGATGCTAACAGCAACTCAGATTTAAAGGGACAGTGCAATTTAACAAAGCTGGTGTAAAGATGGCTACTGGATGCAACAGCAACTCAGATTTAAAGGGACAGTGCAATTAACAAAGCTGGTGTAAAGATGGTTAGCTGGATGCTAACAGCAACTCAGATTTAAAGGGACAGTGCAATTTAACAAAGCTGGTGTAAAGATGGTTAGCTGGATGCTAACAGCAACTCAGATTTAAAGGGACAGTGCAATTTAACAAAGCTGGTGTAAAGATGGCTAGCTGGATGCTAACAGCAACTCAGATTTAAAGGGACAGTGCAATTTAACAAAGCTGGTGTAAAGATGGTTAGCTGGATGCTAACAGTAACTCAGATTTAAAGGGACAGTGCAATTTAACAAAGCTGGTGTAAAGATGGTTAGCTGGATGCTAACAGCAACTCAGATTTAAAGGGACAGTGCAATTTAACAAAGCTGGTGTAAAGATGGCTAGCTGGATGCTAACAGCAACTCAGATTTAAAGGGACAGTGCAATTTAACAAAGCTGGTGTAAAGATGGTAGCTGGATGCTAACAGCAACTCAGATTTAAAAGGGACAGTGCAATTTAACAAAGCTGGTGTAAAGATGGTCTAGCTGGATGCTAACAGCAACTCAGATTTAAAGGGACAGTGCAATTTAACAAAGCTGGTGTAAAGATGGCTAGCTGGATGCTAACAGCAACTCAGATTTAAAGGGACAGTGCAATTTAACAAAGCTGGTGTAAAGATGGTTTAGCTGGATGCTAACAGCAACTCAGATTTAAAGGGACAGTGCAATTTAACAAAGCTGGTGTAAAGATGGCTAGCTGGATGCTAACGCAACTCAGATTTAAAGGGACAGTGCAATTTAACAAAGCTGGTGTAAAGATGGCTAGCTGGATGCTAACAGCAACTCAGATTTAAAGGGACAGTGCAATTTAACAAAGCTGGTGTAAAGATGGTTAGCTGGATGCTAACAGCAACTCAGATTTAAAGGGACAGTGCAATTTAACAAAGCTGGTGTAAAGATGGCTAGCTGGATGCTAACAGCAACTCAGATTTAAAGGGACAGTGCAATTTAACAAAGCTGGTGTAAAGATGGTTAGCTGGATGCTAACAGCAACTCAGATTTAAAGGGACAGTGCAATTTAACAAAGCTGGTGTAAAGATGGCTAGCTGGATGCTAACAGCAACTCAGATTTAAAGGGACAGTGCAATTTAACAAAGCTGGTGTAAAGATGGCTAGCTGGATGCTAACAGCAACTCAGATTTAAAGGGACAGTGCAATTTAACAAAGCTGGTGTAAAGATGGCTAGCTGGATGCTAACAGCAACTCAGATTAAAGGGACAGTGCAATTTAACAAGCTGTGTAAAGATGGCTACTGGATGCTAACAGCAACTCAGATTTAAAGGACAGTGCAATTAACAAAGCTGGTGTAAAGATGGTAGCTGGATGCTAACAGCAACTCAGATTTAAAGGGACAGTGCAATTCTTTAACATCTTTTACTGGAGGAACTGTAGCTAGCAGGCTGAACAAAGCTTGTGTATAAACAGGAGGTCTCACTTCAACCTTGGTTTGGTTAAAACATGTTTCTTCTTCCTTCACCAACCTATTAGAGGATTCAGAAAGTTCACTGAACTCGAAGAGAAGTGACCCTGAATATCAAGTGAAACTATAAAGTGCAGCTTTTACATCTAAAAGTACTTTTCCCCCCAATGAATAAGTAAAATAAGTTACTATCATCTTCTGGCTGCACATGCAGAGAGAAGCATCTTTACAAAGAACTGAACACAAATGTACAGATTGAGATTAAAAACAAAAACTTCACATTAATAAATGGCTTTTTGTGAAAGCCATTTATTAATGGCTTATTATTATTATTATTAAAGCCATTTATTAATGGCTTTCACAATGGCATAAACTCTGACTTTATGCCAGAGTTTTATCTGGCACAAAGTCCAGATAAAACTCTGTATTTTGAGTTAGTAATGCGACAAAATGAGGCTGAAGGGTGAAGATACTTCTTGCCTCCGTTTACAGACAGAAAAACAAACCCGGCCAGGTTTTAGAGTAAAAACCAGACGACTAATCTTTCCTCAGCAATCTGGTCAAGTTCAACGGCTGCTCGTTAAGATAATCTGCTAATTCACGTTAATCCCTCCTGTTGTGAATCTCAACCTCTGTGGCAGCAGGAGGCCATCTGTGATGTTTAAACGGGGGAAACGGCCGACTTCATGAGAACACGAGTCCGTTGAACGTGTTGAAGTCACCGCAGGACCAGCAGGAAGGAAAACAAACGGGATTGAGATGACGGATTGGAGTTACCGACTTACGTTTGACCCTCTTCCTTGCATGCGGGCCCCGCGGCGAGGTCCCCGACGCCGAGGGCCGGCGGGGAGCACGATGGCATCTTTGAACGCCCGGCGCTGCCCCGGCGAGAAAGCCTGGGGGCGACGGGGGTCAAAACTCCCGACAGCCAGAGAGGAATCCTGAAGTTTCACCGTTCAACGCCACGCGGAGAAAAACGGCGACCCAACCAGACGCCACACGAAGGACGGCGCTCCGATTGGCTTAATCAGATTCCAGGCTGACGGTACCGCTGACCGAGCCGAGGTCCGAGCGTGTGTGTGTGTGTGTGTGTGTGTGTGTGTGTGTGTGTGCAGGCAGGAGGAACTAATCCTGTTAGATTAATCCTGAGCCGAGTGAACAGACTCGTCGGTTCATCTGACCAAACAAACACGACTGAACCACAGGTTTCTTTCACGTTGGTAACCGTTTCAAAGCGGCGACTCACCTGTACTTCCTCCCGTTACCTGAGTAATTTTCTTAAGAATCTCTACTCTTACTTGGACAACATTGCTGGATTCTCTACCCAATGAAACAAACGGGAAAAGAGGCGGAGCTTCAGATAAAAAGTGTACGTTTTTATCACCTCCAACTGGTTGCAATGGGGAGACTCAAGGATTTCACAAACAAAGCAAAACTTCTTAAAGAGACGGATGGAAGTTATTTCAGTCATATCTGATGTCTGTAGCATTTTTATAACAACTGAAGGCAACATAGTAACTGGATGGTGCCAGGAATTGGCAGCATGTGCCTGGAAAACGGCGGCGGCAGCAGCAGCAGCGACGCTCTGAGGAGGAGCTGCGTCTCGAAGGCGGGGCTAGGGCCACTCGGGCGTTTTGTACAGCCACGGAGGTTCAGGTACCGTATTTTCCGCACTATAAGGCGCACATAAAAACCTTCAATTTCCTCAAAAGCCAACAGTGCGCCTTATAACCCGGTGCGCCTTATATAAGGACCAGTATTGAGCCACAACAGGTCTAGCAGCTACGGTGAGCAGCCGCCGACTTCATGTTCCCCCGTAGAAGAAGAAGCGCGTGGTGCATGCTGGGATAGTTGTCAGAACGCTGGTTTGTTAATAAGGTTTAATACATTTAAAGCCGGGCAGGGCGGAGGGCCGGGGAAAGAGCGAGAGGCTGCGGCGGCAGCGTGTCGGTTGGTCTGTGTTACCCAGGAAGCAGTTGGGCACAATATGGCAACACCGTGAGTGAAACAACTATGTGTAATAATAGAGTACCGGACAAATTGGCAACCCAAACTGAAGCGTCTGTTCTGTGCGCCTTATAATGCGGTGCGGCTTATATACGAAAAACGTTTTAAAACAGGCCATTCTTTGCAGGTGCGCCTTATAATCAGGTGCGCCTTATAGTGCTGAAAATACGGCACTTTTCAAACATTCATGAAAGCGTCAAAGCAACAACTCCGGGTGTTTCTGACGAGGGAATAACCTGACGGAAAACTCGAAAGGTACGTTTGGGATAACGGCTCCAGGCGTTGCTCGTTCCTTCAGCGTCTTTCTGGACCTTTATGTCCATAATGCGTTAATGTTGGTTCTGCTCTGACACACAGCTCAAATAAAACCCGCTGATGTCTGGAAAATGTCCCGATTTAGCAATAAAACTACAAACTGCTGCAGCTGCAGGTGCAACAGGAGCTCAGACGGTCCATTAGACGGTCCAACACGTTCGGCAAACCGGCTGCTGGACGCGAGCAGCTGCAGGCCAGAGCCACACGGTTCATCTGCCAGCCTCCATCAGCAGGTACCGCCTCAGTCAGTGGGAGAGGAATGAAGGGATTAGATTAGCTTTTGCCAGAGTAAGAGGAAAAAAACGGGAAGAAAAACGCTGAATCAACACTTCCTGGAATTCAAGGCTCACACGTGGAACGGGAAGTCCGAAGGCGTCTGTGTCAAGAAGCCGGACAGACGGTTCCCCAGTCAGCAGATACCGAGGCTACGCTGCACTTCCTGCTGCTGCTGCTGGACAAAACAACCCAAGACAGAAATACTCATCTCTGTCTAATGCCAAGCAAAGCAGCGGTCAGATCCAAGTTCAGGGAAAAACCAGAATATTTTAAAAAATGAGAAGAACTGTGGGGCTAAAAGGCCTGCAGCATGAGACGATTAATCAGATTGTTGGCGATTAATCAAGTCCATTCGATTGATCAAATTTCAACAATAAATTAAAATTATTGACATTCGATCATTTATGAGAATTACATTTTTGAGCTTCTTGGGTTTCCGTAGTTCAGAGTGACGTCATCACGAGGGCGGCCATCTTGTTCGACCTGTGTGTTTTACAGCTTCTCTACAGCAGAATATTTAACCGATGTTAGCATTAGGACGGTATAATAATATCGATATCGTGATATATATGATATTTTCTTTCTTAGAAAAAAATCGATATTCATCCTTAAGTATCGTAACGTCCAACTGTCACCTTGTTCACTCACTGCTGGCTTCACCAGGTCATCAGGCTTAGAGTGATTCCTTCAGATGTTCAGGTTAAAAAGGTATCAAACTATTCAGAGCAGGAACTTGGTTCACTTTATTTACTTTACTAATGCATGTCAGCTACAGTTTGGACTGTTTCAACTAAAAGAAACATGTTTTCTCACCACTTCTTTGATTCATTTTGTCCAGCTGTCCACTTTAAGTCTGTGTCCAACCAGAACCAGGTATTGTGTAGTTGGAGCTTTTAATCAGTTTTCAGTTAAATTAATTCAATCCAACTTTATAACAGTCACAAAATGTCACCAAAATCACTCTGTCCCTCTAAAATCTTTCAGAAAATCGCAAAAGTGTATTGAATTGTATCGTTTGCTGAATATCGTGATATATATTGTATCGTGGGCAGAATATCGTGTTTCGTATGGTGAGATTATTGTATCACTACAGCCTTAATTTAGCATCATAATCTGCTGTTATGACTATTAAAATCGTCTGACCCAACGCTACAGGAGGGATGATTACAGTTATAGAAGAGTATAGAAAATCTTTTCTGTCATCTATAGAAAAATAAATAAATTTGAAAAAAAAAGTAACCAAAAATGTTGATTAAAATGATATTTGGAATGAAACAAGTCAGATTTTAACGTTTAACCCGCTCTCCAAACCTGAATCACACAAAGGACTTCAGGTCATTAAGTCAAGATGGCGGCCGGCAGCCTGGGTTTGACCCGAAGCCCGAGGTCACGCGATGCTGCGTGAAAGGTCAGGGCCGGGTCGGAACACAGGAAGCGTTTACAGACCTGCTTCCCCCGGGGTCGTCGGGGTCGTGCAGCGTGGCTTCGATGCCGCTGTCCGTCTCCACGTCCTCGTGCATCTCGGGGGGAACCAGCGCCCCCGTGTCCTCGTCTGTGAACGTCTCGCACTCGCTGTAGGTGCTCTCCGAGCCCAGGTACGCGCTGTCCGTCACCTCGTTCTGCTGCAGGAAACAGAGCGCCACGTTTACAGCTGAAACCCGCCGCGGTTTGAAACCCAACAGACAAACCAGGGAAATAAAGAGTTACACTTTTTTAAAATCAAAGAATCCTTCCATCCGACCTTTGAATCGGCTCAAAAGTGAATCAAAGTGATGAGCGATTCATCTACAGACAAAGAAATTAAGCTTTAATTATACAAGGCTGAAACGATTAATCGTGATTAATCGATAATTTAAATAAACTAATTTAGTAATTGATTGTCAGCAAGATGGTACAGCGCATATTCAGAGCAGTATATAGACTAAAAAAAACATTTCGCATTTAAAATAAAGAAAAACCCTGTAAAGTTAAAATAACTATCATATTTCCACACCTTTTGGTATCCAATTTAAAAACTTAAAAAGAAAAACACATCAGTCCTCCACCGTTTTGACGTGAAGTCAAGTAGAAACAACAGAGTTTATCTTCAGCTGCAGATGAATCTTTTGCAACAAACAATAAGAAACGGCGTCATCAACTTTTAGAAAATAAAATGTTCTTAATTGAAAAAGGAACTGAGTTTATTTGCATCTTTTAAATTCATAAGAAAAAAAGGCTTATGAGGGGAAAAAATAAAAATCTGAAAAATGTGCATATTTTCTTAATTGATTAATCATTGGAATAACTGATTAATTGTTAGAATAATCGATTAATCGACAACTGAAGTAATCTTTAGTTTGCAGCCCTGCATTTATTCAACAATCTGTATCTAATCAGCCAGACAACAGAGAAGTAGGACAAGTAAAATAATTTCTCCCCACTTCAGCAGTTAAAACGCTCCTTTCTTTAATAAACTGTTAAATAAAATAAACTTAATTTTCATGGGATTGTGAAGAAAAGCAAACAAACGAGACAGTGGATCCAGACAAGTTAAGCTCATTATCTCACCAACCACCAGCAAAGCTCAACACCTCGAAGCAACAGGTTAAAACAACAACATTAAGGCGACACCAGCTGAACCACAACATACCAGCTTACTGGAGGCACTGGGAGCTGTGGGGCTCAGAGGGACGACCGCCATGTCCAGAATCATCCTGTCCACCCGGTTTGACCCACAGAGTCGTCATTAAACACCTCCAGTAACTCCGTCAGCGCGGCACAGGGAGGATGTCAGAGGACAGATAACGCAGCGACGCTCGGCTCAGCGCAGCCGACTGGGCCGGGGGGGGGGGAGGAGACTGGAGCCGAGTCCAAAGAGCAGCTCGTCTCGGCCGGGTAATCTGCCCTGCTGCCACTTCCTCACCCACCGACTCTAGAAATCATTAAGCCGCGATCCAGGGCCGAACTAAAACAGCGCTGCTTACGGTCCAAACAACAGGCCAGCTGTCAGGAACGGCATTCTGGGCGTTCCTGCTCCAAACACCCTCAGCTCGCCGTGTTTTCACAGCAAACAGCAGCAGAACAGGTCAGCCATTGAGAGAGACGCCTTTCAGGCCAAATAGAAAAATAAAAACCAACAGGAAAAAAACGAGGCGGCGGCGGACACAGGTCAGGGCCGAACCTCTTCCAAACTCAGGTTTCAGCGAGCGCAGCAGCTGGAGCGTTTGCCCAGGAGAAAACCGTCATTCCCAACGTTTCCCATGATCTGAACTGAAGAGTCTGCATCCATTTTTATTTTAGTGTTTGGCCTCTTTGTCACAATAAGCAACAATATCAAACTCAATTTACATTTGCAACTTTTATTGTTTTTCTCTTTCTGCCAAAAACCGGATGGTAAAAGTTTCACTCTGGTCTCAATTAGCCTTTTTTTTTCACAGTTCATTTTATTTGTCGTTTCTGATATATTTACTTTGGATACATGTTAAATGTTCACAGGGATTTTAAACTAATTGATCTTTGAACTTAAATCTTTGAGAATGTGTCATTGCCTTATTATGCCAATATTACCATGATCTTTGAATCTTTGAGAATGTGTTATTATGCCAATTTTTCCATCACTTAAAAATGGTTTCAAAACAATATCATCATTCATCGCAATAACTTCTCAGACATCGTCCAGGAAAAGTTGTTACCATGACAGTCCTACTTATTTTGTATCATCTCTAATATTAGTCTAATGTTTGATGCGTGGACTTAGAAAATTAACTTAATAGTAAAAGGACTGAAATGATTAAGCAGACTTCTTCCACTGCAACTCAAAATTATCCCAGACTAGTCAGGAACATTTTGCAGAGGAGTTGTAGTTCAAGCCACGGCCACCAGGGGGCACCGACACTGCAGCTCAGTAAAAAGGCCCAGAGCAGCAGAAACTGTCGGTCCTGCAGAGGCCAGAAGCAACGCAGGTTAAATATACAAAGTCCTGAACCCAAACGGAGGCAGGAATTCCAGAAATGTCGACCACAACTGGAAACACATAAACTCTCACACACACACACACAACTTCACACACTGCTGTGCATTCCAGCTGCTCGATTTTCTGTCAAGGGAAACCCAACGCCTTGAGGGCCAGAAGCCAAAACCGCCAGGATGGTGGTGGGCCTGCGAAGCCATCGGCACGGCAACGACGGCCGAGCACAGAGGGAGTTCAGGCTGTGGGTCCCTTCAAACAGGAAGTGACCAACTAATCCCAACAGGAAGTCGAAGGGACCAACAGGAAGTGGAAGGGACCAACTGTACCAAACAGGAAGTGGAAGGGACCACCTAATCCCAACAGGAAGTGGAAATGACCAACTAATCCCAACAGGTAGTGAAAAGGACCAACAGGAAGTGCAAGAGACCAACTGTGCCAAACAGGAAGTCGAAGGGACCACCTAATCCTAACAGGAAGTGGAAATGACCAACTAATCCCAACAAGAAGTGGAAGGGACCAACTAATCCCAACAGGAAGTGGAAGGGACCAACAGGAAGTGGAAGGGACCAACAGGAAGTGGAAGGGACCAACAGGAAGTGGAAGGGACCAACAGGAAGTGGAAGGGACCACCTAATCCCAACAGGAAGTGGAAATGACCAACTAATCCCAACAGGTAGTGAAAAGGACCAACAGGAAGTGCAAGGGACCAACTGTGCCAAACAGGAAGTCGAAGGGACCACCTAATCCTAACAGGAAGTGGAAATGACCAACTAATCCCAACAAAAAGTGGAAGGGACCAACTAATCCCAACAGGAAGTCGAAGGGACCGACTAATCCCAACAGGTAGTGGAAGGGATCAACTGTGCCAAACAGGAAGTGGAAGGGACCAACAGGAAGTGGAAGGGACCAACTGCGCCAAACAGGGAGTCGAAGGGACCAACTAATCCCAGCAGGAAGTGGAAGGGACTGTGCCAAACAGGAAGTGGAAGGGACCAACTAATCCCAACAGGAAGTGGAAGGGACCAACAGGGAAGTGGAAGGGACCAACTGTGCCAAACAGGGAGTCGAAGGGACCAACTAATCCCAGCAGGAAGTGGAAGGGACTGTGCCAAACAGGAAGTGGAAGGGACCAACTAATCCCAACAGGAAGTGGAAGGGACTGTGCCAAACAGGAAGTGGAAGGGACCAACTAATCCCAACAGGAAGTGGAAGGGACCAACAGGAAGTGGAAGGGACCAACTGTGCCAAACAGGGAGTCGAAGGGACCAACTAATCCCAGCAGGAAGTGGAAGGGACTGTGCCAAACAGGAAGTGGAAGGGACCAACTAATCCCAACAGGAAGTGGAAGGGACCAACAGGAAGTGGAAGGGACCAACTGTGCCAAACAGGGAGTCGAAGGGACCAACTAATCCCAGCAGGAAGTGGAAGGGACTGTGCCAAACAGGAAGTGGAAGGGACCAACTAATCCCAACAGGAAGTGGAAGGGACCAACAGGAAGTGGAAGGGACCAACTGTGCCAAACAGGGAGTCGAAGGGACCAACTAATCCCAGCAGGAAGTGGAAGGGACCAACTAATCCCAACAGGAAGTGTAACGGACCAACTAATCTCAGCAGGAAGTGGAAGGGACCAACTAATCCCAACAGGAAGTGTAACGGACCAACTGTGCCAAAAAGGAAGTGAAAGGGACCAACAGGAAGTGGAAGGGACCAACTAATCCCAACAGGAAGTGTAACGGACCAACTGTGCCAAAAAGGAAGTGAAAGGGACCAACAGGAAGTGGAAGGGACCAACTAATCCCAACAGGAAGTGTAACGGACCAACTGTGCCAAAAAGGAAGTGAAAGGGACCAACAGGAAGTGGAAGGGACCAACTGTGCCAAACAGGAAGTGGAAGGGACCAACAGGAAGTGGAAGGGACCAACTGTGCCAAACAGGGAGTCGAAGGGACCAACTAATTCCAGCAGGAAGTGGAAGGGACCAACTAATCCCAGCAGGAAGTGGAAGGGACCAACTAATCCCAGCAGGAAGTGGAAGGGACCAACTATGCCAAACAGGAAGTGGTAGGGACCAACAGGAAGTGGAAGGGACCAACTGTACCAAACAGAAAGTGGAAGGGACCAACTAATCAAACAGGAAAAGGAAGGACATCTCACCTCGTCGTACTCCTCTGGGCAGCCGACGGCGCCGTCCCCCGGGTTGTAGCTGTAGAGCTGCGGTTCTGGACCTGCAGACGGAGCAGGGAGGCGTGTTTGTGTGCGCAGCAGCAACAGAAACAAACAGATGCCGAGCAAACATGGAGGAGCGGCCGTTGATGTGCCAACAGGTAACATGAGGACAGGAGTCCTCTGTTTACGTTGCAGAAACATCAACATGCTCTTCATCCTTTCATCAAGTTGACCTGAATTAAAGGTTCAGCTAAACAGAAAAACGAGATGGCAGCCTGACATCACTGAACCATGAGCGCAAAAAAAGAAAAGAAAAAAAAAAGTTAAAAATCCAGATTTTCCCAAAAAATTTAATCTCCATGAACAGAAAACTTTAATACTTGATCAAAACTGATTTATCGCTCAGCAACCAACACAGCCAGTAACAAAAAGCTGAAATGGGAAGATTTTATACAGCCTGAAATCAAGATATCAAGGGATATTCCTGGGCTAGACGGGCCTAGTCAAAGTCTAAATCAGATTTTTACCAATATGTGGAAAGACTAGAATTTTAATGTTCATAGATTTTTGATTGTGAAAATCTGGAAGAGAAACTCAGAAAAGCCTGCAGCTGTTTAAAAAAATGCACTTCACACTTTTGAGATTTTAATTTATAACTTTGCACAACTTTCTGCTGCTTCATCAAGTTAAACGACAATAAAAAACACACAAAGGTTTGTGGTTGCAACGTGACAAAGAAGTTGAATTGGTGTGAATGTTTTCACAGCACACTGCAGCCCCAGATGTCCCGGTTGGGCAGATTTACAGTCAGAGCGCGACGCGACGGTAAACATGACATGACCTCCCAATCTGAGGCAAACCAGAGCCCAGCTGTGACATCAGCAGAAACCCGTAGCGGCAGCCGAACCCGAGCCGCGTCCCATCAGCCACTGCGGCCTTACTGGGAGGAAGCAACGTGAACTGGTTCCGGTGGCGGCGGACCAGGCACACCTGCAGGACCTGGTCTGATGTCAGAGTGAGAATGTGCAACGTTGCTCCAGACATTCCAGTCTCGGCGGGGAGCGAAGCATTTCCACGGCCCGGGGGCAACGCTTTCATCGAACAGCCGCCTTCACTTCACCGCTGCAGACGTCCAACAGTTTTCCAACAGTTTCAAACTTTCCCAGCAGCAGATTCACTTTTTCAGGTTCCATATAATAGTTTATTACCGTTAGTATTTTACATCCTGCAGCTGGAACAAATAAATTAAAAATGGTTAAATTTTACAATTATGTGTCCCTTGTGGGTGGCTAATAGGTAAGATACGTTACTGCTTTATAAATCATTAGTAATGGTTTATTATGCATTAGTTAAGAACGAAGATGAGACAAACCAAATAATTCACATAATTTATCTAGAGTGGTTATTTTACCTTGGAAACATATGAATCATTTGTAAATTTACCTTTTTAAAATCATATTTTCACCCTTAATGCATAGTAAGTAATTAATGATTTATAATAGCAGTTATCAATTCATCTATAGTCGATGACGGGAGCCTTATTGTAAAGCGGATCAATAAAAATGAATCTGAAGCCTCAGACTGAATCATTATTGGAGAAAAACGAGTGTCTTCAGTCAGAGGCTACTTCAAATGTGCTGGAACGCAGACTGCTACAGGAGACGTTTCCTGCCCTCAGCCGTCACCATCTAGAGCGAGGCAATGCGTTTTAACTAAAACTCTGAGGTGTGAGAATTCTTGTTTAAATGGTGTTTTAACTAAAAACTCTGAGGTGTGAGAATTCTTGTTAAATGGCGTTTTAACTAAAACTCTGAGGTGTGAGAATCCTTGTTAAATGGCGTTTAACTAAAACTCTGAGGTGTGAGAATCTTGTTAAATGGTGTTTTAACTAAAACTCTGAGGTGTGAGATGTTTAACTGAAGTCCTACAAAGGGTGCGGGTTATAATGTTTTTATCTTTTTAATCTTTTTTCTTTTTAAAAATTCTTTGTCTTTCTAACTGTTTATTCAATGTCACCTGCTGTTTTTATTTTAATTATGTAAAGCACTTTGAAATGCCTTGCTGCTGAAACGTGCTATACAAATACAATTTGATTAAACTAAAAGTTACATTTAATTACTTTTTGGGATCAATAAAGTATTTTTAAATATGTAACATTTTATGTTTTGAAATGTCTGTCGCACAATTTAAAACAAAATCACCACCATGAAAGATAAGGCGATCTTTATATCGACTGCACAGATTAGTAAGTCATTGAGTTGTTAGAAATAATAAATATTCTTTAATAAAATGTTTTGTTTTTATTGTTATTATTTAGCAAAATGATTCTAACTTCCCAAAAACAAGAAAAGTTTAATTTGATTCATCAGACTGGGAAAAATAAAATGTTTCAACTGTAAATAACGTTTTACAAAATTAGGATTCCAGTTAAACATTTGAATACATTTTATTACAAAACTGCAGTTTTTTCTGCATAAAGACATTAAAGCATTTTCATGGCTATGAGCCTCATCAGGCTGGACCTGCAGGTTTTGGCTCCTTTTTCCTTCCATACTGGACACAATGGCAGTAAACCGATCCGGGGGATCGGATGAGGTTTGATCCAGATAAAAATTAAACGGGTTTCTGTGGGAATCCTGAACCGAAACTCAACTCTAGCTTCACATCTTGCCCGCAGGCCAAACCACTAATTTCAAGTTGGACGTATTTTATGAGAATCTGTCATTAAATGGCCGTAAAGCCCAGCCGTGATTTTACAGCAGCAGCAGCAGCAGCAGCAGCAGCAGATGAACGGGTCGGAACCAGAAACCGGGCCGCGCAGGGAAAGCGGAGAGGAGGAGGAGGAGGGTGAATAATTGAAGCGAACAGGACGCTCAGTCCGGGCGCTCTGAAAGCCGGCCAGTCGGACCACGTGCCTCCAAACATCCTGACTTATTCATGCCATCAGCAACCAGAGACGCTCAACCCAGAAACAACAATCCTATAAATCAATGAGGGGAGGAGCTGAGAGGGGCGGCGTCATGCTGCGGGCCGGACCTCCATGTTCTACACAGATCTGCTACGTTGGCTCTAATTTGGTCCGTCTTGAGGCTTTTGGTTCTGGATGCTGTGAAGCCGGAGGGGTTTCGTTACTCTTTTTCCATTGGACAGTTGTTATTAAACGTAACCATGGCAACAAGTAGGGCTGTAGTGATACAATAATCTCACGATACGATACACTATATTCTGCCCACGATACAATCCAATACAGTTTTGTGATTTTCTGAAAGATTTTAGAGGGACAGAGTGATTTTGGTGACATTTAGTGACTGTTATAAAGTTGGACTGAATGAATTTAACTGAAAACTGATTAAAAGCTCCAACTACACAATACCTGGCTCTGGTTGGACACAGACTTAAAGTGGACAGCTGGACAAAATGAATCACAGAAGTGGAGAGAAAACATGTTTCTTTTAGTTGAAACAGTCCAAACTGTAGCTGACATGCATTAGTAAAGTAAATAAAGTGAACCAAGTTCCTGCTCTGAATAGTTTGATACCTTTTTAACCTGAACATCTGAAGGAATCACTCTAAGCCTGATGACCTGGTGAAGCCAGCAGTGAGTGAACAAGGTGACAGTTGGACGTTACGATACTTGAGGATGAATATCGATTTTTTTTCTAGGGAATAAAATATCGATATATATCGCGATAACGATATAATTATACAGCCCTAGTTTTTATCAAGTTAACTGGATTCATAGTTTGGGACTTTTATGAAAATAAACAGCGTTTGGTCAAAGATGTTGGAGTAGGAGATAAGATAAGTTTGAACTTCCTTCTTTTTAGCTCTAGTAAGCTTCGGGGTCAAAGTTCAGGTAGTATTTGAGTTTCTGAGATGCAACTCAGCTGGTTCTAGTTGTAAAAAAAAAAAATAAAGCGTGTTGCCATAGTTACACATCACACCAGCTGTCTGCCAGTAAAGCTGCACAGCATCCAGAACCAGAGGGAATAATTATCCAAACAGGCAACGACTCCATCGTGAATTATAGATGGAAACCATCTGAGGAAGAGTTTATATACGATCTAAGACTTAATCTGGAATAACCGAATTATCCGCCTTCAGGAACAACAAATGAAACCACAGCCTGAGGAGACGAGACGCATCGACTCACCTCCATTACTGATGGCAGAGATTCCTCTGTGGAAATCTTCAAAACTGATGACGCCGAGACCGCTGGGGTCCAGAAACCTGGTCAGGTCCTTCACCTGAACGAGAGCAGAGAAACGAAGATTCATGTCACTTTCAGCAAAGCAGCAGAAGAAACGCGACCGTGATGTAATAAATGATGCAAGGGAAGGTTCTCCTGTCAGATGCTGTGAATGAATAACCAGCATTGTGACTTCAGCGAGAAACCTTTACGATATAAATAGTCCACTTTACATTATTTCACTGAGTCGGCAGCATAATGTGATTACAGGGCAGATAATGGCCTATAAAACGTTCCTGCCCTCCAGAAATAAAAATCTGCATTTGCAGATTTCAAGTGTTTAATTGCAACAGTGGCTTCATAAAAGCTTTTTACTCACTACAAAGAGCGAAGTCTTTAAACCCAGAGAAACACGGGCTGAAATTCAAAATGTTTGCAGTAAGTTCCTGGAGTTACAAACGAGGAAGAAAAGCTGCTTTTAGTCTGGTTTTCACACTCTCAGCATGGAGCGCTGCAGCGCAGGAGCTGCAGGAGCGGCTTACATAAGCGCACCTACATGCTGCATCGCTACGCCGGTTGCCTGGCAACATGGAGCTGGAAATAAACCCCAACATGGGGGGGGGGGGGGGGGGGCTGCTATCTGCCCAACATGGGCGGCTTAAACAGACTCACGAACACAAAGAACCAACTCTGAGGTCAGGATCCCGACCAAACTGGGTCCAAAAGTGTCCGACTTGAACTCCCTCTCCTTCGCTCACGATATCGGCTACAAATGAAAACGAGCCGATCGCCTTAGCAACGCTGAGCTGCGACTGAAGAGGCCAGAAAAAAATCCCAACAAAGTAACTCCGACAAGCCGGAGGGATTCCGGTCCAGGTCCGATGTTTCAGCGGGAAAACTCAAGAACTTTTCAACAAGGAACGTTTTCAAACGTTTCCATAACCACATTTTAGAAAAAGAAAGAAAACAAAGACAGCGCCGTCAGCCATCTTGGTAGGCACCAACAGTCATGGCAGTTGCTACGGCAACAGCTTAGAAGCAGCTCTCGTCTCGGTTGCCTCCAACTTAAGCGATAAAACAAAGTTGCAGCCATTAAGCCTGGAGTTTATTTTCCATATACTTTGTTTTTGTTGGTTGATCTTCGCTCTGGGCTGCGCTTGGCCTACCAAGATGGCGGCTCTGGGCTGGGTCACATCCAGTTCACACCAGTTGTTAAACGTATAGCAAAACAATAAATCACCCAACTGTTAATAAATATTACAGTGAAACAATTCAAGCCAATCGTGTTGAGGTGAATTACCTTCCTGATCAAATTAAATACTTAAACATCATATAATGTAATAATGTTTAAATATAAACATTATTACAAAGTTTTCCGGCATTTAGAAAAAAGTAATTTTGGTAATTTTAAGTGATGTAAAACACGTTTAGTCCGATTTAACTCCAGACAAGAGAATAAAAACTGTGTGCATGTTATTTCTACTGTAAAGTTTTCCACATTTAGGCTTTTAATCAAACGTTAGGATTCGTTTTACAGCAAAACTCTGCAGTTTGAAAACCAAACACTTTCCAAACCCTGAAAACGCATCAAGGTTTGGATGCGTTTTCCAAACCTTGACGTTTCTTGAATTCGGTGAAATTCAAGAATGCCATCGGTGAAGTTGAAGAATGTAAGGATTTTGTCAGGTAAGCGACAGGAAGTGACCCGGTGTTTGGTTGTGAAATCATCGCGCTCCTTCCTGCAGGAAACCCTCACCGAGGTTTCCTCTGGGCTGAGCCCGATGACGGAAACGCTCGCCTGAGGTCACTGGGGACGCGCTTAGCGTTCAGCTTTCAGTTTCTGGCCGCGCGGCGGTGAGTCACGATGTTCCGATCCAGAAACGCCTCGGCTGCGCCAACACGGCAGGCTCCTGACTTCATTTAATAATCTGTTATATTTAGCAGCAAACGGCTCAACAACCGTTTTTTCCTTTCTCATCCACAGGATGCTAAACAGAACAGGCATGAAGGTCGGCCTCCATCAGAGTTATTCAGAGACGCAGCAGCAGCAGGTCCCAGGAGAGCAGAGTTTAATCTACATCTGGGCTGAAACTAAAGGTCAGCAGAACCACAGATAAACTGGGTCAAACATTTATAACTGAAATACTTTTTCTTCATCTAGTTTCCTTTCAGCCAATTTATTTGATTTATTCGACCCATGTTATTCTCCATTTAAAAGTACAATAAAACTATTTGCCCAAAACAGAGAAAATTGCAAAATTGAAAGATATCACAGAAATGCACCAAAAAAAACAAAATCCAAATATAGTCCATAGTTTTATGTGATACCAACTCTCACCTACAGGCGGCAGTATTTCCTTTGCGTCGCCAATTCAACCAATTTTTATTCTCCATTTGAAAGTACAAAATTCTTTTAATCTTACCTAAGCAGATTCAATTTTTTGTAATTCCATATTCATGAAAATAAAAAAAAAAACCTGCTGATGCATAATTGTGATAATATAAGTGAGCCGATCGATCGGCCACCGATCATAATCGGGCCGATTTCCGTGAAAAAGTGCCGATCGGTGACCGTTGGTCATCGTCTCTTATTGCCGATCACCTGCATCTCATTTCCCAGCCTGTCTGTCCAGCTGGTCTCGTCTTTCCTTCAGCAACAAATGCTAAGCGATGTGTAACTATAACCACTGAGTGAATGAGGACGTTTGCGTGTTGCGGCGGAAAGTAGAAGCAGGTCAAAATGCATCAGCACAACGAAGCTAATAGACATAAAAACAATGACGGAGTTTGGCTACATCGAGGCTCAGTGCAGTAAAAAGACACGGAGGATCAGACAGCAGGTAAAGCAGCACAGCTACAAACACTCACCGGATTAGCATGACGGTCAGAAAGATAAACTAATAACCTGAAAATGATTTAAGTCTTGGAGCTGCGATGTAAGACGCTGGTTCTGCTGTTGAACCGCTGCTCCGCTACAGGTAGTAATATTTAATATTTAGTCATATTTGACACGGAGCCGCTTCTGCTCCACCTGGTAGCGACTCACACCGAACCTGTTTAAAGCTGCAGCATTAATAAAAAAATACATTTTACATACGTATTAAAACTTTCTCTGTCCTAACATGAGACAGATAATCTCTAAAAAATAATCGATCTCCTCCCTGTTACTCCGCTCAGTCAGAAACAGCCAATCAGAACTAGCAGTAACCAGCTAGCCGCTATGCTAACAGGAAGTTTTCATTCAGTAACTCTGGATTGTTTATTGTAATGGATCCTGTTTTTGCCTTTGAATGTTAAGTTTTGTACTTGAATTTTTTGTCAATGTTGAGAAGTTTTATTTTGGCTCTTTGCATCATTTAGTCTCTTCACAACCTTCATACATATATTATCAGTCTGTTAAAGATAGTATTATTGATAGCAGTTCAATTTGCACAATGCCTGTTTTGTTTAGTTTTCTTCTTGGAAAAAGTTATTAAAAATAAGTTTTTGCCTAAATTAAGGTGAATTCAAGTTTCCTTTGTCCACATAATGTAACCGGTAGTGTTATGATAAAAAATAATAACTATGTGATCGTATTGGTGATCAGAATTGGCAGGAGAAAACTTGATCGGCACATCTCTAATAATAATTGGTAAATTGTGAGTTTATTACCAATTTTAACACAAAAATGGTCAACGTTGTGTGAAGTGACTAATTTCCACCTGCAGGTGGCAGTGTGTTTTAGTCACTGATTAATATGACCCATTTTCATTCACCAGTCTGGAGTACAATAACTGTATTTCCCTAAAACAAAATTAATCTTATTTTTAGGCAAATAGACATTTTTTGCAATTCCACAATTGTGGAAATTCACAAAAAAATGCATAATTGAGAGTTTATTGCAAATTTTCCTACAAAAACAATGAAAAACGTCAAATTTAAGTGATGCTAATTTCACTAGCATTCCTTACTGCGTCCCTGATGCCAACGTCATCAGTTCACATTTCTAAAGACGGATTTAAGACGTTGAATGAACAATGACTGGAAACCTGAAGCTATAGCATCACTTTGCAACAATATGATGGTTAAATAACCTAAATTACAGGTTAGAAAGCTATAAATATACTTGTAGTTGAGCTCAGATGTTTTTTTTATTCAGTTTAGTTGCAAAATTTGTTTTTGAGCTGAGAATGTTTCTTATTTTGTCAATAAATTACAGAGTCTGCAAATAAACTGGATTAAAAGTGTAATCCAGTCCCACCACGGGTTATTTTTGGTTCATGTTGCGCAGTGAGAACCTCCTGGCAGCTCGTTCCTGAATTACAGGTTCGGTTCTGCTGAACTTGTTCTGCCGGGGCGAGGAGCAGCACAGCATCGCGGTTTTTCCGTTTCCTCCATTTGTGTGCGATGGGTGGCTCAGACCGCCGCTGTGCGCGACCTCACCCAGACGAGGAACCTGAGGCGACGGGTTTCCACCGCGGGGATTTCTGACCCGCTCCGACAAGACGGAGAAAACCGAACAAAAGCAGCAGCAGCAGCAGCAGCAGCAGCAGCAGAAATGATCTTAAACGTTTTCCAGGGGAGGAATTTAAAAACACAGGATGGCGGTTTGTGACAGCGGGACATTCCACTGTGGATTAGCGGCGGACGAGTCACAGGGAGACGCGGCGGCAGCTTTTGAGAGGAGCTGGGGTCAAACCGGGGGGGGGGGGGGGGGGGGGGGGGGGCGACCCGAGGATAGGAAGGTTTCTTCAGCAGAAAAACTCACTAATAAGATGTGAGCTGCAGGATTCCTCCCCCCCCCCCCCCCCCCCCCCCCCCCCCCCCCCCCCCCCCCCCCCCCCCCCCCCCGGGGGCAAAGCTTTCATCAGCAGGTCAAAACGCACAATGATGAGGTCCACTAGCGGAACAGGTCAGCTTCTGCCCGGGGCCAATCACGGGGCCCCTAACGAACCACGGGCCCCCAACGAATCACCAGGCCCCTAACGAACCACCGGGCCCCTAACGAATCACGGGGCCCCTAACGAACCACCAGGCCCCCAACGAATCACCAGGCCCCAACGAATCACCAGGCCCCCAACGAATCACCGGGCCCCCAACGAATCACGGGGCCCCCAACGAATCAGGGGCCCAACGACAGGGCCCCTAACGAATCACCCCAGCACGGGCCCCTAACGAATCAGGGGCCCCTACAACACACCACACACGGGCCCCTAACGAATCACGGGCCCCTACGAAACCGACCGGCCTAACGAATCAGGGGCCCCTAACGAACCACCGGGCCCCTAACGAACCACCGGGCCCCTAACGAACCACCGGGGCCCCTAACGAACCACCGGGCCCCTAACGAACCACCGGGCCCCTAACGAATCACGGGGCCCCTAATGAATCAGGGGCCCCTAACGAACCACCGGGCCCCTAACGAATCACGGGGCCCCTAACGAATCAGGGGCCCCTAACGAACCACCGGGTGCCCCTAACGAATCAGGGGCCCCTAACGAATCAGGGGCCCCTAACGAACCACCGGGCCCCTAACGAATCACGGGCCCCTAACGAATCACGGGGCCCCTAACGAACCACCGGGCCCCTAACGAATCAGGGGCCCCTAACGAATCAGGGGCCCCTAACGAACCACCGGGCCCCTAACGAATACGGGGCCCCTAACGAACCACCGGGCCCTAACGAATCACGGGGCCCCTAACGATCAGCCCTACGCAGGGCCCCTAACGAATCACGGGGCCCCTAACGAACCACCGGGCCCCTAACGAATCACGGGGCCCCTAACGAATCAGGGGCCCCTAACGAACCACCGGGCCCCTAACGAATCACCGGGCCCCTAACGAACCACCGGGCCCCTAACGAATCACGGGGCCCCTAGCGAACCACCGGGCACGCCTGGCCTAACGAATCACCAGGCCCCTAAACGTGCATCGACTGCGCTACTGGAAACTGGATGAAAGTGAAACTGAAGGGGGGGGGTTAGTGCCGCGTTTGTCTTGACTTTTACCCAGGAAGCATTTCGGCTAAACCGTGAGTGAAACAGTCACTGGGACTGACTGGTATATATTCCATTGGGGAAAGTAACTTTAACATTAAATACACGTTTCTCAACAGGTGGGGGCGACTTTCTCCGATTTTAATCAGACATTTAAGCGACTTGAAACCATACCTGCCTCCCTGGCGCCTCCAGACCCGGACCCCCATCCGACCCGGCTCGGGGGCGCGGGAGGCAGCGGCCCCCCCACAGCCCTGTGCCCGATGAGGTCACAAAAAATAAAAAAACTTTCCTCTACAACTGCATTTTACTTCACATTCAGAGCAGAAAATGTTGAACATCCTGAGGAATCAGTAAAACAAATAAAAGTTCAAACTGAAGCACAAGTTTTACTGCTGGAGGCCTAAGATGGTCAATTTTGCTGGATGGTAAATTGTCCCAGAAATGATTGAAGTAAATTTTAAAGTGATATAATGATAATGTCATAATAACATAAAACCTTTAGATTCTAATGAAGAGCCAACACTGGAACTGGAAGACATTTTAAATATTCAAAAAAGAAAAAAAAAAAAAACACCCAACACTTACCCAGTTTTTGGTAGAGCAAAAAGACAAAAATCATGAAATAAAACTTAAGCCATTAATTGGTTTATTTCAAAAAGCCCAACATGTTGCACCATGAGGATCTAATCCAGACCAAATATTAACAACAGTAAAGTGTCTGAGCATGAATATATCTGCCATCTTTGTAACAACCTGAGCCCCATTTGCATGTTTGGCCTAAAAGGACCAACTGGAATTCATGCAAATACCAGATGAATGTTTCCCTGCAGCCTGGCGGCTTCCTGGGAAAGATAGGCAAATCCAAACCGTTTCCAACAGAACAATCCAACTCCTGGGCAGGAAGTCGGGCGTCGTCATCATCTTTAATTTTAACCCGAACAGGGAAACCTGACGGTCACGTCTCGGCCTGGACGTTTTCTCGCTCGTTTTGGTTCTGTTGGCGCCGCTGTCCAAACCATCACTTTGTGGATTGGACTCTCTCGGGCGTGAATGATATTCAAAACGGTTATCACCAGATTACTGCTGTGCCGGGACAGACGAGGGCATGGAGGCCGTGTCGACACGCATCCCAGCTGACGGGAGGGGAGCGAAAAAAGATGCAACCACTGCGTGTGCAAAGTGCCGTCCTGGTCGGATCAGCGCCGACACGCTGATGTGACCTGCACCAGGGCAAGACTGCAGATTTTCAAGTCTGTCTGCACTTTAAATGGGGAAATAAATGACAAATTACATGTGCAGCAAAATCCGTCACACGTGGAAATAAGAAACGACTTAAATTGGTAGAAATGGACTTGATCATTTTGAAAAATAACTTAGTTACTGAGTAATTGAAGATGGCAGCCATCATGTCTGTCACAAGATTTAATATTTACCACAGATTAATGCTTTTGGTGTCAAATCATTTATAATTGGACCTATAGAAATCATATTTACCGGTAATGTTTAGATCTTTCATGATGGCCTCTGTGGTCATTATGGAAAATGAATTTCTGAACTAAAATCAAATTATACGAATCTGTTAGGCGTCAAACGTAGCTACATATTCTGAACCATAGAAATTTTCTTGATCCTGTTTTTCCTTTTTCTGGCAGACAGTTTTTCAAAATGGCCACCACAATTTTAGTGGAGAATACATGTTGTGCTAACATAGGAAGTAGCTAACGTTAGCTTCATTAACCACCAACTCATACGGGAAGAATCTTAGTTATGCTAAAGCTAAATTAGCAGAAGGTAACCATAAAATGACATAAAATGACAAAAGCTAATGCTAAAATCTTAAACATATAATTATCAGAAACAAACACTAAACATCTAAAAATATTGGAACACCAAACTGCTGAGCTTGTTTGATGTACCTCAGTGCTCGATTTCTGTATAAATATAAAAAGGCTAAAGCTAATGCTAACCATTAAGACGACTGTACCTCAGTCTGTCCAGTTGAGGCCTGAAACAGCAGAGTCCTCAGTTTGGTACATATCACTTTAAAATTGTATAAATAAAATGACAATAGTCAAAAACACATGGTGTAACATCAAGTTGATGCAAGTCATGGAAATGGGTGACATTTTATGGCAATGGTTGGTTTAAGAGGGTGTTGGGAAAATGACCGTTATCTATACGGAAAATACGGGAAAAAAAAAAATCAGCCCTTCAAAATAAAGTTATCTAAATCAGTCGACAGGTTTTCAGCTGGCGGAGAATCTGACTCATAGAAAACATTTAGTCCTAATCCTTCACATTTCTAACCGGGGAGTCAGACATGTGGCCAAGGGGGGGGGGCACAGCGGGGGGGCACAGTGGGGGGGGGGGCTTCGACCGAGAGAAGAGGGATTTAAAAGATTCAGCAGGGCGACCAAACTGGGTTCAACATCAACGAGGTGAGGCCTGTTCGAAACGGACCAGAGAGTCTGAAACACCGGCTGCAGCTCAGCCAGTGACGCCAGGTTAACAACACACTCTTCAGTAAGGACACCGTTACTGAGCGTTTGATTTTAATCTCTTTCAGCCACGAAAGATGCTGTTAGCAACCGTTAGCTGAGCTCAACACAGACTGTCAATGCCAAACATCATCATAAAGATGCTGGGCGATACGCAATAATATATATAGACATACAATCAATATCAACAGATAACACATCTGATTGAATATTCATTCTGGGAGACGTAGGCGGAGCTTTAGCTGCTCAACCTCTCACAGCTAGCTAGCTAGGCTGGTGGAAACGACTGCCCTCTTTGGTTGCCTAGCAACAACCTGCTAGGTAACTGGAGCAGTTTAAGATTTCACCACTTAGCCTCATAACTGCTTAAAAATAAAAAAACACGGAGTAAAAACTGGATAAAAACAGAAAATGCCAAATATAAATATATTTTTATATATACACACACACTAAATAATAAATAGACTTGCATGACTGATGTTATTCAGCCCTATGCTAATGCTAGTTTCACATATCAACTACGTAACTGATTTACAATGACTGCTATCACAGCAGCCTAAATGGACCTTACCAAGCTCCGCCCAGAAACGCCCCTCGAAAGTCCCATGTGACTGCATGTCTCGCAAACAAAGCCTCGCGGAGCTTAGTTTCTATGTGTAATTTCATTTCCACCGACTCTCTGCAGAGTATTTCTGAGTCGATTAGTTTAGCATTTCTGCTGGATTTTCACAAAATATCAGCCACGACATGGACAGGGGAACCAACAAGTTCATGTCATCTTTTTTGGACGACATCAAGGTGTTTGGGCCACGATCCCTCCAACATTGTGGCGTCACAGCTAAATGCTATCGGTCGATGAGGAACACAGCAGATCCTCAGCATAAATATAGAGACAAGATCACTGAGGCCTTTTGTTCTTGCAAGGCTGGGTAAGTCGGACATTCATGGTTTTGAGGGGTCGAATGTGCCTAGGACTTATACACGGTACTCGGTGGCGAACACAATTAGCGTGGCTAACACGATTAGCATGGCTAACACGTTTACAGTTTAGTAAAAAGCCTTTTCAGGTAAAATAAAATCTTTAATGTATGTCAGATACGGTACACATTGCATATTGATCTGTTCAGCTAACATAAGGCTGTAACAGACAGGATTCAAGGTGTAGAAGTTGTATCGGTGCTGCCATTATGCTGTACTTGGCTAAAAGGTTTTCATAATGGATGTGTTTATTATTGACTTTATTTTTTCATTCACTAAACACAAAGAAAGCAAAGCAATAATACTTACACCAGCAGACAATCCTTTGTTCTTATTGATCCTACGACGGTTGAGCTGTAAATGTGTCGTGAACAAGTTTAATCCAAGCAAGGCTTTACGTTTCAGATTTGGGAAATCTGTGAATTTTAGTTCCACAAACACGATCAGGATACCTGACATCACCTGTACAGATTCCCCACTGATGGTGGAGAACCATTGTTTTTAGAGTCCTGATGTAAAACTTTGACAGTCTGCTAGTCCACAGTGTACGTTTGAGAGACGGTTACACACATGGTAGCTGCGCTGTGACGTGAAATGGGCTTTAGCCGATGAAACATGGCCCCTGTAGTCCATGCTAATATAACCAACCACTCCAAAAAAAACTGAAAAAAATATTTTAAATGCTGTCCTAACAGTACAGTAAAAAAAACTTTTACCAAAGCTTTCTAAATATTACCGATTTTAAATCACCCAAAAATTCAGATTTACTTAAAGTTTAACACTTCCAAGTGAATTTGGGCTTCCTGATGACTGAAAGCCACAGAAACAAGCAGATTGGAAAATATAACTAAAAATTATTTCTTTCAGTTCGGCCGATTCTTACACATGAAATCGATCTCATCCACAAAAAGTCAGAAAACCAGCCACTGTCCACATTTAGACAAATACTCGGATGATCAAAACAACCTTGTTATGTTTCAGTTACTACTCTGAATGCTGTTTTTCCAGCAAAAGGCCGGAGTCTGTGTACGCCAGTTAATAATCACTTACTAAATTAGTCGATTAATCATGATGAATCTAATGAATCGTTTCAGAAGTGTACATTTGATTCAGTAACGGCCCAAAACCCAGACAGGAACTGATGATGTTTTTAAGTTAAACAGGCTTCATGCAGTCGGACTCTCAGAGAATCAATAATAAATGGATCCGTGGATCATTTTACCTGATCCGCCCCGTACGCCGCCGCAAACTCCAAAAACTCCTCGACGCGGACGAACCCGTCTCCGTCCTGGTCCAAGGCGTCAAACACCGCTTTCAGAGAAGACGCGTCGTCTTGTCTGGCGTTTGCCGCCGGAGGAGGAGGAAGGTTTAAATCAAAAGACGCCACCTGATGCTGCCTCTCCTCTGAACCGCCGCCGTCGCCGTCATGAACCTCCTCAGCAGTCAAACACAGATCCAGAGCCATTTCCTCCTGGTTTGATGGCGTTTCAGCAGCAGAACTACTTCGGTCTTCCATCAAATCCACAGAGTCTTCATCGTTTTCACTCCTCTCCTCTGAAGGAACATGGCCGATCACAGCAGGCTGAGCCTCAGTTTTTGGTACAACAGAAGCAGGACTGTCAAAATCCAACAAAGGCGGCGAATGGCAGCTCTCAGCAGAGCTGCTGGTTAAAGGCAGATCAGTCACTTGATCAGGGAATAAAGCTTTGTCTCCGGTTTCAGGTGACAAAGTCTGAGAGGGAGGGAGCGCTGCCTGCTCCTCTGCAGCAATCTGAGCGTTTAACTCGGCGGGCGAGTCCTGGGTGACCCCAGAGAGGTCAACCAGCAGAAACGGCTCTCCAGAATTCCTCCTGGAGACGTTAAAAGGAGAGCCGAGGCTTATTAGGTCGCCCTGATCAGCGACGGCGTTGGATTCCTCATGGGAATCTGCCTTTAAAGTCAACTCCTTCCCCATCGCATCAGTCAGCGTTGGAGAGAAGAGCCACGACAAAGTGCTGTCACTGATGTCCTCAAAACCTTCAGTTAAAGTCAATCCTTGCAGGTAGGCGCCGGCTTGTTGATCCCCACAGGAAAAAGCCGAGACTGTGATGAGGTCCTCCAGGGCCACCGGCGTCTCCACACTTTCTGAGGCGTCGCATTGTCATAGTCACCTTTCCTGAAGTCCAAACCGGCCTGACCAGCACCGCTGGGACTCAGAACACCTCCGCTGTCTGGACCCCCTGGTTGAAACCCCAGTGGAAATGTCTGAGGAGGCCCCAAAGGGCCAGAGACAACCGTAGGCTCCATCTACACAACCTGTATGGTCAGGAAGCAGCTTCTCAAATCCACCGCCATGTTTTTAATGGCTGAAACTTTTAATTTCCAGTCAATATAGAAGTCAAAATATCAGTTCAGGTTAATTAAAACAAACCCACACTTCTCAACTCGTCAGACATGTTTTCACTCACAGCCTGGTTTTCTGTCATGGTTCCAGAAAACATCCAGCAGCATCAGCAGCAGCTTTTCCTTCCTCTCCTCTCGGCTCGCCAGCCGCTACACCGCCGCCATGACGCCTCCGGGCCGAACCAGCACCGACGGCTGGACCTCAATTAGCGTCACTCAGAGCCGAAACGAGCTCCAGCTGCCGGCGGCCGCCGTGTTTATGCCGGACAACCGGCTCTAACTCCTCCTTCGAGCATCTCCCTCCTCCGCCGCCATTGGTCGCGGCGGCTGCTAGCCGACTAGCTACACGAATTAGCCCACTAGCCAGCTAACAGGCTAACATTTCACTAGCGCTAACTGGCGGAAATGGTCGGTGTTTCCTTTTTTTTTTTTTTTTTGGAGCGTATAATCCAACGTTACGTCTTTATTTCCTTTCGTTTCCTTCTTTTTAAAGCTCCTCTCCGCTCCGTCCACCTGTGTCAGCCGAGGCGGGCCAGGCGTCCAAACCGTTATTTCCTCCTCGGATCCGGCGTCGTTCCCCCGGATCAGCGGCTCTCCTGGTCCAGAAAAATAAAAACTGAGGTTTTCAGAGGAGATCCGGTAGATCCAGGATGCGAGGTTCTGTCCACCACCGATGTTGATCCCAGACAGAGAAAAAGCTCTCGCATCAGCATCAGCAGCGTCCCATCATCCCCCGCCTCCTCCGCCTCCAGCCGCATACGCGCCGCGATGACGTCAGACGCACGCGTAGAAAACACCCCGCAGTGTGAGGCGTCATGGCGGCTTTCCACCGGAAGTACAAAACATAACATACAATGGAAACCTACGGAAGAGGGTTAGTGCCACCGGAAAAAAAAATTATTCTGACTTTCTGACTTTAAAGTCGGAATTTAAAGTCTTTAAAGTAACTTAGAATTTAACTTAGAATTAATTTAGAACTTAACTGAGATTAAAGTCAGAATTCTGACTTTCAGATTAAAGTCAGAATTCTGACTTTAATCTGACTTCAAGTCTGAATTTAAAGTCAATTCTGACTTCAGAATTGACTTCAGAATTGAAGTAATTCAGAATTGACTTCTGAAGTCAATTCTGAAGTCAGAATTGACTTTAAATTCAGACTTGAAGTCAGATTAAAGTCAGAATTCTGAGATTAAAGTCATAATTCTGACTTTAAAGTCAGAATTTAGTCTTTAAAGTCAATTCTGACTTTAAAGACTAAATTCTGACTTTAAATTCAGAATTGAAGTCAGATTAAAGTCCGAATTCTGACTTTAATCTCAGAATTCTGACTTTAATCTAATAGATTTTTATTCAGAGATTAAAGTTAGAATAAAATAAATAATAGAATAAAATAAAAATTAAAGTCAGAATTCTGACTTTAATCTCAGAATTGACTTTAATCTAATATATTTTTATTCAGAGATTAAAGTTAGAATAAAATAAATAGAATAAAATAAAAATTAAAGTCAGAATTCTGACTTTAATCTCAGAATTCCGATTTTAATCTGATTTAAAGTCAGAATCCTTTTTTTTCGGTGGCCCTAATCCTCTTCCGTAGAAACCGCATATTTACATACAGCATCTATAAAAATATACATATATCACATTTTCCGCTCATTGGAAAACTTTAAACCACATTAAACCGTTTGTTCTGTTTTAGGTCAGATGGGGCAGGGGCGATACCAAATGGGGGCCCGAGGGGGCCATGACACCCTCTCCAAATATGGGCACCCCCTAAGAATCACATACAGATGCATCTTCTTCCAAAAAGTAAAGTTAAATAAATCTCTAAAATAAAACCAATTATGTTCACTGTAATACAGATGGCTACAAGAGATCTTTCATGCATTCAAGCATCTTTCTTCATTCAAATTTCTGAGTTTGAGAAGTTGGAAATTTTACAGAAAAACCCTTCGAATGTTGGAAATTTGACTTTTGAAACTCAAGAATTTCCCTTTTTTCTAGAAAACTTCTGAAATTTGTTACAAAAAATTTTTTCTAGCAAATTTTAATTTTTGTGGTTCAGAAAATATGTTTTTACTAGAAATGCTTTTTAAATTATTTTTTAGCAGAGAAAGTAGAGAAATAAATTTACTTTAAGGTGATTTTTAAATACATCTTCAATGTCCCTATTACACACAAACACACACACAGACACACAAACACACACACAGACACAGACACACACACACACACACACCCTACTGGCCAGACCTTTGAAAATTTTCTGGACACACCACTGAGTCACTATAATCATATCATGACTTTCTTCAAAGAAAATAGCTTATCCACAATCAGATTAAACAAATAAACAAAGAATAAAACCCAGAATAAAATAAAACAAAAATCAAGCAAATATTTCAACGTTTCATAATGAGCCACTGAGCTGCTTGTAGATGCATTTACAGCATTCTGGCGCCCCTTCTGACTGTCAGCAGAACTGCATCACATTAAAACTGAATCACATTTTAAACCATTTAAATTAAATTCCAGCTTTAAACTATTTCGTAGATACCGGTGTTTTTTGTCACCAGTTTCAAAAAAATGATTTGCAATAAGTTTCAATTTCTACCCAACAATCTGAAGAGACTGGAGACAAGGCAAGTTGTCATAGCAACAACTGGATAGAAAGATTTTTTATTACTGAATGAATCAAAGGAAATGTTTTACAGTACTGACAACTGGGTTGTTACTTTACATACAACGGCGTATTTGGGAAGACGGGAAAAAGAGAAGCACATTTCTGCCAATACACTGAAAAATGTCAAGACTTCTAAGATTTTTTTGGAAGTAGAAAAAGCAACTTTTGCAATTTTAGATCAATCCCAGGATATTTTTTTTTCAGTTTTCTGTTTTTTCAGCAGATTTTTTACTTTCAAAATTCAGAAATTTTTAGAGTAGTCTCAGAAATGTTATAAAAAAAGGGGGGGTGGAAACTATGAAATTTCTGAGTTTTAAAAAGCAGCAAATATTCAACTTTTGAAACTCAAAACTTTTCCAGGACTCACAAATTTTTGACATTTAAATTTCCAACATCTTTTTAGAACATTTCTGAAATTAATTTCAGTTTTTTCTGGATAAATTTTTTTCAAGTTCTGGTAGTTCAGAATATTTTCTAGAAAATGTCTGAGATTAATCTAAAAACCTCTGATTTTCTTTGCAAATTTTTGGCATTTCAAAATAGAAAATGTTAAAAATTGAAAATATTAGACTATAGAATTTCCGAGTTTTTTCTATAAAATCTCTAAGATTTTTTCTAGCAATATTTTTCCACTTTTTTAAGTGAGAAATGTCAGAGAACTGTCAGAAAAATTCTGAAATTAATATCAAAATGTTTGAGATTTTTAAAAGCAAATTTTAAATTCTGTAACTCTGAATATTTGTATTTTTTCTAAGTAGTATCACATGTTTTGGCTGAAATGTACTCCTTTTCTAATCTTAATGCACAGTCATAACTCCCCATAAACAATACGAACATCATTTATTTGTCCTCTTCTCTACTAGGAACCTATAACAAGCCTCAAACATTGTCCACAAGTTGCATGAATTCATTAGAAAGGTCCTGATTTCTCCTGATCACTTGTCCTTCCTCTTTTCTGGCGACCAGTAACCTGAAGGAGCGAAATGAATATAATTATCAGATGTTCATATTCCTGTTTGGACTGAATCAGAGCCGTTCTCCTTGGGGCCGTTTCTCCAGAAGCTGCACCTCCTCCTACACACCTGGTCAGGAGGAGGAATCACAGCTTAGCGCGTTTAGAGGCGGCTATACCCAGCAGCGCCGAGACGTCGTTGGCCGAGGTCAGCCACGCCCCGCCGTCCGCCACCAAGATGGCGCCCGTCACGTAGGAAGACGCCCAGCTGGCCAGGAAGAGAGCGCAGTGGGCCATCTCCGTCTTGTTGCCCGCTCGCTGCAGAGGAACGCCCTGGAACGAACCCGCGGCCTCGGCAGCAGGACCGCCTGGGGAACAACGGGAAGCAAGTCAGCCATGTTTTCTACCACGCCGTCTCTGATGGGGGAAAAAAGGAGGACATTTCTGCAAAAAAAAACTTCTACGTAAAACAAGGGAATAACTGATGTCCAAAAGTAAAAACATTGTAAGAAAGAACCCAGAAATTTTGAGATTTTATCAAATTTTCCAGAAAAAAAAAAACTGAAAATTTCTAAGTTTTAAAAGTTGGAAAATTTTTAAACAAAAAAAATTAGAAATTTTTAGATTAATTTTACATTTTACTTTTAGGAAAAAACTAAGAAATATTGCTTGACAACATGTTTAAATATTAGATTAATCTCAGAAAATTTCTGGAAAACAGATATCTGAGCTCAAAAAGTCAAAGTCGTTTCTGTGCTAAAAAATTTGAAATTTTTAAGAAAACAAATCTGAATTTTTTAGATTAATTTTTCATTTCACTTTTAGGAAAAACTAAGATAAACATTTGCTTGACAATACGTTTAAATATTAGATTAATCTCAGCAAATTTCTGGAAAAAGATTTCTGAGCTCAAAAAGTCAAAGTTTGCACAAAAAAACTCAAAATGTTTCTGTGCTACAAAATTAGAAATTTTTAAGAAAAATCTGAATTTTTTAGATTAATTTTACATTTTTCTTTTAGGAAAAACTAAAACAAACATTTGCTTGACAAATACGTTTAAATTTTTAGATTAATCTCAGCAAATTTCTGGAATTAAGATTTCTGAGCTCAAAAAGTCAAAGATTTGCAGAAAAAAACTCAAAAAGTTTCTGTGCTAAAAAATTAGAATTTTTTAAGAAAACAAATCTGAATGTTTTAGATTAATTTTACGTTTTTCTTTTAGGAAAAACTAAAACAAACATTTGCTTGACAAATACGTTTAAATTTTTAGATTAATCTCAGCAAATTTCTGGAATAAAGATTTCTGAGCTCAAAAAGTCAAAGTCGTTTCTGTGCTACAAAATTAGAAATTTTTCAGAAAAAAAATCTGAAATTTTGACAGTAATTTTAGAAACATTCAATAATTGTGTTTCCCCAAAAATAAAAATTTTTCGACTTTTGAATTTTTGAGTTTCACAGGTTGGAAATATCAGCTGAATAACAGATTAAAAACAATAAATATGTTGCTGAGCTCATATGTCTAATTACTTAATAATTTAGCAGCAAAAATGGGCTTTAAATTGAAAAAATTTGCTCATTTTGTCCATAAATAGGTTTATGATTAAAGTTGCCATTAATTAAAAAACCTTAATTGAGTCCCACCACCGAGCTGATGGGTTAAGTGTTTACCGAGTTTGCGGTAACCCTCGGTACCAGAGATCGGCCCGGGGGCCACGGCATTGACCCGCACTCCGCTGGGCCCCCACTCCACCGCCAGGTGCTTCGTCATAGCATCTACAACACAGCGGCAGCAGCAACTTCCTGTCACTTATGTATTCGTGGCATCAAAACAGGAAGTAAAAGCAGGAACGCTCCCACCGTTGGCCGCCTTGGCAGAGCCGGCGTGGACCTGCAGGGCCTGGCCTCGGTACGCCAGCGTAGCCGAGACGTTCACCACGTTGCCGCCATGATCCTGGGGAAGCAGCCGCACTCGTTAGCGTTAGCATGAGGAGGATAGTTCACTGCAAAACATTTAGCGAACCTACTGCCCTCTTTTAGCAGCTAAAATAGTCAAATTTACACGTTACTGTCCCTTTAAAAGATGAAAGTAATTCAGTTACAACACTTCCTGTTGTCATCTTTGTTGTTTCTGCCAGTAGTAACACCCAGTTGTTCATCATGTGACTCGTGTGATGCAGGAAAAAAAAGTATTTTCATTGCAGTTTTGTGTAATAAAAAAAATTTCAATACGAAATATGTCAAAACGTTCTATAGAAAAACAAGCTATTTTTTATTAGCATGTCTTCCATTAAACAAATTAAAAATTTCAAATCGTGCAGTTGTATGATCAATGGAAACGCAGCTGCTGTCTGAAATAAAATCAGACCAAGCTTTTCCTGTTTTAGCTTCGTAAGAATTAACAAAATTATTTATATTTGCTAAAAAACAAAAACACAGGCATTTGCTAAAACACTGTTTCCAGAAATGTTTTTCAACCGTCTTTGAATTCAGAAGTTTACATGCATTTGGTCAACATCAGGGTCTTTAAAACTGGGTCCCAAAAAGTCAAAATGTTCACTTCCTTTCTAACTATGGCAGATATTTTTCATTGATTTAAAGTTAAAATGTAGCAGATTAAAGCACATTTTGAAGCATAATGTTTTTGTGAAAACAGCACAGATGGAGCCCCGTACCTTGAACCATTTCTCGTAAACCACCTTGCTGGTGTTGAACGTTCCCAGGGTGTCGATCTCCAGGACGGTTTTGAAAGCGTTGAAGGAGAGCGCAGAGGCAGGACACAGGAAGTTTCCAGCAGCATCTGTGTTAAGATTTTGAGATTTGCGTATGGAGGACCACAAGTGACATAATGAAAAATGAAAGCAGACATAAATATATATTTTGTTTTTCCTTATAAACATTTCTTGAAACGCATGTATAAACATTTATTGGTGAAAAGAAATGTGTGTAAATAAAATATATCTGCTTTTATTTGTAATTATGTCAGTTTCAGTCCTCTATATTAATTCAAATATTCTCCATGGATGATCAGAAGTTCTTGAAATATTGCAAAACTGAACTTTGCACCAATCTGATTGCTGCATAACAGATTAAAAACAAAATTTTAAATAAAAAAAAATTTTGTTGAGTTTATGTGTATTTATTTAATAATTTAGCAAAAAGGGTGTTTTGAAATGAGAATGTTGCTTATTTTATTGCTATAATTTAAAGCAGTACTGAGAGAAAATGAACATTCAGTTGAATAAAGTGGCTATCTGTGACCTTTGCTCCACTTTCCCAGTGAACTCTGCTGCATTTCATTAAAATTTTATCATTTTGGGGGGAATTCAGGTGAAACGCGATGCGGGACAAATCACATACTGTTGATCAGGATGTCTAAACGGCCAAACTTCGTCAGCGTCTCGTCCACAGCGGCTGCGATGCCATCAGGCTGCCTCACGTCGACCCGCAGAGGGAGGCAGCGTCGCCCTGAAGCGGCCGACAGCTTCACCGCCGCCTAGAAAACATCTTCATCAAGTCGACACAGAGCTACGGCACATAGATAACACTCAACCAGAACTGGGCAAATGATTAGAAAACCTCTTTCAGCTTGTCCAGGTTCCTGCTAGCGATCACCGTGTCACAACCATGCCTGGAAAAGAAAGATGATAAATAATTATTGAACTGAGAACATGAAACTGTTAATCACTGGTGAGAACTGCTAGCTAAAAAGCTGATTGGTTCTTTAGGTGCAGCTACGCCTAAAGAACCAATAACAAACAGTTTTACTAACCCCAACACACTACGCCAACATGATATTTAGCATAAACTAATGCTAAAGCACTACAATACCATGGTATTTAGCAGAAGTTAAGCTAAATCGCTACATCAACAAGATATTTAACAAAAACTACCATTGCTAGTAGCACCATTGATTGCTAGCTAAAATGTTAGCTGCACTAACTCTAAATCATTCAACAATAGCTATGCTAATGTGAAAGTCTCCAACTGCATGATATTTATTTGAAGACAGTGCTCAAGTGCTACACCACCATTGTGTTTAGGAGAATCTAATGCTAAATCACTAAATTCAACACCCAACATTTAGTATTTAGTGGGCAACGCTAAATACAAACAAAGCTAGCTGTGCTAACCCTAAAGTACCAATCATTAGTTCCACTAAAGCTAAAGCGCTACGCCAACATTTTAGTCAGTGAAAGCTAATGCTAAAGCGCTAATTTCGACAATGTTACCGCTGCCCATCATCACTAATGGGCAGCGGTAACTAAAGCATCAATCACAAACATTAGTTCCACTGGTGCCAATGTGCTAAAATAATGATAATAGGTCCTATGGATAAAGCACATAATTTGAATAAAATATACATTGATGTATATAACTTGACGAAATTTAGTGAAATAAAAGCTTAATTTTGGTAAATTGTAAAGATTTCATGGACCTGATGAGCTACAATATGGCCGCCTTCAGATAAATCATATAAATTGAGGTAGTTTGACTTTTTGTCACCTCCGTCAGAGTTTTTCTGACTCTTTCAGTGAAATTGTTGTCAAATCTCACTTAAATGTGCAGTTAATTCATTTTAATGTATTTTACATAAATTGCATTACTTCACATGAACCAAGTTTTTCATTCTACTCACTAGTTTGTCACCTTCAGTTCTGTGTCAACTCTGTCAGATGGACTTTTTGTTGTTTTTTGTTTTAAATAATATTTATTTTGTTACTTGAGACACTTTTGTCTGTAAAATGAGGGTCATTAAAAATTATTTTTGATGTATTTTTGTCAGATGGTGATGACAACGTTCTGGGTCAGGTTGATTAAAAATGTAATTTTAAAAAACAATGTTGCAACTGGGAGCCTGAACCTCAGCATCTTTACATTTACAAGACATTATTTGACATATTTGCATATTTAAGGTTGAGAAATAACAAAAAAATTGTGGGAAAATTAAAACCTATTTTGTCCCTATTTTCAAGAATGAAAATATATCTAGCTTTTTTATTTTTTTGTTCCTGGCCTTTATTAACATCAGATTACAACAAAAATCAGTAAACAGACGGGAAATCCGTCACCTCATGAAGATCTCAGCGATACGAAGTCCTATTCCAGATCCGCCTCCAGTGATGAAAGCAACTTGATCTCTAAAACAAAGCAAAACATTACATCTCTTTTCAGCCGTGAAATGAAAATACAGCATTTATCCAAGAAATCACAAGTATAGAAATATAAACAAATAAATATTTGATGCTTACTTTAGTAAATCTGGGCTGTAGATGTGTGTGTATGAAGCCAAGCAGTCGTCTGAATCAACATCTTCAGGAAGCTCTTCTCTTCTTCTGTGTTCTGACATACTGATGATGAAAAACCCCAGAAGGAATCAGGTATTAGAGGTTAAATACACTTTATAATGTACGGAGATGGAAACACACAGCAAACAGTGAAAGGAGAGGAAAACATGCATGATTCAAACTCCAAAAAAAGGCATTTTTAAAAAATACACAAATAACTAAAACAACAGGAAACTCTGCAAAGTCCTCCAGACCACTAGAGGGAGTCGATCACCAAATCCTACAGAACAGAAATAGGAAAGATGGGATGAGAAGAAAGATGGAACAAAGAAAAAATGTGCTATACTTCTTTTTTTACAAAATTATAGAACTAACAGCATATTTGAGTATTTTCCGACTTCAGACTCCCCCTAGTGGTCGGGAGGACTTCCGCTTTGTGGAGCAAACTTCCAGTATTTCATATTTGCTGCTGTTTTCTTTATTAAAATCTAATGATAGAGAATAAAACAATGACTCCATTTTCTTCCTATTCGCAGTTACGCACAACTTTTCCTGAAATCCAGAGAATGTTCTGCAACAAAATGTAAACCAGAGGCGTGAATACTTTTCCAAAGCGTTGCAAGTCCCTTCGGGTTCCAGTACAACCCAGTTTGGGTTTAAAAGGATGAAACTGGGAAGCAAAGAAACACCTAATGCTGTTTATTTTTACTAAATTCTCAAACATTTCTCATGTTTTGTTACAGACAAAACATGTAAGATGTAAACAGCTTTTAACTCACTCTGTTCACTTCGGTCCAGTTAAAGTCGTTTCTGTCGGTTCGGTTGGTTCTGGTTCTGGTTCTGTTCCCCGTGACTGAAGAAAAACAAACTAAACCCCAGATTTGTCACGCAGAACTTCTTCAGATCGGGTCCTTGGGCTCTGCAGCACAACATGGACCTTGGACGTTGAACGCTGTCGCCGCAGTTCCACTGATGCATTCTGGGTAATGAAGTCTTTTCCCGTATTTGTTTTTTCTGTTCATACAAGTCTCATTACTATGACGGAGTATTTTACATTTTATTTTATGTATTTTACATAAATTGCATCACTTCACATGTACCAAGTTTTTCATTTTACTCTCTAGTTTGTTACCTTCAGTTCTGTGTCAATTCATCAGATGGACTTTTTGTTGTTTTTTGTTTTAAATAATATTTATTTTGTTACTTGAGACACTTTTGTCTGTAAAATGAGTAAAAATGCCACTAACAGGGTCATTAAAAATTATTTTTGACGTATTTTTGTCAGATGGTGATGACAACGTTCTGGGTCAGGTCGATTAAAAATGTAATTTTAAAAAACAATGTTACAACTGGGAGCCTGAACCTCAGCATCTTTACATTTACAGGACATTATTTGACATATTTGTATACATAAATTTGAGAAATAAAAAAAAAATTATGGGAAAATTAAAACCAATTTTGTCCCTATTTTCAAGAATCACTGATATTGATTTTTTTAAAAGTCGGAATTAAAATATATTTTACTGAAGCTCTGAGACGATTTGACTCTGGACTGGAAACCAGTGACTGTTTCTTTCGTTTCCAGTAACTATCAGCTTCTCCTCGTGTAAACCGACACCGAACCAACCGATTCCGGTTTCCGGTCGACGCTCATCGGCCTCCGTTAGAGCCGAACGAGCCGTCGGGAGTTTCCGCAACAATCAAAAGCTCCGAGAGACGGAAACCGAGGATAATTTGGTCTCTGATGAGTCTGAGAGCATCAGCAAGATGAGGGTCCATAACTGGATCTGCTGCTTTTAAACACATCTGTATGGAGCTAAACTGGTGCCATAAAGTTTGTTCAAAAGAAAAATATCTTAAAAATGGAACAAAAAATATTTGAAACTGAAAAGAATGTTTAAAATACAATTTAAAAAAAATTGAAACTGAAAAAGAAAATTAAACTGAAAATTTTAAAACTGAAAAAAGGTTTATATTTAAAGAAAGCATTTGTAACTGAAAAAGTATGTTGAGACTGAAGAAAATATTTGAAACTGAATAAAGTTTGAAACTGAAAGAAAAGTAAAACTACTCTGGCTGTATGGGACTAAATCAGGACCATAGAGTTTCTTAAAAAGAATTAAACTAAAAAAATACCTGAAATAGAAAATTATTTTGAAACTGAAAAAAAAAACATGCAAAAAATGTTCAAACTACTTCTCAGATTCAAGTTTTTTTGTCCATTTGCTAAATTATTTTTTAGATTCACAGCATTTTTCTTTTCAACCAACTTTATGGCCCCAATATAACTCTATACACCCAGAGCAGAACTCAAATTTGTTTTCTCTCAAAATTTTAGTAATTTTTTCCCTCCAACCAGGATCCAAACATCATGAGGTGACAAACCCAAATAAAATATACTAAAATATATTTCACTCGTTTATTTCAGCTTTTTTATTAAAAAACACAGTTGCTTAGAAAAACGAGGAACAGAATAAAAATAAAATGTGCCAGAAGTATAGATTTCTACAATAATGGTACAAACCCCCCAAAAAGCAAACATTATAAACATTAGAATAAATTAAAAATATTAAGTGACCTACAACATTGTTTTTTTTGTTGTTGTAAATAAACATGGCTCAATTTACTAAAAACTGTAAAAAAAAAAAGGTGAAGATGATAAAAAAAATATATAGTTGTGGATATAAAATTTGCTAAACATGATTAAATTAATTGCCAGTTTTGAACAGCTGAGGCTTTATGTAATTTATTTTTAAGCAGCAGCATGTAAATGTTTGGCAGACAGGTGGTGCCGTAGGCCAACTTTAACAGAAACTCCATCATAGTAGAACAGAGTCTCTGAACAAAGTGATTATTTTAAACATTCACCATCTTTAATTAATCTTTCTGCCTCCTAATTTAAAGGGGTAACTTTAAATACCGCATTACCCCCAACGTCTGAAGGAGTTTTACTCTTACTTAAGTAAAATTTTTGGTTAATTTAGGCCGTACTTAACATTTTTAAAGATTAAAAAAAAGTTCAGTTCTTGAACTACATTTGGGGCCACAAAATAAATCCAATAGCCACAAAATGGCCCCTGGGCCACAGTTTGTACCCTTTGTTCTAAGTGAAGCTAATTTCCAGCTGGTTGTGGTTCTGTGGGTCCGGTTGTGGCTTGAGGCGGCGTGTCGGGCTGCAGGCCCACCAGGCTGCTGCTGACCTCCCACAGCCGCCGCGCCGCCGCGTCGTCCAGCGCCTGCTTAGGCGCCGGCTCCTTCTCCGTCATCACGTCGTAGTAGCGACCCGTCACGCCCGCCATTTCTTCCGCCACGGCCAGAAAGACGGCGGGCTGGGCGCCGAGCTCCGGACTCTTCACCAGCATGGAGAAGAACGGGCCTGAGGAAGAGGACGAGGAAGAGGACGTGTAGAGTTGTAAATATCTTCAGATGTTGGTAGGATTTCATGATGAAATAAACAGGTGAAGTAGTGGAAACTCAAATGTTCCAGTGCTAGAGAAAGACTAATGTGGGCTGTAAGTTTAAATATGATGTAAGCCGCGTGTGTTTCGAAGACGATTCGAATGTGGTGCTGAAAGGACGTATTGATATTGATGGGCGTTGGTTTGGCAAGAGACGTCTTTAGGGGTGGCTAAGAGACGATGTGGGTGTGGTTTAAAATATGATGTGGCGTGGTTTGAAACTGTGGGCGTGGTTTTAAATATGATGTAAGCGTTGTTTAGAGATGATGTGGGCGTGGTTTGAGTATATGGGTGGCTAAGGACGTTCTTAGGGAGTGCAAAGAGACGATGTGGGCGTGGTTTAAAAAAAAATATGTAGGCGTGGTTTAGAGCAATGTGGGGTGTTTAACAAATCTAAACATGGGCGTGTCTAAAGACGATGTGGCGTGTCTAAGGTTTAGGGGGGCTAAGAGTGAGGAGCGAGGTGGTTTCAGGTGCACTGTTCCAGTTTATCGTCTTTGTGCTATATTTAACAACTTCTCAGATACAACAGAGACAATCAACAAATCAGGAAGTTTAAGATTTGACAACTACAGTGACTTTTTTTTATATTTTAATACATGACAATCTAGTCTTTTTTTTTGTTCAAAAACAACAAGGTAAATGTAGTGACGTTTTCAAAAAAGCGATTAGCAACAAATCTAGCAACTTTTTTAAAATAAGCAACTAGTGACAAATTTAGTTCAGACCTAAATTCAATTGAGAACTTGCATAAAGACGTTAATTTTCTGTTTAGATATTCAGTTGAAACGGCACTGAAAAGTTTTGGAGTGGATCACAGGATCCACTCCAAAAGTGTACTCCACACTTTTCAGATCTTCTAGTGATTTTTAAATACTTTTGGTTAGTGATTTTTTTTTTTTTGTTACTTATGGCTGACAGATTGTCTGAAAACAGAAGCATGCCACACTTTTCAGATGTTTCCCCATTATAAACCTAACGAACAGTTCAGCAGAGACTCACTGAGGACGGTGGTGGAGAACTGCGACTGGTGCAGGCCGGTGTGCCTGCCGAGGTCCGTGGCTACGACCCCAGGGTGCACAGCGTTCACCGTCACTCCGGTGCCTTTCACACACACACACACACACACACAGCTCAGGTTAGAACGCCGCGCTCATCGCGGGCCGGACGTAGCGGCCGGCGGACTCGCCTTCGAGCCGCTTGGCGAGCTCCCTGGTGAACAGAACATTGGCGAGTTTGCTCTGGCAGTACGCCTGCTTCGTGTCGAACTTCTTCCTCTCCCAGTTCAGGTCGTCGAAGTCGATCTTTCCAACGATGTGGGCGAGCGAGGACAGGTTGATCACTCGGCTGGGGGGCGGAGTCTTTCAGCTTCTCCAGCAGGAGGTTCGTCAACAAGAAGTGGCCTGGAGGAAATCAGAGGCTTGGAATAGGTTTACAGTTTAAGAGAAATAAGTTTAGCTGCTAACAAAAAGGCAATAATTCAATAAAATGCATAATAAATTAAAACGCAATAATTTCCACTTGTATGGTTTATTGTTTCTCTCTTTTGACCAGAAGCTGTTTGATGAGTCTAGTACTTTGGTCTCAACTAGCCCCTTTTTGAAGAACAATTTTGTTTATAATTAATTTTATTTGATATTCTGTTGTTTATTTCAGATATTTTTAAAGCGTTTCAATCAATCAGGTTCAATCACGTTTATTTGTACAGCACAATAAATAGAAAAAACAAGATGCATTCACAGATTAGAGAAACAAATACACATTACATTTTGTTGTGCGCTGTAATCAATAATATGTTGTCAATGTTCCAGTGATTTAGTCTAGGGGACTAAATGTTTTCAGAGTTAGCAAAATTACTAATTGATTCTGTTATTAGCACATTAGCAGAAGTCTGCCGTCCAGTTCCACTATGGACCTTACCAAGCTCCGCCCAGAAACGCCCCTCGAAAGTGTCACGTGACAACGTGTCTCACATTATCTGGTAGCCCTTTGTCTAAACACCATATTTTTCGTTCTCTGCAGAGTTTTTCTGAGTCGATTAGTTTAACATTTCTGCTGGATTTTCACAAAATGTCATCCACGACATGGACAGGGGAAACAACAAGTTCATGTCATATTTTTTAGACGACATCAAGGTGTTTGAGCCACGATGCTCCAACATTGTGGAGTCACAGCTAAATGCTACCGATTGATGAGGAACACAGCAGATCCTCAGCATAAATATAACTGTGGACAAGATCACTGAGGCCTGTTGTTCTTGCAAGGCTGGGTAAGTCGGACATTCATGGTTATGAGGTTTGAATGAGGTTTTGAATGTGCCTAGGCCTGATACATGGTACTCGGTCCTAGCATGGCTAACACAATTAGCGTGGCTAACATGATTAGCGTGGCTAACATGATTACAGTTTAGTAAAAAGCCTTTTCAGGTGAAATAAAATCTTTAATGTATGTCAGATACGGTACACATTGCATATTGATCTGTTCAGCTAACATAAGGCTGTAACAGACAGGATTCAAGGTGTAGAAGTTGTATCGGTGCTGCCATTATGCTGTACTTGGCTAAAAGGTTTTCATAATGGATGTTTTATTATTGACTTTTATTCACTAAACACAAAGAAAGCAAAGCAATAATACTTACACCAGCAGACAATCCTTTGTTCTTATTGATCCTATGATGGTTGAGCTGCAAATGCGTCATGAACAAGCTTCGATCCAAGCAAGACTTTCCGTTTCAGATTTTGGAAATCTGTCAATTTTAGTTCCACAAATACGATCAGGATACCTGACATCGCCTGTACAGATTCCCCACTGATGGTGGAGAACCATTGTTTTAGAGTCCTGATGTAAAACTTTCTGTTGGTCTGCTAGTCCACAATGTACATTAGCATGTATTTACTACAGTAGCTTGTGTTTGTGAGACGGTCACGCACATGGTAGCTGCGCTGCGACGTGAAATGGGCATTAGCCAATGAAAAGGCCCGGCTGGGGTAAGGTCCATGTTTGTTAGAATGTAAAGTTCATAGATCTTTGAGAATATGTTCATGCATTTTTAGCCGTTATATTACTGTAAAAGGGTCACAAAACAACAAGATTATCATTTATCAGAGTAACTTCTGGGACAATTTATCACCCAGCATTTTTTGAAAGAATGTACTTTTAGGAGTATTTTTACTACACTGAACGCTTTTACTTTTGTAAATGTAATTGAGTAAAAGTTACTACCCAACTGAGCCATTTGGCTAATGGAGTTAGCAAACATCATATTTAAAAAGTTGGACTGTTCTACTGTGTTTGATAAAAGAAATATTTGGAAAATACAATGTTGGAAAACATGAGGAAATTCCCCTGAGAAAAAAAATCTCCTCTGGTTCTTCTCAGAAAGTGGCTGAAAAACACAAATACATGCCACACTTTTCAGATTTGTAACAGTGAAAATGTCTATTAAACTCTTTTATAATGCTTTCTCTGCGTTTGTTTTGCGCTTTTAACGGTGCAGTTGGATGAAAACATTTATCAGTCACTACCTAAACCAGTGGTCCCCAACCCCCGGTCCGTGGACCAATTGGTACCGGGCCGCAAAAGAAATAATTAAATATTTCCGTTTTATGTATTATTTCAGTCTGGAGGATCTTTTATTTTGAAAATCCTTTAACCGGATTCTCTCGGTTACTTACACGCCAACATTGAGCCACAAGCAGCAAAATGAGTAAGAAACAGATCAGGTGTCTTTGGAAAGTTTCTTTCAGAAGAGAAAAGGTCCAGAGAGACAGGAGGATGGATTTATCCCGGACCGGTAGGTGAGTCTCACATTACAAGCAGCTCTGCGTAACATGTGGCGACCAGCTGCTAATGAGGCAATGAAGCTTCAAGCTGCTTTGCCACGTAGAGACCAAGCAGGATGTGGATATAAGCAACACTTTGGGTGTCACTGTCTCTCATCATTTCCAGATGGAACCGTCTCATTGCAGAGAAACAAGCTCAGGGCTCCATTAGTCATTATCATGAGTTAAAGTTATCACAAAAGTAAAATGTTTATTTTTGTGGAGCATCTGTATCTTATTTTGAAGGGATATATAAACGTTACCATAGTGACCAGAGTCAGATCATTTGATCAGTGGTCAAGAGGAGATGAGTAGAGCTTGTGAGTCTCAAGTCTGGTTTAGACGGAAAGATTTAAGGATGTCAGCCGATTCTCCAAACCTCTGTGACCACAGAGCTGATAAACGTCCAACAGGTTCAATCGGTTTGTGTCTCCAGTCACAAGGCAGGAGCAACAGAACTGATTCCAGAACAAAATCCACAAAACCCCCAATATAGCATACGGGAATTTAGAATAACCAAACACGGATGGTGATGTAGAAGCAGAAGTGAAAGTTTGTGGAGTCATTTTAAGATATAAAAGATGAGTTGGAGGCAACTGTGTTTTTTCATAGTTAACATTTTTAACTGAGTAAACATAATAGTGAACTTTACATATAATAAACATTTCCACATATCATCTCTGATGTCCACCAGACTCTCAGTTGTGATATGTCAGCTGTTTGGGATTCCCCTCTGTTCTGACGTCACCGTGCTCTGATTGGCTACCCGTCACATTCAGCAGGTTGTTTTCTCGTTCCCAGTCAGGGAAAAACCCCACAGGCTGCGATAAAAGGGCCAAGACAACCCAAATATCGGGCATATTCAGAAACCTTATCTGACGGTTCACGACAGATAAGGTTGGGGCACCACTGACCTAAATGATTCACTCCCAGCTGCATGTCGAAGCCGTCCTCCGTCTTCCCCGCGGACACCGCATGACTCCGGCGTTGTTTATCAAAATGTCCACGCTCTTCTCCTCTGCGATAAAAAGCAGGACCGTTAGAAACTTTGTCTCACGTCTCCAGCTCTGACCTCGGTTTGCTTTGCACCTTGATTGACTCTCTCTGCGAACTGTCGGATGGACTTCATGGAGGCCAGGTCCAGCTGGCACGCGTAAACATGCGGGTTCAGCGTCTTCCTCGGATCTCCCTCGCTGCCGCTTCACATTTCTCCACGTCGCGGCATCCCATAATGATCCGGCCCCTGAAGAGGCCAGAAATTACAAATATCAATAATGTTCCACTAATGTTTGGGGACTTCCAGTTCACGAACAAATTATAAGAAAGTATTACGTAGCATTCCTGATGTCCTTTTTTTGTCAGTCAAGAACAATTTATCTAATTTCTCTATCCCAAGACTCCACAAGATTCAAATTGAGTATGTGGACATTAGAGATAATAAATGCAATAATAGATTTTTTAACCAGTATTCAATATATAACTTGTACCCAGGAAGAACAAAAAGCACAGCTATCTTACAAAATGTTAACAAATCTATGAGAATCAAAACAAGGACAAATTATTTGAAATTTCCAATTCCCCCCAAACATAAAGAACTACATTTTAAAAATAACATATATCCTTCAAATGAGTTCTTAAGAGAGAGATTTAATTTCAATGTAGAGAATTGTGGTTTTTGTACAACTCATTTGGAAACAACTAAACATTTGTTCTATGAATGTAAAGAAGTATTTAACTTATGGAATCAACTTCGTAACTTTCTGTCTTCTAAGAAAATAAATTTGGAATTTGTTTCCTTACCAAACATTCAATTCGGCTTTAAAGAAAAAAAAAATGGAATTTTTAGTCAATGTTCTGATTATTGTAACAAAATACAGTATATATCCATAAATGCCGTTATGCAAAATGCTCCCTCTGAATCAATGCCCTTAAAAATGAGCTTTATATTTTCAAAAGTTGTCTAAATAAGATGCAGAATTTAAATGCAGCTAAACTTTATGAGTTAATGAAAGATTTTTAGTTGGTGCTCCCTTAACATGTTTTTTTTCTTGTGTTTTCTCTTCTTGAGTCCTGTTAAAATTGTGATATGTAATCTTAGGAGATGTGTTATGTATTTGTCTGTTTTGTGGAGATGTTATGAATTTCTGTCATTGTTACTCTTATATGCTAATAAAAAAAAAATGTTGGGGACTTCCGGTTTGACTGCAAGATGAATTAGTCGCAGTTTCTTCTTCTTTTCCATTATTGTGGATCGTGCTTTCTGAAGCTCCCCTTTAACACTATTATTATTATTATTATTATTATTATTATTATTATTATTATATATTTGCTACGTGCTTGTGAATTAAACAATATTAATCCTGTTTTAGTAGAATCGTGACCAGTCAATGAGAAAATGACCAACAGAGCGGCAAAAAGACGACAGACCATCTAGCGGCTATGCTAGCGGCTGTGCTAGTGGCTATGCTAGTGGCTATGCTAGCGGCTATGTAGCAGGCCATAAGAAATCCTCTCAGCAGATTCA